>CM046444.1:114451342-114646310 GCA_025506515.1 Flaveria trinervia | reverse complement strand
GTACAAAATCGTCAGTTCACAACAATCTGAGATATAGTAAGACCGATTGAAATTTGGCAGAGTAACGTTAGTCGTGCGAATTAGGGCTAATTTGGGAGTGATGAGTCTCTGCGACCGACTCCCCCTCTATTATATGAATGTGATTCAATCGTACGACTGAACTCATACGCTCATTTCATTCGGGCGAATGGACTAAGTCGTTCGACTGGATCAATCGCTCACCTTCAGTCGTCCGACTAGAGTTCAGTCGTGCGACTTGTTCATTCTCCCACTCTCAATCGGTCCCGAATGGCTCATTCGTTATAAGTCATTAAGTTTAATGGTCCATACTCATGTCCATTCGTCTGTTTAATGCAGGAGTGTGGTCATTTAGCATGATCGGTCCATATTCAGGTCCAGTCATGCGAATAGGTCATACTCTTTAAATTTTTCTGACTTTATGACCATTTGACTTTAGATCCTGTTAAACTGTTGATTTAACATTATGAGCAATTGATCATCTCAAACATGATCATTTTAACTTAAACCTTTTGATCACCTCAGACGTGATCCTTTTAAAGACATTTTGTACCTCTGATGTGGCCTAATTTTTACTTGGAAGTACATGTGGTCACCTCGACGTGACCTTTTAGATGATAAGTCCTTATCAACTTCTATGACATAGTCGATACTACACAAAACTGAAATAGACTAACGTTGTACTTACATAAACGAAATAAACACTGAAAATTACACTAAGATATGTTTTTTGTGTTTTGTGAGAGTTAACTCCTAAGTTGTAACTCTAGGGAATGATTTTTCTCAGAGGGCAGCCTAATCTTTTAAACCATACATGGGACCAATTCAGCTCGAATCATACCGGATATTCAAATCATTTGAGACAAGTTAGCTAAAACCTTTGATGCTCTATTCTTATTTTTCATCTAGAGCCATTTAGCAAATTTAGGAAATCCTACTAGTACTATTAGGTCCCCACACTGATTTGAACTTTCAAGAATGGTAGCCACAGTGATTGTCAGTATACTTGTCTTAAATCCATACACAAACTTTCAACACAGTGAGTGATCGTTTAAGGTTGTGTTATTTCAACAGCATTTGTGTATCCCACACTTATATGGTAATCAACATTCCTCAGGAGATTTTTGAGCGGACTTAGGATAGTATTCAAGAAGAAACTATTCTTAGAACTTTCAAAGAGGAAGCCAATCCTCAGGTCAGTGCCATCGCACAGCAGAGAGGCGGAAAACAACAATGAGTTCTAGAATATATAGGTTATGTTTTCCTCAGGTCAGTGCCACCGCCACAGCAGAGAGGCCACATAACCTATCTTCTTGTTTGAGCAATTTTTTTTCTTTTTGCACAGATCTCAACAACAACATAGGTTATCAGTTTGATTGTATTGCATTTTCATGTGCTTTGCTCATGCTTTGCTCTTACGCACACTTTTGTGGCGTTTTTTTGCTCGTCACCTTATTGGAATCTTGTTGATTGTGTTAACCAGGGATAAGGCGTTACCCACAGCTAGAAACATTTAGTTTAATCTTGAGATCACCAAAAAGGTCTAGTCATCTATTGTTTGAATCTACCGACATATCACATGTGGTATAGCAACCTCTAGGTCTACTTTCTTTGTGTTACCTTAGTAGTAGCTAGCTTATCTATCATATTTCCTTTTATATTGCTCAGACTACACAGACTTATCCTTGAACTTTGCATCTTCTCAATTTTGAATTTTAAAGTCCCAAAAGGTTTGTACCTGTGTACTATCATATTCCAAACATTGAATCGGTATCACACATACGATCTTATGTATTTCAGCTTGCCTCTCCTTTTCCCTCGTTTATTTTCTATTTTTTTATTTTTTATTTTTTTTTTTTTATTTTTATTTTATTATTTATTTCTAGACCTATTCTCCCCCTAAAATTATAAAACCACTATGAATTTGCGTTTTAGGATCTTAATGGGCAAGGAAAGAAACTAATTGTAATTAAACGAATTAAAGTTAAACAAAAACAAGAGAATAAAAAAAATTAAAATTTTTAAAATTTAAATAACCTAGACACGACGCATCAGACTATACATGATCATCGTCAGGAATGACCTCACTTTTCTTTTTAACGCCATTGACCTCTAACAGATATAGAAAACGTGGTTTGTCAAAGGCCTTTGTATAGAGGTCAGCGCGTTGAAAATCAGTGTTTATTTTAACACATAGATTAAATTATTTTCAAAACAATCACGTATGAAGTGATATTTGATTCCGATGTGTTTGGTATTAGGATGTTGGACCGGGTTTTTAGTGACTGCAATCGCAGCAGAGTTATCAACAAAGATAGGAGTGGAAGTGAAATGCAAACCATAATCCCGCATTTGCTGTTGAATCCATATGATTTGGGAACAGCAGCTTGCAGCAACAACGTATTCGGCTTCACAGGTTGAAAATGCAACCGAGGTCTGCTTCTTACCACTGCCAAGTTACTAATCTTCTCCCAAAGAACTGACACCCTGCTGATGTAGACTTGTAGTTCATCTTGCAGCTGCCGTAATCCGAGTCACTATATGCTGTAAGTTCAAAGTCATCATCATGAGGATACCACCAACCTAAGTGTGGGTGTGCCCTTTAGATACGAATTATCCTTTTGACCCCAATTAGATGGTTTACCTTAGGCTTTGCCTGATATCGTGAGCATAAAACACGTAGCATACATGATATCAGGTCTTGAGGCAGTGAGATACATGAGAGATCCAATCATCCCTCGGTACATAGTGGCATCTACCAGATCACCATTCTCATCGGGTGCTACATCATGGTTTGTAGCCAGTGGAGTGCACTGTGGAAGCATTCTCCTGTCAAACCGATGAGAATATCTCTATATACTTTGTCTGATGTAGAAAGATTCCATTTGGTGTTTGATCCCCTGTAACCCGAGAAAGAACTTCATCTCCCCCATGGCACTCATCTCAAACTCCGCCTTCCTTACTGCTTTGAATTCTTGCATAATTCTTCGTTCTTGAACCGAAGATTATGTCATCTACAAGATCTGTACTAGCAGTAAGTCCCATCTTTTTCTTTGATAAACAGTGTGCAGTCAATGACTCCCCTGCGAAATCCGTCTTTCACAGATGAGTCGAGAGTTTCTCATACCAAGCCCGTGGAGCTTGATGAAGCCCGTATAGAGCCTTTTCTAGTTTGTAAACTCTATCCCGATGATATGGATCCTCAAATCCCTCAGGTTGACTGACATACACTGTTTGATCTCACCATGAAGGAATGCACTCTTAACATCTAGCTGATAAAGTTTGATTTTCATATAAGATGCATAGGCAAGGAAGATGTGGATGGCTTCCATCCTTGCCACTGGTGCAAATACTTCATTGTAGTCGATACCTTCAACTTGTCGAAAACCCTGAACAACAAGCCGAGCCTTGTTTCTGATGATCACACCCTGATCATCTTTCTTGCATTTAAGACCCATTTGGTGCCAATGACTTTAGCACCTTTAGGTCTATCAACTAGTGTCCATACACCTAACTTCTTAAACTGAAGAAGTTCTTCTTGCATGGCACTAACCCAAGCCTCATCATTTAGTGCTTCACTAACATACTTTGGTTCAAACTAAGACATAAAGCAAGAGTATGCACCGTCGTGAAGGTATCCTTTTTCAATCACGGAGGCATAATCAGCTGAGTATAGCTGATTTCTAGTCTGAACCCCTGATCTCACATCTCCTATTATATTATCCAATTGATGATAGACTTTTAGACGTGATCTAGGAGTTGTTAGAACAACCACCTCAGAGTCAAGATTATGAACATTTGGTTTTGAATTTGAGGCAGTCAGAGTCTGAGGTTTTGATGGTTCTGAAGTATCACTAGCTGATGCTTGTGAGCTTGTGGTAGTCGGAACCTGTACATCCTAGTTGATCTGATCATTTTCTTCATTTTCTTCATCAGAGGAAGAATCACCCACATCAACTGCTCCCCCTGAGTTGGTAGTATCATGACTTTTTGAATCTAGAGATGGTGTGTTCAGGACATCGTACATCATCTTGTTTGCTAACTCGTCTTCTGAAGAGGAAAGAGGTATGTTGAAGGTCTCGAAGAATCCATCATAGTCAAGGAAGTAGGCAGGCCCTTTTCCAGCAGGCGGTGTGATATATCTCTGAACCTTAACATTACACCACATCTCTACTTGGCCTGTTGAGTTGTTGTAAACTCTCTTGTTCGGTATGTTGTATCCTAGAAAGATACCTTCATCAATCTTCTCACTAAATTTTTCCTCCTGAGTCTTCTTCAGCAGGGTGCAAGCAGCATCAAATGGTTCGAGATATTCCAGGTTAGGTTTACGTCGCTGTAATAACTTGTAGCATGTTTTTCCATGCCGTTTTACTACCAAAACTCGATTAAGGGTATAACATGCATTTGCCACTGCTTCATTCCAAAATTGGATAGGCAGTTTTGAGTCAGCCACAATAGTCCGTGCTGTCTCTATCAAGCTGCAGTTCTTCCGTTCAGCAATGCCATTCATCTGAGGGGTATAAGCCGAGGTAAATTGATGTACAATTCCCTTTTCCTTGCAATAGGCCTCCATCCTCTAATTCTTAAACTCGGTTCCGTTGTTTGAGCGCACCTGTCGTACCTTCAGCTTGTATAGGGATTCCAGTGTAGTTACCAATTCCTTGAAGGATTCAAATGTTTTTTATTTGGATTTCAGAAACATTACCCAAGAGAACCTTGAGTAGTCATCGGTAACTACATAGCAATACAAGTCGCCAGCGATGCTTCTTATACTGAATGGACCAAACAGATCCATGTGAAGAAGCTCAAGAGGAAGTTTTATAGAATGAACTTTCTTTTCCTTATGAGATTTCTTCATCTGTTTGTCCTTTTTGCATGCAACACATAAATCCGAGAGTTGAAAGTTTTTGACATTTACTCCTCTCACAAGATCATTCTGGATCAGGTGATTCATTTTTCTAGGATTTATGTGTCTCATTCTTCTATGCCAGGAGATGGAGTCCTTCTCAGTAGCTTTGGACAAGAAGCATTGGACTTCACGATCCGTTGTGGAGGCCTTTGAGAGATCCAAGACATAAACATCATTATATCTTGAAGCTGACATTAGGATCTGGTCCTCCGGGATCATGTAGTCCTTCTTTAGAACGTAACACCTCTGGTTGTCAAAAACTACCTTGAATCCTTTATCACAGATTTGAGAGACTGAAAGCAAGTTATTTTGTAATTGTTGGACATAGTTTACCTTATCAAACTTAACCTTCTCATTTCCTACTTCTCCTTGGGCTGTGATATACCCACCTTTGTTTCCAGCAAATGAAACATGCCCTCCTTTAATTTGTCTAAGATTTGATAAGAGAGCTCTGTTCTGTGTCATGTGTCTGGATGCTCAGCTATCTACAATCCACGTGTTAGTCTCAGCACTATAGCGAACACCCTGCACATTCAATGAAAACATTAGTTCATGTTAGGAACCCAAGCCTTATCTGGCTTGGGTTTCCCTGAGGCATCACATATCATAAACTCAATCCACTAACCCTTTGAGGTTAAGGGTTGATCAGAATTTTGTTTGTTCTCATTTTCAGGCATTGAGGAGGTTTTTTCTTTCCATAATCCAGATTTGTGTAAGGCATGTTTGTGATAAACAGACGACTGGCTAATGGGTTGAACTTTGGTTCACTATCCCTTTTTGGAGGCGTCACTGAGTTCCTCTTAAAGGATCTAGATGTAGATGCAGAAAGTTCAACTTTTCTCCTCGGTGTCTGGTAATAAGGACAATGAGACTCTATGTGACCATACTTTCCACAATTATAGCAGGATTGCTTTCAATTTTACAACTTATATGTTTTGGTGGAGATGTAGATGTCACACGGTTGACCTTATTATGTTTGGATTGAGACACTTCTTTGTTAGCTGTATGGTAGGTTTTATAAACTTAATTGTTTTACCTGATTTTACAACTTTGATCTCTTGTTTACCTGGACTATGACATGATGCACATGATTGATTAGGTTTTCTAGTCCTATTTGTTTCTTGTTTGACTTTGTTTGACCCTGACTTTAGACTAATTTTTTCAAATTCTTTTTCCAGGTTAGCACAAGGCATCTTTCCTATTGCCTTTGCAGTGACTTCTTTTTGTTTAGAGTCGGATTCACTTGATTTACTTATGGAATCTGGATTATTAACAAGAGGAGTAGACACCTGGATTATTAACAAGAGGAATCTTGATTTGTCCGTAAAAACTCGAATTTTATCAAACCCTAATAGCCGTATGCCGGAAAAACTCAACTTTTCGATCAAGAAACGTCTAAGACTCCGTTAGACATAAAAAGATTGTGTTTTTGATGCAAAAACACAATTTTTGTGTCAAAACTATTGAATCAACACGTAATCAAGAGACAAGGCTCTAATACCACTTGTTAGGATCTGGTATTTGAATGAAATACCAACCGATTAACGTGTTAAACCAAACCAAATAGTGCGGAATCCTATTTGATTGGCGATCCAATCAGTGAAAACACACGTAGAAACAATAACGTATTGAATAGGATTGATCTACAGGGTTCTATGAACTTGGAGTATGAACTTAGAGGCTTCTGGACGGCTAGGGTACGTCTGGAGTCAAAGTGGATTCAATGATTACCTTTTTCCATGAATTAAGTGGTATTTATAGGTTAAGGTTTCTTAATCGTGCGACTGGACCATTTGCATGGTTCAGTCGTGCGATTGAGTTATGCGGTTTATCCATTCGCACGACTGAGTTTTCAGTCATGCGACTGAGTCAATCTCATGTTTCAATCATGCGACTGATCCAGTCTCTTGGTTAATTCGTACGATTGGTTCATTAGCATGTAGTTATTCATGCGTATGGGCCTATGCCGCCAATCACATGAGAACTTCACATGACTAAGTTTGAATATGTTTCATAGTCATTAATTGATTTAGATATTACTCAATCAACCACAACCTATATAGTAAAGTCAATGAGCGTTATTACATACCAATCAATGAAATATTCAACATTAAGCACAACCACATATTGTATTTCATTAAGTACCCGTACAATCACAATTACATAAGTGTAAGAAAATACAAAGATAATACATTAAGATCAGAAACTAGGGACACATGTATCAATAGGGTTAACGTTCTCACTTATTGGATTGCCAATCAAATTGGATTCCGCACTATTTGATTCGGTATACACATGAATCAGTTAGTACTCCGTCCAGTATACAGTCCCTAACAGGTCTCCGCTCTTTATCACGCACTGAATGGGAGGAACGCCGGAAGAAAGGGCTATGTTACAAATGTGGTCAACAATATAGTCCAGCTCATAAATGCCCGAAGGGTAAACTTCGTGTGATGTTACTTGGTGATGATGAATCAGATTCTTCCGATGGGTTGAATTTTCAATTGGAACAAATGGATGTTTTCCGGTCGGATGGGGTTATTCACATTGTTGAGGGCTCTTCTACCAAGCCTTGAGGACAAGCCTTGTGTTAAGGGGGAAGTAATGATAGGAATAATATTTTACTTTCTATTTTAAATGTCAATTGTCTATTCTAAAAGGGTGTCAAGTGCAACTTATATTCTATATAAGTAGATATTAGTAAATCCTTAGGGGAGGGAAATTAGTAGGTTCGTTTTGGGTTCTTTGCAATAGCATTAAGAAAGGCATAGCCCTAGAACACTTTTGTGGCGGTGACTGAGTTTTGATATCATCTTCTTCGTTCTTATATCATCATATATTTTGCAATACAATCTATGTTTCTGTTTGATCATTCCATTATCATCTTCAATTACTCTTAATTATACCCTTTTTGATTTCAGTACCTATCAATAATTCAGAGGATATTAATTATGTCTCAATTGCCTTGGAGAATCTTCAGCTAGAAAGAAAAGGCTCGGAATTTGACTTCCTGCTTGGTGGTTTGTCTTCTTAACTCTTGGCTTTCTTTATACAAACTAATATTTAGAAAAAGCCAACCAAATTTGACACCTTTTTAAGCAGGGTCAAATAAAAAGTTCGTGGCTCGAAATTCGCTCGAGAAAAGCTTGAAAAAAGTTCGGATCGGAAAAAGCTCTGCTCGAAAAAAGCCTCCTATCTAAACGAGTCGGCTCGGCTCGAATTTTAAACGAGCTGAACTTGAGCCAGGAATAGCTCAGTTCAAGTTCGGCTTGTGGCTCGGTTCGTTGGCTCAACTCATGACTCGGTGCATATAATTGTATATATATATATATAGTATAATAATAATTATTATTATTATACTACTACTATTATTATGATTATTATTTTTATATTAGGATTTTAAAAAGTTTTCTTAAAATAAAAATGGATTCTTTTTAGAAACATTAAGTATTTTATTTAAAAAATATATAACTTGATAGTAAATTGTTTATATTTGTTGGAGCATATATAGTCATATATAGTGTGTCCGTCGCTTGTCGAATAGTCTAGGCTTAATGTAATACACCTGATATGTTGTAAACACATGAACCTGGGTCATTCGCAGGAGCATATGCGAATGAGATTCAGTCGCACGACTGAGCCATGCTAATGGACCAGCCGTGTAACTGAGAGATGCGATTGGGACATTCGTAAGACTGAACCATAAGTATGGTCCAGTCGTACGATTGAACCATACGCATGGTCCAATCGTACGATTGAACCATACGCATGGTCCAATCGCACGAATGGGCCCAGTCGCATCTAATATGGGCCAAGGCCTATATATACCAGTTTCAATGTGTAGAGAGATTAAGGATTACGAAAAGGGTTTTGAGAGGAAGTCTGCCCGGAGCCTAGGGCTGCCGGATGAGAGGAGAGATCATGCTCGATCTTCCCCTTGCCAAGAGTCTTGATTCTTATGTTGTAACGAGCTTGTAATCGTTAGGTTTTATCAATGAAACCATTCAATTATAGTTCGTATTATCGATTGACTTTTGGTTTGTGCTGTTGTTTATCCTTCCGTCAAGAACATGCTCGGATGTTTATCGATCCAAACCGACTTCATAATTGGTATCAGAGCGGTTATTGCTAGAATGATCTAATCATTCTAGCAACCGAGCTCTTGATTTCTGGATCAAAGTTCAGATCTTGACGTTAAACCCACTTCGTGTTCTTCGTGTTTTGCTCAGATCTTGTTACGTGTGTTGCTTCCATGTTAAAATCGAATTCGAAACCACGTTCCTATCGCCCTTTCGAATCTGGTGATGCCTACTTTGTTTCAGTTCATGTTAAATTCGTCAGATTAGGGTTTTGAGCAACCCTGGCGGCTGCAGATCTGAAAATCTACGTACAGACCCGTTCATGCGACTAGGCCATGCGATTGGAGAATTCGTACGACTGGACCATGCGAATGGCCCATTCGTACGACTGGACCAGTTGTATGTTCAGTCGTGCGACTGAACTAGTCGTATGTTCAATCGGACGAATGAGCCATCCGCATTGACTCATCCGCATTTGTTCCAGACCAGAAAAAAAAGGTCTGGAACTGCTTCTTGCATAGATTTGAGGATGGGCAAAGCATATTCACCCTGAGGTTCTTTTGTCCAATAAGTTCGATGTATACCCCATGATTCGTCGGACTTCCAGAATAGGTGAATGTAATTGGAACACGAAAGACAGAAGAGAAGATGTCAGCAGTCGGTGCTGATTTTGTGGGGTAGTCAGGAGCATCTGACTACTTATGGGCCAATCAAGTTATATTTATCCGCACAAAGAGGATTCTCATTCTTAGGGGGAATCCATGTATAAAGAAATTGAAGACGTAATCAGAAAGTGATGATGTGAGCAGGTTTCTGATGATGAATCTACGTGCATGCTGATTTGTTTGATATTGTCAGCTGTGAATTGGAACCTTCAACTTTTTGTCCAATACACCGTGTGAAGACGCCAGAAGAGCACAATGTCTATATATTGGGATATGATGAATGTGAGGGGGAATTTTTGCAGGCGGTGATGTTAATTAGGTTAGCCTGTGTGAAGATTGAAGTAATGGAAAACTGTTCATGTCATTATCTGGAAAAATCAGTCATATGGGAAATCTTGCTGCTATGATGGTGTTCTACAAAGTAAACGAAAGTTGTTGTGCCTAAATTCATTTTCAGGTATGTGTGTAACCTAACGGATCGGCAACGTTGGCTAATATAGTTTTTTGTTTGATTCTATTGGCAACCAGAGCAAAGATTGACTGAAGATTGTGAGAGGTGTTATCTACTATTCGCAAGCAACGTCCAAGGGGGAATTTGTTGGAGCATATATAGTCATATATAGTGTGTCCTTCGCTTGTCGGATAGTCTAGGCTTAATGTAATACACCTGATATGTTGTAAACACATGAAACTGGGTCATTCGCAGGAGTATATGCGAATGAGATTTAGTCGTACGATTGAGCCATGCCAATGGACCAGCTGTGTGACTGAGAGATGCGATTGGGATATTCGTAAGACTGAACCATAAGTATGGTCCAGTTGTACGATTGAACCATACGCATGGTCCAGTCGTACGATTGAACCATACGCATGGTCCAGTCGTACGATTGAACCATACGCATGGTCCAATCGCACGAATAGGCCCAGTCGCATCTAATATGGGTCGAGGCCTATATATACCAGTTTCAATGTGTAGAGAGATTAAGGATAACGAAAAGGGTTTTGAGAGGATGTCTGCCCGGAGCCTAGGGCTGCCGGATGAGAGGGGAGATCATGCTCGATCTTCCCCTTGCCAAGAGTCTTGATTCTTATGTTGTAACGAGCTTGTAATCGTTAGGTTTTATCAATGAAACCATTCAATTATAGTTCGTATTATCGATTGACTTTTGGTTTGTGCTGTTGTTTATCCTTCTGTCAAGAACATGCTCGGATGTTTATCGATCCAAACCGACTTCACAATATTCAAAATAATGATTTTTGTTTCCCTAAGTACGGAGTACCCAAAAAAGATAAAAACCCTAATATATGTTTGTGTTTTCATAAATTAATGTGAAAAAGTTAAAAAAAACTAAATCGAGGCGGCTAAAACGAGCCACGAGCCGAAATCGAACCGATGTTTTGAGCTCGTTAAAATTTTCAAGCCGTCTCGACTCGTTTACAACTTTAGTTTTAAATGAACTATTAAAATGGCCACATTTTGTTTCGTTATGGTCAAATAACGTAAAAATGTACATTCTACTTTACAAGTTGTCAATTGTGTGTATCAAAGATACCTTTTATGTAACAAAATTTAATTTGTTACTATTCATGTATGTTGGATTTACTTCTTTAATTTTATTTCTCTTTTAAAACAGATTACTTTCAGTATTTTTTATGGTAAAAACTTACAACCTAAAATCCAAAAAAGCACCCTCCCTCAATCATGCAATTTTTTTCAAAAAAAAGGTTGCTATGTAATAACATTTTGTACTAATCCCAAATGAAAGTCTGACAAAATCTAAAAACTTTTAAATGAAGAAGTTTTAAGAACGTTTTTGGTTTGATATAAGTTTATATGTTTTATTTAGATGCACTTATAAGAAGATTATTATTTTTTTGTTAAATTTCACTCTTATTTTGCTAAATAACATTTACTGATTTTATCTTCTTGGATTGCCATTAGTAAGTTTATGAGATATAAATTGTACACCCGTCCATAGATTGTAACCTGATGTAATTGTAGTTTTGCAAATTTACTTCATGTGTCACTGTAGGTAAGTCATTCTCTCAATTCGATTTAGTACCTTGAGTTTTAACTATAATGTTTTGTGACATCCAGCTCATTTTTAAACTACAAATTTAAACCCGAACTCATTTGAGTCAATAATGTAAATCAAATTCATTATGTAGTCATTTTTAGTTATTTTCGTGTTCAAAAAACAATAAGTGTGTCACCTAGTCAATTTAACTTAAACTCTATAATTTATAAAATAAATTTTAAAAGGTTATTAACATTTGTATGATTTTAATTATTCAATAAAAATAAATAATCAAATTATAAAGTTTTTGTGAGTTTACAAAGTTATATTGATTGTATAAAAATAAGATAATTAAATTAAAATTAGGTTTTATATATTTAGGTTTTAAATTGCAATTATTCTATTAATTATTTTATTTAATTTAAGTTTATATTTATTTCAAATAGTAATCATAACACCCTTTGAAAGACTTGTAACTCATAGTTAACACCATTCATAATATCTTTCTAACCTCAACTATAAAAGCAAGCTTTAGGTTTTACTTTTCATTTGTTTATTCTTCAAAAATCTCATTCATATATCTTTCTTTCATTCTTTGGTTTTGATCAATTTTAAAAATTTTTTACATGTAATTTCAATAAGTTTCTGATACTAAGTTAACCTTATATAGCTTTTATATTATGCATTTTTATATTGTTTCAATTATCCTAACATCCAATTGTTCTCATTACTTTATGTTCTTATTTTTATTTTTTTCTTCTACTAAATCTCTTTTAATTCTAATTATTATCATTTGTTTATTAATCTTCTAACATTCAGTAACCTTATAACAATCATTAACATTTCTAAATCAAGCGAACAACAAACAAATTTAAACAAAGAATCCCGTTTGCATATGGACGGCTACGCCGCCGCATTTGGTTATTTCACATAATTATTTCTCTAAATCATGGATATGCCAAAGTCTTGGAATACTTTTTTATAACTCACATGAATTCTAACATAGCATATATCAACATAATAATTTTTTTCTAACACGTTTAATGCTTTAATAATTTTAAAAGTGCACATAAGTGCTTTACTAAAATTTTGGTAGAATATATTCTGAATTCAACTAACCATAACTTGTTCATAACAAACTAAACTCGAGTAAAAACTCATATTCCAATGTTAATTTCATCGAAATACCTTTTATTGACAGCTTATACGTTTTCAAACTCAATCGGACAACTCAACAATAGCCTTCATAAGATAAGTACGCATCTCAACATTTTCTGTGTTGTGCTGTTGGTTTTACCTGTTTGAGGGACCTTTTATAATAATGTTTCTGAATGAAAGATGTCCGGGAGACTTTGAACTAGTCAACTGTAAACTTTTATAACTTAATGAAACCATTTGCTATATTTTAAAGGTGTTTAATCCTTTTTCAATCTAAAACTGATGCAATAATCCTTTTTCAATCAACCTTTCGCTTTTTGGCATTATCTAAACGTCTAACTTCTTGTAATGAATTCTAACATCAAGTTATTGTTTCTTTTTATCCTTTAGGATTTCACCTTTAACTCTTGAACATCCAACCTTTCTTATGAATCTTACAACCATCATTATACAATATGAGTATTCATTGCCTCTTTTATGTGTTTTATATTTTGGGAAAATCATATGATTTTATATTCAATCATTGATATTCATTGTTATTTTATTTCATTCTAAATTCAATTTAATACATGCTATGTTATTACTTGCAATAATATATGCATAGTTGGATGAACTAGATGAGAATACAATCATTAATTCATGCAATCATAGTGACAATGATAGATCTATTGGTTTGACAAACCCACCCTATTTATTTAGTCGCGTGGTGATTGGAACCAAAATCATTCTTCTATAAGGCTTTATTTGCGGACTAAGTCAAGTCAGTCATTTGGTTTGATTGTGTTCGTTTGTCATTTATGTTACGCTATTGCATTATAAGTCTTGACATAGCCATGTGAATTGAATTGTTTTCAATCATTTAGTTAATCTATACATGTATTCAAACCTGTGTTTACTAATCGGCTAATCCATAAGCTGACTCGTTAATTTTTCACATGATTTCAGAAATGGTGATTAGTGGATTCTTCATGCTCATGTAGGACTTGGACCTAGATTAATAAAAGACTTTATTATGCTATTTGAATCTTTATTGAATTGTAAGGAATTATTTGACTAGTATTATTCTATGAAAATGACATTCAATCTTATTTCAACTTATTTAATTTGATCTATGAACAATCAATTCACATTCGTCCGCCCCGATGATTCCGTCATCGGTCAGGGTGTGACAGATTGGTATCAGAGCAATGGTTATAGGGAACTAGGTTATTAGAAATAGAATGACCTAGACTATAACTAAGTATCTCACACATGAGTCTTCTCATGTATTTTATATGCTTAGATAGGATTTTATGTGCCTTTTATGCTTATACATTTATTATGTGATTATATACCTTATGTGAGTATTCTTACACCTTGGTTTCAATCAATGTACACACGATTCTCAAATCATATTCTAAGGCATTGTGTGCCTAAATCAAATGGTTTTCAAATTTGGAGTTTTGAATTATCATTCATGGTTTTCAAATCATGTTAAAGTCTATTTCCCATAACTGAAAACATGCAATACTAGAAGAGATGGATGGCCGTATCTCGAGGTTTTTTGTCTAGGCAAGGTATTCATATAAGTCCAAATCAATTGATGGATCCCTTTACCTTACCTGGGAACCCTTGAGGTGAGTGTTTATTTATAGGTACGCATGTCTTCAATAAAGTTGTGATTGACCTAATACTTTTATAAGTCAGTGTATTCTCTTTGGAATGTGAACCGAACGTTTACATTCGAAACATTTCATTGTTACTTTGACTGATCTCTTATCATTGATCGTATTGTCTGGAATTCTAAAACTCATTATTCAATTTTCATAAGGTTTCTTAATAATCTTTCCAAATGTCTTTCTGTCAAAACTGTACGTGTTTTAGAAAACCCATCACAATTAATCCTATTATCCCAAATTGCATCTTTAATCTTAATGAGCCTAATTTTTTCTATCGACATTACACAAATGCAAATTGGAAGATTTGATGTCATAGTAGACATTGATTAGTTACCATGCTAAAGTTGTCTTTTTTGATGAATAATAAATTTATGATAATATTCATATCTTTGTAAAATCTATGAAAATCAAGTAACTCAAGCGTAATCGAATTGCTATTGTCAAAATTCATTGTGAGCTTAAACTTGACCCAAATTTTTATTGAAAATATGAGAACTAAATGAATTTGAAATCCCCTAATTTATTCGAATCAACCTTCTTATGATTAAATTTCGGGACAAAATTTTCTAAACTAGGGGAGACTGTAACATCCGGCCCATTTTCAAACTGAAAGTCAAACCTGAACCCGTTTGAGTCAATATTGTAAATCAAATTCATTATTAAGTCATTTTATTTATTTTTATGTATAAAAATCAATAAATGTGTCACTTAGTCAGTTTAACTTAAACTTTAAAATTTATAAAATAAATTTTATGACTACGATGATTTATTGATGTTATACAACAATGTTCATGCTGGAAAGTGGAGCAAAAAGATTATTAGAGGTATAGTCATGATCACAGCTTGGATCATTTGAAACACAAGGAACGTGAAGATTTTTTATAATAAGGACAACAAGGATGTAGTGGTGGAGGTGAAGTCAAAGGTTTTTTTTTTGGTTAAAATTTAGGACGAAATTTAAAAACATTGTTTGGAATTTGGCGGTTCTCGGTTTTTAGAGCTTACCGTTGTTAATGAAAGTTATCATTAAAAAAATTAACATTTGTAAGATTTTAAATTTTCAATAAAAATAATTAATCAAATTACAAAGTTTTTATGAGTTTACAAAGTTTATATTGATTGTATAAAAAATAAGATAATTAAATTAAAATTAGGGTTTGATATATTTAGATTTTAAATTGTCATTATTCTATTAATTAATTATTTTATTTAACTTTATATTTATTTCAAATTATAATCATAACCCCTTTTGAAAGACTTGTATTTTACCATTAATATCCTCATCCTAAACTCAACTATAAAAACAAGCTTTATGCCTCACTTTTCATTTGCTCATTTTTCAAAAATCTCATTTACGTATCTTTTTTTCATCCTTTAGTTTTGATTAATTTAAAAATTTTATTTTACAAGTAATTTTATTAAGTTTCTAATACTAAGTTTACCTTATATTGCTTTTATATTATGTATTTCTATTTTGTTTCAATCATCTTAACATACAATTGTTTTCATTACTTTATGTTCTTATTTTTATTTTTTCTTCTACTAAATCTCTTTTAATTTCAATCATTATCATTTGAATAATAATCTTCTAACATTCACTAACCTTATAAAAATCACTAACATTTCTAAATCAAGCGAACAACTGGCAAACGTAAACAAAGAATCCCGGTTGCATATGGACGGCTATGTCGCCGCATTTGGTTATTCCACAAGATTATTCTCTAAATGATAGCTATGCTATTGTCTTGGAATAAATTTTTTATAACTCAAATGAATTCTAAAATAACATATATCAACATAATAAATTTGTTCTAACCGTTTCATGCTTTAATAATTTTTAAAAATACACATAAGTGTTTTACTATAATTTTGGTAGAATATAATCTCAATTCAACTAACCATATTTTTTTTTTCATAACGAACTAAATTTGATTAAACTCAGATTTCAATGTTAATTTCATCTAATTACCTTTTTATCGACAACTTATACGTCTTCAACCTTAATCGGACGACTTAACAATAGTCTTCACAAGATAAGTGCGCATTTCAATACTTTCTGTCTTGTGATGTTGTTATTACCTATTTAAGGGACTTTTTATAATAATGTTTCTGAATAAAACTTGTTCGGGAGACTTTAAACTATTCAATTGTAAATTTTTATAATATGATGAAACCGTTTGTTATTTTTAAAAGGTGTTTAATCATGTATCAAATATTCTGTCCAAAATTTAAAACTGGTGCAATAATTATTTTTCAATCTATCTTTAGTTTTTTGGCATTCTTTAAACATCATACCTTCTTGTAATGAATTTTCAACATTAAGTTATTGTTTATTTTTATCCTTTAAGACTTCACATTTGACTCTTGAACATCCAACCTTCTTATAAAATCTACAACAATCATTATACAATGTGAGTATTCATTGCCCCTTTTATGTGTTTTATATTTTGAGGAAATCATATTGATTTTATATTCAATCATTGATTTCATTGTTATTTTATTTTATTCTAAATTTAGTTTAATACTTTTGTTAATACTTGCAATAATATGTGCATAATTAGATGAACTAGATGAGAACACAATCATTAATTCATGCAATCACGGTAACAATGATAGATCTATTAGTTTGACAAACCTGTCCATTTGTTTAGTCGCGTGGTGATTGGAACAGAAATCATTCATTCTATAAGGGTTCGTCTGAGGACTGAATCAAGTCGGTCATTTAGTTTGATTGTGTTGGTTTGTCTTTTATGTTAGGCTATCGCATTATAAGTCTTGACATTGCCATATGAATTGAATTGTTAACAATCATTTGGTTAATCTATACATGTATTCAAATCTGTGTTTACTCATCGGCTAATTCGTAAGCTGACTCGTTACTTTTCACATAATTTCAAGAATGGTAATTAGTGGATTCTGCATGCTCATATAGAGCTTCAACATAAATTAATAAAAGACTTTATTATGTTATTTGAATCTTTATTGGATTATAACGGATTATTTGACTAGTATTATTCAATAAAAATAACATTTAATCTTATTTCAACTTATTTAATTTCATGAGTTATAAACAATTAATTCACGTTGTCCTATATTAAGAATGTTAGTACAGAGTTCATGTAATAAAGTCCACCTCGAAAAGTACTTAGACCTGGTTTTGCATGTAAAAGGGGAAGTGTTAGGTGTTGCTCGAACTGTAATGCTTTTCCCGAGTTTGCCTCTTTTTTATTTGATATCTCTTTGTAATAATGGAGTTTGTTATGGCTAGGATCTTAATGCCATACCTCACTTTTTTTGGCATCTAGGTTGCTGTCGTACAGGCTTTGTGCTCCACCTCAGGTCCATTTAACATTGTTTTTTAGTTGCATATTCAGCTGTAACACTGCCATGCATGAGTTTACGTGACCTGAAGTGGCAATTTTGTTCGGAAAATCAACAACAATGGCAAACATTGAGAACGACACAATGACTAACATGTTTGTACTTTTCGCATTCGGTCCATATTTGGCTTTACTGAGGTGCTTGTTGGATGAAAACAAATTACTAACAGATGTGTATTTATTACTTATACGCATACTAAAACAAAAAAAGGAACAATTACAATGCAGGCTTCGCATCTCAGGCTCTTTAACAACATGAAAAAACCAATGTTCCAACTCTTTGACAACATGAAAAACCAAAAGCTAATAAGCACTAGAAACGAAGGAGCAGAAGTAACAATGGAGGCTCTTTTATCCAAAACTTTAATTTTGTTACTTTAAATCATGCATGGAGGAGTAGAAGAACAGTTGTTTGTACCCGCAAATAAGTTTTGGGATCTTTTGAAAATGATATTATGCTTTCAAAGCTGACTTTAGGTTGTAAAAATCCCACAAGCTCCAATCTTTTGAAAATGATACTATGACTACCGTCATTCTGTTTAAATTCTGTTGAACCAAAGTTGTACGTAACAAGTATGCACAAATTTTAACCAACTCTTTCGTAACAATTCGGCTGCATATAATCCAAAAATACTCCCATGTTTCGATTAAACGCAACCATAAACAAAAGCGAAGCCGCAACAACGCGCTACATGAATTTCTAGTTATTAAATAATACATATCAAACTTGGTCAAAATTCTTTAGGGCAAGTGGGCAACTATTTACCATTCACTTATACCACGAGTTTTCATTTATATTTTATCACAAAATATATATTTTGTTATTATATATTATATATAACATACATTTGAAACTTATGTTAACAGTGGCGTATCATTGTATATGTATAAGGTACAACAAGAGTGGGTGTAAAAGGGCATGGCTGCCCACACCCCTCTCCCATGCTTGTTCAATCGGCCAATAGAGAAGAAAAGAGAGAAAAAGGACAAAAGCTTAGGGTTTCTTGGAAATCAAGTGCGAAAGTCTAAGTCAAGCGGGTTTGTAGGAAGCTCTACTCGAAGAGGCTGGTAATGTGAGTTCTAAGACCCATCTTTTACATGTTTTTGACCAATTTTGGGGCTGGAATGCATACATAACTGTTTTTGGTTGTGTTGGGTGTTAAACTCGTTCATATGTGTTTGTGCGTGTGCGCAAATGGGTGGGGCTCATGTTTGGGCTTGTGATGTTTAAATGATGTTATGGTTGTGTTTCTAAGGCTTAGAATGGTTGGTTTAAGCTTAGAACAGGTTAGAAAAGGGTTGGGGGCCGAAATCTGCAGTTCAAGTTCGAAGAGACTGCATTCTTCACCCGGCTAGGGCTCATGCGACTGGAAGTCCATGCGCTCGAATGACATGCGACCGGAGGCCATACGGTCGAAAGGCATGCGACTGAAGGCCATGTGCTTGAATGCTATACGACTGAAGTCCATCCGCATGAATGCCATGCGACTTAGGGTCATACGCATGGAAGTCATGCGACTGAAGGTCATGCGCTTGAAACTTATGCCACTGAGGCTTTGCGACTGAGAGTCCATAAGCCCCATAGTGCCCATGCGTCTAGAGACTCTTCATACACCTAATTGTTCATTCGCCCCATAGTGTACGTACGCCTAAGTATTCTCATGCGCTTGGGAGGCCATGCGACTGTGTAGTGCCCATATGCCCAAATAGGGCTCATGCGCCCGAAAGAACTTAGTTTATTTTTTGATTTTCGGGGGAAAAGTGTAGATGTGTGCTTTGACATGGGAGGTTCCCGGGGGTTTATGTAAGTTGACTTTTGAGGTCGTTGATGATATGGTGGGAATGTATGAAGATGTATGATTGGTGCTTATGCATGATGGTATGCATGATGGTATGTATGATGTAGGTTATGTATGTATGATGATGCCTTGTATGGTGATGTTTTGTATATTTATGTTGTTGTTCCTTGTTATGTAGGCTTATTCTCACGTGGCTATACGTTGAATGCTAATGAATGAAATGAAAAGTATTATATAACGTAAAGTGGAAAATAATTAAAAGAGGAATATAATGAAAGAATGCATGCATTAATGAAAGAATGTCAGTAAGAAAGACTTGCAAGCAAATGTATGAAGGTTCACACCCAATAAAGGGTGTTAGCTCAACCGTGTATGGGTTAGCTACCCCAGAAGGATGCACACTGGGGCTTGATCCACGTGATTAAGCAAATGTATAGAGTTTCACACCCAATGAAGGGTGTTAGCTCAACTGTGTGCGGGTTAATTACCCCGGAAGGATGCACACTGGGGTTCAATCCTTGTGATTGACCATATGTATGGGACCCTTGCCGCTTACCCTAGGTACTGGAATCAACTTTGTGCATAATGTTCGAGGTCTATAAAAGACTTCAGGCCCAGTACCCGCTTTATGCATGACGGTGGGGTGAAGCACATGGCATTGGTGCGAATGAAAGTAAGATTTAATGGCGAATGAACGGATGGAACAAACGAATAATGAAGATAATAATGATATTATCTATGTGCATGTATAGTGATAATCACGTACGATTGTAAAGAACGGTTTCAAACAAAAGATAAAATATGTTTTATTTTAAAACTAGAACTCACTCAGCAATGCTGACTTTTTATGCATTTTCCAGTTGGCAGGTGAGCATTGCTGAGGATGGCGCGGGGCAACTACTTGGCATTTTTGGATGGCATCCATTTGATAGAAATATGATGTTGTTGTGATGTAATGCAAATGATAATATTTTTTAACAGTTAACTATATTGTATTGTTTTGCAAAAGCAGTCATGAATATATGAAATGGATTTTTATGTATTCTGCTGTAGTATTTTAGCAAATCCAAATGTATGTTTTATGTTTTATGTGTAATGATTTACCGGTTGTAAGCGTCCCGGGATCAGGGCCTTACAAGTGGTATCAGAGCCAAAGTTTAAATGAAACGGGTAAATTTTCAAAATAAACCTAAACTTAAACTAAAAATGAGACGGAAAGTGAAGGGATGCCAGTTTGAGTAGCTGCGTGCCATCAGGTATTTTCTTAATGTTAATCGATATTATGTGTGCATGTTATGTGGTTTATGTGTTGTTTGTAGATTTAGATACTAATGTAGTCAAGATAGGTAATGCTTGGGGTATGAAGAGTAAAGTAAGTGGCTAATCACAACTGGCCATTGTAATTAGGGACTTAGTATACTTGACATAAACTAAGTTGTTCTCTTGAATGACCGTGTTGGTGTTTGAATCTTTCAATGTGTGTGTGATGGCCGGTGGTAGATCATCTAAAGCTTTGTGGGGTGGAGTTCGTGGTGGACGTGGTGCTGAACCGCGGCCCAAAAGAGGAAGACCTAGAGTCAAAAAGGTGGTTCATGAAGAACCCAAGACCCCTCATTTGAAGGGTAGTGATGAGAGTGCTAATTTGAGAGCCTCAGTAAAGGAGGCTATTGTAGAAGATGTGCACCAAGTCATGCAGATGATCTTACCGTCTATAGTGACCGAAGTGATAAAGGCCGTAAGGGAAGGAGAAAGAAAGGAGAGAAAGAGGTCATCGGGAGGACGGGAGCGACCGGAGACTGAAACGGTTCTCTCCGATGATAAAGAAGAGGAAGAAGAGCCTGCACTAGAGGCGGCATGAGGCTGCAACTATGGGGCATTTCAAAGATGCAAGCCCCTACTTTTGACGGTAATGGCACTGCTGTTGCTGCTCACCGATGGTAAGAGAAATGGAGGCGGTACTTGATATCAACGAATGCCAAGGAGACTAGAAGGTGAAGTTTGCTGCCCAATCGTTTGTGGACTCGGCTCTGTGTTGGTGGGACAATATTGTCCAAGCCGAGGGTAGTCGGGCAATCGGAAGGATGAAATGGGCAGAGCTGAAAAGGCTGTGATTGAGGAGGTCTGTCCTCATCGGGAAATGGATAAGATGGAAAGAGAATTCCTGCAGCTGGAGTCGGGAACCATGACACATCAATAATACACCATGAAGTTTAATGAGATAGCACGACCGGTGCCAGAGCAAGTGACGCCTACATCACGAAAGATTAAGAGGTATATTCAGGGCTTGCCAACAATATTTGCAGGCACATGATCACCGCCCGACCGAGCACGTTTAGGTCGGCAGTTGACTTGGCAGGTAGGTTGTATGACGAACGAGAGGTGGTGGTGGATGAGGTGAGCAAGAAGGGTGGTGGTGACTGGAATTGGAATGGGAGGAGGGTTGGTCGGAGTGGTGCCCCGACGAGTAACGAAGGTGCACGGGTGGATGGCCGACGTGTGGTCACATCCGGTGTGGGGTCGAAGAGGTGTGGCAAGTGTGGGAAAGAGCACAGGTACGAATGTAGGTTGGGATCGAACGTGTGCTTCAAGTGTGGGAGGCCTGGTCATATGGCGAGGGAATGCAAAGCAGGGAGATGTTTTAACTGTGGCGGGGAGGGCCATATGAGTAGGGATTGTAAGAGGCCAAGGGCGGAAGGTTCGGGGGTGAAGAAGGCTGGAGGAGAAGGACACAGGGCGAGCGCCAGAGCGTTCACGATGATGTAGGAGGAGGCTAGGACGGACCCTGATGTTGTGTCAGGTACGTTTCTAGTAAACCAAACTTTAGCCTCTGTGTTATTTGATTCTGGTGCTAGTAAAAGTTTTATTTCTGCTGCTTTCTGTGCTAGACTGCTGTTAGTAGTAGGAGTGTAGATGCACCCTTTGATGTAGAAACTGCCATAGGTGAGTCTACCTGGATTTCTTAGATGGAAGAAGATTGTGACGTGGAATTAGAAGGTCGAAAGTTTCCTGTTAGACCATTCGTGATGACCTTAGACGGGTTCGATGTAGTCTTAGGGATGGATTGGCTGGCGGACTACGAGGCGAATATGTGTGTTGCAAGAAGATGATTCATTTGACAGCGCCTGACGGGAGTTTGGTGACGGTTTATGGTGATCGAGTCACTATGATCCCAAAGGTGATTTCGATGGCGGTGGCGGGAAGTACATGAGGCGTGGATGTAACGCCTACTTGGCCTATGTGAAGGATGTGGATAAACCAACACCATAACTATCCGATGTACCGGTTGTGTGTGACTTTCCAGATGTATTTCCCGAAGACTTACCAGGAGTGCCATCTAACGGGAGATCGAGTTTCAAATTGATTTGATACCAGGTGCCCAACCTGTTGCTAAGGCACCGTATCGATTGGCTCCACTGAGATGAAAGAGTTGATGGAGCAATTAAAAGAGCTACTTGATAAGGGGTTCATTAGACCGAGTATCTCTCCTTGGGGTGCTTCGGTCTAATTCATGAACAATAAATATGGTACCATGAGGATGTGTATCAATTACTATGAGTTGAATAAGCTGATGGTGAAGAACCGATACCCGTTACCGAGAATTGATGATTTGTTTGATCAGCTTCAAGGTGCCAGTTGGTTTTCAAGGATAGATCTTCGATCTTGCTACCATCAGCTAAAGATGAAGGAGCAAGATATTCCTAAAACAGCTTTTCACACGCGTTATGGACATTATGAGTTCCTTGTTATGTCTTTTGGTTTGACCAATGCGCCAGCTACTTTTATGGACTTGATGAATCGAGTGTGTCGGCCAATGTTGGATAAATCAGTGATTGTGTTTATTGATGATATCCTGATCTATTCAAGGAGTGAGAATAAGCATGCCGGTCATATTCGAGAGGTGTTGGAAACGTTGAGAAGGGACAAGTTGTATGGTAAATTCTCCAAGTGTGTGTTTGTAAGGCCCCGATCCCGGAAACCTCACAGTTGGTCATTCATAGTAATTAAAACATAAACATTACAATTATACAGATTTATGCAGCGGAAATGATTTATCAAAAACCATTCATATCATTTAAAACACTATTGTTAAGCAATACATCATCATAATCTATTTACAAAAGAATCGTTTTACTGCATTACATAACAACAGTAACATAGAATACGAACGAATGTCAGTCTTTTCCTACCGAGTAGCTTCACCCTCGTGCCATCCTCAGCAATAATTACCTGCCAACTGAAAATGTATAAAAGTCAGCGTTGCTGAGTGAGCTCTAGTTTTCAAAGTAATAAAATACTTTCTATATGTTGTATAAGAAAATACTCGTTTCTATAAAATACAACTCTGTACTGTATATGCGAGCACACATCAACTATATGAACACATATTGTTCGTTCTCTGTACTGTATGCCTTGTCTGTAAACTTTTAACTTTATGTTTCACTTTCTGTATGGACCAGTGAGCAATACCCCAACTATATGCGCAATGGAAAATGGGTGATGGGCCATCTATATCCCTCGAAAGGGTCAACTGTATCCCTCGAAAGGGTCAACTATATCCCCCGAAAGGGTAACTGTATCCCTCTAAAGGGTCAACTATATCCCCCGGAAGGGTAACTGTATCCCTCGAAAGGGTCTGTGTACTATGTACAAGGCCGACCCAATCACCCAGGACACGCTACAAAGGTCCTGCCAATCTCAATTGATTGACCCTGTGTGCATAAAAGGGTAGCTAACCCGCAGCACAATTGAGCTAACGACAACACGGTCGTGTACCTCCTGTAAGCTTGCAAGACTTGTTAACATTTTATTAATGTTCCTCTTCTTTCTTTATTGCTCTTTCACTTTATTATTATGATATACTTTACGTTACGATAATAACTTACCACGTAAAGTCACATACTATGGGTAATAATAACAATAATAAGATACAGTCATAATCAATCATATCATGCATGAAACAACATCATGAATAAGCCCTTAGTTGATCTCGGTCAAATCCCTATGGCACAGACTCCCAGAAAAATTCTGTAAAAGTTTCTAAGTCTTAGACGCATGGGAACTATTTGGGCGTTTCATCACTATATAGGCGCACCAGCCTAACACTTAAGCATTATCACTTTAGGCGCATGAACTCATTCAGGCGCATGGGCATTATTGGTGCGTATGAACACTTAGGTGCATGGGCCACTTGGGCGCATGGGCACTATTGGGGCGCATGGATCTACACTTAGTCGTCCGACTGCTATATTCTAGACGCATGGACAACTGTTCAGGCGCATGGGCTGTACTTTATCATTTCTAAGGTAATCTTAGGCGCATGGGATATTGTTTGGGCGCATGGGATAGGTCACTATCGCGATCAACTAATCGAATCATCTTCTTGCGACACACGATGTTTGCTTCATAGGTTGCTAACCAGTCCATCCCTAGTACTACATCAAATCCACCTAGGGGTATCACATGTAAACTAGCCGCAAAACTATGACCCTCTAGTTCTATGGCACAGTCCTCTATCACATCAGTAATTCTAGTGGACTTACCAATAGCAGTTTCTACATCAAATGGTGCACTGACATTTCTACTGACAACAGGCAACTTAGCGTAGAAAGTAGTAGAAATAAAACTCCTACTAGCACCAAAATGAAACAATACAGAGGCATAAGTTTGGTTTACTAGAAACATACCTGACACAATATCGGGATCAGCTCTGGCTTCCTCCCGGGTCATGGTGTAAGCTCTAGCACCTGCCCTCTGTCCTCCTTCCTCTGGCTTCTTATTCCCTGCTCCCGAGCTCTCTGCCCTTGCTTCTTGCAGTCTCTAGCGATGTGGCTAGGCTAACCACACCTGAAGCATACGTTCATCCCCATTCTGCACTCACCAGCATGCTCCCTCCCACATTTGTCACACCTCCTCAGCCCTGATCCAGATGTGACCACACGTCGATCACCCACCTTTGCTACCTTCTTGTTTGGAGCAGTTCAACCATGTCCAAACCGTTTCCCATTCCAGTTCCAACTACCACCATCCTTCCTATCCACCTCAGTCACCACCACCTCGCGCTCATCGTATAATCTGCCAGCCAAGTCAACTGCCGACCTGAAAGTGTTCGGTCGGGCGGCAATCATATGCCTACGGATATCCGTCGGCAACCCTTGGATGTATCTCTTAATATTTCGTGACAGTGGTGTCACTTGATCGGGCACCAGCCACGCCATTTCATTAAATTTGGTGGTGTACTGCTTATGTCATCGTTCCCGCCTCCAGTTGCAGGAAGTCTCTTTCTACTTTGTCCATCTCTCTATGAGGACAGAATTCCTCAATCACTAGCTGCTTCAGTTCAGGCCATCTCATTCTTCCAATGGCCTTGCTACCCTCGGCTTGGACAATGTTGTCCCACCAGCACAAAGCCGAGTCCACAAAGGAGTGGGTAGCGAACTTCACCTTTGGTCGTCACGGCACTCACTGATATCAAGGACAGCCTCCATTTTCCTCACCCACTGGTGAGCAGCTGTAGTAGTGCCGTTCCCATCTAAGGTAGGGGCTTGCATCTGATAAATGCCCTATAGTTGCAGCCCCGAGTCGCCCCCGGCGCAGGCTCTTCTTCCTCATCCTCATCATTGGACGGAATCGTCTCAGTCTCGGGCTGTCTTCTTTCGCCCGTAGGTTCGCCCCTTTCCTTTCTCTCTCCCTCTCTAACTTCCTTGATCACTTCGGTCACCACAGATGGTAGAATCGTCTGCATGATATGGTGAACCTCTTCCACCGCAGCCTCCTCTACTGAGGCTCTCAAATTGGCCCTCTCGTCGCCACCCTCCGGATGAGGGGTCTTTGGTTCTCCCCTTCTTAGGTCGCGGAGCAGCACCGTGACCTCCACCACGAGAGGCCTTTGAAGATCTACCGCCAGCCATCCTCTATAAGCACACTATAAAATTCAAACAATAACACGGTCATTCAAGGTAATACTCAGTTTATGTCAAGTATAGTAAGTCCCTAATTACAGTGGCCAGTTGTGATTAGCCACTTACTTTACTTTTCATACCCCAAGCATCTCCTATCCTGACTTAATCAGTATCTAAATCTACTATAAGCACATAATCAAATAGCATGCGCAAGTAATACCGGTTAACTTTAAGAAAAGACATACCTGATGGCACGTAGCTACGCGGACTGACACCCCTCCATTTGTCCCATTTTTAGTTTAAGTTTAGGTTTTAAACGTTTATTTAACCCAATTCTCTTAAACTTTGGCTCTGATACCAACTTGTAAGGCCCCGATCCCGGACACCTCACAGTTGGTCATTCATAGCAATTAAAACATTAAACATTACAATTATACAGATTTATGCAGCGGAAATGATTTATCAAAAACCATTCATATCATTTAAAACACTATTGTTAAGCAATACATCATCATTAATCTGTTTACAAAAGAATCGTTTTACTGCATTACATAACAACAGTAACATAGAATACGAACGAATGTCAGTCTTTTCCTGCCGAGTAGCTTCACCCTGTGCCATCCTCAGCAATAATTACCTGCCAACTGAAAATGTATAAAAGTCAGCGTTGCTGAGTGAGCTCTAGTTTTAAAAGTAATAAAATAATTTCTATATGTTATATAAGAAAATACTCGTTTCTATAAAATACAACTCTGTACTGTATATGCGAGCACGCATCAACTATATGAACACATATTGTTCGTTCTCTGTACTGTATGCCTTGTCTGTAAACTTTTAACTTTATGTTTCACTTTCTGTATGGACCAGTGAGCAATACCCCAACTATATGCGCGATGGAAAATGGGTGATGGGCCATCTATATCCCTCGAAAGGGTCAACTGTATCCCTCGAAAGGGTCAACTATATCCCCCGAAAGGGTAACTATATCCCTCGAAAGGGTCAACTATATCCCCTAAAAGAGTAACTGTATCCCTCGAAAGGGTCTGTGTACTATGTACAAGGCCGACCCAATCACCCAGGACACGCTACAAAGGTCCTGCCAATCTCAATTGATTGACCCTGTGTGCATAAAAGGGTAGCTAACACGCAGCATAGTTGAGCTAACGACAACACGGTCGTGTACCTCCTGTAAGCTTGCAAGACTTGTTAACATTTTATTAATGTTCCTCTTCTTTCTTTATTGCTCTTTCACTTTATTATTATGATATACTTTACGTTACGATAATAACTTACCACATAAAGTCACATACTATGGGTAATAATAACAATAATAAGGAACAGTCATAATCACTCATATCATGCATGAAACAACATCATTAATAAGCCCTTAGTTGACCTCGGTCAAATCCCTATGGCACAGACTCCCAAAAAAATTCTGTAAAAGTTTCTAAGTCTTACACGCATGGGAACTATTTGGGCGCATGAGCCCTATTTAGGCGTTTCATCACTATATAGGCGCATCAACCTAACACTTAAGCATTTTCACTTTAGGTGCATGAACTCATTCAGGCGCATGGGCACTATTGGTGCGTATGAACACTTAGGCGCATGGGCCACTTGGGCGCATGGGCACTATTGGGGCGCATGGCTCTACACTTAGTCATCCGACTGTTATATTCTAGACGCATGCACAATTGTTCAGGCGCATGGGCTATACTTTATCATTTCTAAGGTAATCTTAGGCACATGGGATATTGTTTGGGCGCATGGATCACACTTAGTTCTTACTATGGCATTTTCAGACGCGTGGACCTTCTGTACTATAATTCTAGTATGTTTTCAACTCAAATCATCGAATCTGTCTGTACGAAGCTTAATGTGGCTATTCTAACATGAATAACCTATAAGCATTCAAGAATCACATTCATTCATGCACAATGCACGCGGGTAAACATACATGAACTTGTAAAAAATCATTTTAATACATTTTCAGCCCCAAAGATCATTTAAAACAAGTAAAACCAGGGTGTAGAACTCACCTGATGCAACTTGGGTGTTTCTTCCTTTATAACCCGCTTGCAATAAGTTCAAACATGTAGAAACAACACCACATACGCACACCCGAGCACAAACACAAACACATAAGCACATAAGCATGAAACCGGGATAAAACCCGTCATAAACATGTAAACACCACGAATTCTTACCTTGAATTCAACTTCTCTTCTTCTTCTTATCTTCAACCAAGAGTTTTTCTCTTCTCTCTCTCTCTAAAACCGAAGAAGATGGTGATGTGAAAAGAGGGTGGGCGGCCATGCCCACCTTTACACCAACTTTACAAGATATTGTCCTTTTTACACTTTTAGTCCCTCCACTTGGACTGAATTGCCTTTCTTTCTTTTATTCCTTATTTCTTGTCTTTTAAAGAATAACTGGATGTTACAGTGTTCTGGTTGTGTGAGGTTCCGTTTTTGGGTCACGTGGTGAATCTCAAGGGGATTATGGTGGATCCGGCAAAAGTGGAGACGGTGATGCAATGGAAGTCTCCAAAGACGCCGTCCGAGATTCGTAGTTTCTTGGGTTTGGCGGGCTATTACCGAAGGTTTATTCAAGACTTCTCTAAGATCGCTTCTCCATTAACCAAGTTGACTCGTAAGGATGTAAAGTTTGTATTGGGTCAAGCTCAAGAGAAGGCGTTTAAGGAGTTAAAGGCGAGATTGACTCAAGCTGCTGTTTTGTCGTTACCCGATGGAAGTGAAGATCTGGTGGTTTATTCTGATGCTTCCTACTCGGGGTTAGGATGTGTATTGATGCAGAGAGGAAGGGCTATAGCCTATGCATCCTGATAGTTGGAGGTTCATGAGATTAACTACCCTACTCATGATTTGGAGCTAGCATCCGTGGTCTTTGCGTTAAAGATATGGAGTCACTACCTATACGGGATGAGGTGCACCATATTCACCGACCACAAGAGCTTGAAGTACTCTTCAAGCAGAAAGATTTGAACATGAGGCAAAGGAGATGGTTGGAGCTCATAAAGGATTATGATTGCGAGATCCATTACCATCCGGGCAAAGCCAACGTGGTGGCGGATGCCCTTAGTCGAAAGGAGAGACCCAACCCGATTCGGGTGAAACTTTACCGGTTGATCATGACCTCTGATGTAATGAAGCAAGTCAAGGAGTTTCAAGACGAGGCGTTAAAAGAAGATCATCTTAACTCTTAAGGATGAGAGGTCTGGTTGCGGAATTGGGTGAAAACACACTCAGTGTTAGGACCCAATTTGGGCGGATGTGGATTCCTCGTTTTGGGGATCTACGCGTGAAGATCATGGATGAAGCTCATAAGACTCGGTATTCTATTCATCCCAGTGCTACAAAGATGTACCTTACTTGTTTACAACTGAAGGCCGAGCATCAGAAGCCGTATGAGAAGATCGAACCATTCGATATACCGGAGTGGAAGTGGGAGCACATCACCATGGATTTTATTACGAAGCTACCGCGTACCCTGAAATGGTATGATGCTATATGGGTGATTGTTGATCGTTTGACGAAGAGTGCTCACTTCCTACTAATTCGCGAGACTTATTCATCTAAGAGGTTGGCGGATCTGTTCATTAAAGAGATTGTAACTCGTCATGGTGTGCCGATGTCTATTGTGTCTGATCGTGACACCTGGTTTACATCCAAATTTTGGAAGAAATTCCATGACGCAATGGGGACGAGGTTACAAATTAGCATGCTTATCATGCCTAGACAGATGGCCAGTCAGAAGGGACCATTCAGACGGTGGAAGATATGCTTCAGGCATACGTCAATGATTTTGGAGGAAGTTGGGATGACCACTTACCGTTAGCTGAGTTCTCATATAACAACAGTCGTCATGCCAGTATTGGTATGCCTCCTTATGAGATGCTCTATGGTAGGAGATGTAGGACACCCGTGTTTTGGGGTGATATCGCCATAAAGAGTTAGGGAGCGTCGAGGTGGTTGAGGCTACGACTGAGAAGCTGGAAAGGATCAAGGCCTTCATGAAAGCAGCTAAAGATAGGCAAAATTCGAATGCTAATTAGAGACATAGACCGATTGAGTTCGAGGTAAGTGATAGAGTCATGTTGAAGGTCTCACCTTGCAAATGTATCATTTGGTTCAAAAAGCGGGGCAAGTGAGCCCAAGGTAAATAGGGCCTTTCCGAATCATTGCTCAAGCAGAAGAGGTGGCCTATAGACTAGAATTACCAGAGGAGTTAAGTGGAATTCACTTGACATTCCATGTATCTCATCTAAGAAAATGTTAAGGAGATGAGGATATGATTGTTCCACTGGAGGATATCGAAGTAGATGAACGGCTCAATTATCTGGAGCAACCAGTGGCGATCATCGATCGTAAAGAGAAGAGGTTAAGGATAAAGTGGTTCTTCTTGTGCAAGTACAGTGGAAGCATAAAAAGGGATCCGAGTCTACATAGGAGACTGAAGAAGATATGAGACAACATTACCCACAATTGTTTAAGGAATAACAGGTTTCGGGGACGAAACTTATATAAGGGGGGGGACTTGTAACACCCAGTTATTTTCCTTGTAGTCAATGAAAAGAAGAATAAGTGAGGGAAAAGAAAGAAAAGGAATAAAGCCCAAGTGGAAGGATCAATCTTGCCAAAAATGGGAAAACTTTGGAAGAGTGGGTGTAAAAAGGCATGGCTGCCCACACCCCTCTCCCATGCTTGTTCAATCGGCTAAGAGAGAAAAAGGGAGAAAAAGGGCAAAAGCTTAGGGTTTCTTGGAAATCAAGTGGGAAAGTCGAAGTCAAGCGGATTTGTAGGAAGCTCTACTCGAAGAGGTTGCTAATATGAGTTCTAGGACCCCTCTTTTACATGTTTTTGACCGATTTTGGGGTTGGAATGCATACATAAACTGTTTTTGGTTGTGTTGGGTGTTGAACCGTTCATATGTGTTTGTGTGTGTGCGCGCGAATGGGTGGGGCTCGTGTTTGGGATTGTGATGTTTGAATGATGTTATGTTTGTGTTTCTAAGGCTTAGAATGGTTGGTTTAAGCTTAGAACGGGTTAGAAAAGGGTCGGAGGCCGAAATCTACAGTTCAGGTTCGAAGACACTGCATTTTTCACCCAGCTAGGGCTCATGTGACTCGAAGTCCATGCGCCCGATGACATGCGAGGCCGTACGGTCGAAAGGCATGCGATTGAAGGCCATGCACCCGAATGCTACACGACTGGAGTCCATGCGCCTGAATGCCATGCGGCTGAGGGTCATACGTACAGAATTCATGCGATTGAAAGTCATGCAAGTGAAACTTATGCGACTGAAGGCTATGCGACTGGTAGTCCGTACGCCCAGAGTGCCCATGCGTCTGGAGACTCTCCATACAACTAAGTGTTCATTCACCCCATAGTGTCCATACGCCTAAGTGTTCTTATGTGTTTGGAAGGCCATGCGACTGTGTAGCGCCCATATGCCCAAATAAGGCTCATGCGCCAGAAAGAACTTAGTTTATTTTCTGATATTTGGGGGAAAATGTAGATGTAGGCTTTGACTTGGGAGGTTCTCGTGAGTTTATGTAAGTTGACTTTTGAGGTCGTTGATGATATGGTGGGATGTATGAAGATCTATGATTGGTGCTTATGCATGATGGTATGTATGATGTAGGTTATGTATGTATGATGGTGCCTTGTATGGTGATGTTTTGTATGTTTATGTTGTTGTTCCTTGTTATGTATGCTTATTCTCACGTGGCTATACGTTGAATGCTAATGAATGAAATGAAAAGTATATATAACGTAAAGTGGAAAATAATAAAAGAGGAATATAATGAAAGAATGCATGCATTAATGAAAGAATGTCAGTAAGAAAGACTTGCAAGCAAATGTATGAAGGTTCACACCCAATAAAGGGTGTTAGCTCAACCGTGTATGGGTTAGCTACCCCAGAAGGATGCACACTGGGGCTTGATCCATGTGATTAAGCAATGTATAGAGTTTCACACCCAATGAAGGGTGTTAGCTCAACTGTGTGCGGGTTAATTACCCCGGAAGGATGCACACTGGGGTTCAATCCTTGTGATTGACCATATGTATGGGACCCTTGCCGCTTACCCTAGGTACTGGAATCAACTTTGTGCACAATGTTCGAGGTCTATAAAAGACTTCAGGCCCAGTACCCGCTTTATGCATGACGGTGGGGTGAAGCACATGGCATTGGTGCGAATGAAAGTAAAGATTTAATGGCGAATGAACGGATGGAATGAACGAATAATGAAGATAATAATGATATTATCTATGTGTATGTATAGTGCATAATCACGTACGATTGTAAAGAACGGTTTTAAACGAAAGATAAAATATGTTTTATTTTAAAACTAGAACTCACTCAGCAATGCTGACTTTTTATGCATTTTCCAGTTGGCAGGTGAGCATTGCTGAGGATGGCGCGGGGCAGCTACTTGGCATTTTTGGATGGCATCCATTTGATAGAAATATGACGTTTTTGTGATGTAATGCAAATGATAATATTTTGTAACAGTTAACTACATTGTATTATTTGCGGAAGTAGTCATATATGTGAAATGGATTTCTATGTATTCCGCTGCAGTATTTTAACAAATCTTAATGTATGTTTTATGTTTTATGTGAATTGATTACCAACTGTAAGCGTTCCAGGATCAGGGCCTTACAAATGTGCAAACACTGTTTTGGATATAAAAACATTTCATTTGTTCATTATGGGCCATTCTTTCCAAGTTTGCAGGATATCATGGCTTCGTATATTTTATGTAGTTTAATTGCATACACTTGATTAACTTGGTCAATGAATTATTGTAGATACATGTGTACCTAGTTTATGAGCTTAATGTAAAATGTCTTTCATGTCTTTCATATATGTAACAGAATGGGTATGAATGAAATATAATGTGTTTGTGATGCTTATAATGTTTAATATTTTATTGATTATTGTATGATAATGCATATTGAACTAACTATATAGGTTTGTGGTTGTTTACATAGTTCTTAGTCAATAATGGTTGAGAAACATGCTTAAACTTAATCGTGTGAAGTTCACATGCGAATGGACCATGCTAATGAACCATACGCATGAATAATTCATGCTAATGAACCAGTCGCACGACTGAACCAGGAGACTGGATCAGTCGCACGATTGTAACATGAGATTGACTCAATCGCACGATTGAATCTTTAGTCGTGCGGATGGATCAACCGCTTGCTTCAATCGCACGACTGAACCATGCGAATGGTTCAGTTGGACGAATGGAAAAACCTAACCTATAAATATCACTTAATTCGTGAAAAAACAAAAAGAATTCGAATCCCTACGCACTAAATCGTACCCTAGCCGTGCAGAGACCCTAGAACACTTTTCCAAGTTCATAGATCGTAGTAAATCATCCTACTATCGTTCTTAACGTTTAGTTTCATTCTTGAATTGATTATACTTGCGTTCTCACTGATTGGATCGCCAATCAAATAGGGCTCCGCACTATTTGGATTGGTACACACGTAAATCAGTTAGTACGGTCCTAACAATTGTTATCTTATTGGCAGCATTAATGTTTTGGTGGTGTTTATCATTTAGTAACCATTTTATATGTGCATTATGTGCCATTAACTTGATGGGCAGCATGCTAATCTATGTGCGGCATGCTGATCGATATGCAATTAATATCTAACAGAACTAATATAGGTTGAATTTGTGCTGTTCTACAGAAAGGTTTTAAACCAATAAGACTGGCATTTTGATGTGTTTAACAAGAATTAAGATTGGTGCTTAAATTGCTTAACTATTTTACTAATATTGCTTTTAGTAAGAGCTATGATGAGGTTGGGTCGGTTAGGATTTTAAAATAATAATTTTGCCTTGACCTTAAGACATATATAGGGTTAGTATAGTAATATTATGATGGATTGTAATTAATTTTAATCCATATGAATTCATAGAATTTAATAATAATAATAATAACAATACCAATAACAATAAAAATAATTAGAACAACAACAATACTAATACTACTACTAATAATAATAATTTTATAATTATAATAATAAAATTAATAATAATAATAATAATAATAATAATAATATACTACTAATACCGCTTGGTTGTAACGAGTGATCGGTTCGGTTCAATTTGAAAACGAGCCAAGCATAAGCAAAGGTCCACTCGGTTCGACTAGGCTCATGAACAACCATACCTTAAGGTACAACTAGCTAGACAAACACATTTAAAATTAAACCTTAAGCAAATGGTTTAAAATAAAAAAAGATAAACTACATGGTGATGGTAGACGTGGGTTGTCCAATTATATTGTGATCTTTTTACCCCATCATGGAACTCCAGTTACATCGCTCGGTTCCGACGCGCGGCGGCGGCGGCGACGACGACGACGACGACGACGACCAACAACAATACTAATAATAATATAATAACACTAATACTATACTAATAATAATAATAATAGTAAAATAATAATATAATAATAATAATATACTACTAATACCGCTTGTTGTAAACGAGTTGATCGGTTCGGTTCAATTTGAAAACGAGCCAAGCATAAGCAAAGGTCCACTCGGTTCGACTAGGCTCATGAACAACCATACCTTAAGGTACAACTAGCTAGACAAACACATTTAAAATTAAACCTTAAGCAAATGGTTATAAAATAAAAAAAGATAAACTACATGGTGATGGTAGACGTGGGTTGTCCAATTATATTGTGATCTTTTTACCCCATCATGGACCTCCAGTTTACATCGCTCGGTTTCCGACGCGGCGGCGGCGGCGACGACGACGACGACGACGACGACAACAACAATACTAATAATAATATTAATAACACTAATACTACTACTACTAATAATAATAATAGTAAAATAATAATAATAATAATAATAACAATAACAACAACAATAATAATACTGGCGGTGGCGGTGGCGGGGTGACGTAATGAAATGTGATTGATTTTTAAGTCATTAAACCTATTCATTGATGTATAAATAGCATGACACAAAATAGTTGGGTTGTATAAATTGTTCGCCGCTCGTCTGCGCTCGCTTAATGCTTTCTTTAAAATTTAACGCTCAAAAATGCTCGTTTGATTTTCCGCTTGGTTGTAAACGAGCTGATCGGTTCGGTTCAATTTGAAAACGAGCCAAGCATAAGCAAAGGTCCACTCGGTTCGACTAGGCTCATGAACAACCCTACCTTAAGGTACAACTAGCTAGACAAACACATTTAAAATTAAACTTAAGCAAATGGTTATAAAATAAAAAAAGATAAACTACATGGTGATGGTAGACGTGGGTTGTCCAATTATATTGTGATTTTTACCCCATCATGGACCTCCAGTTACATCGCTCGGTTTCCGACCCATTAATCTCATATGACCGGTAAACCGATGTTGACCCATTCATAAATCCAACATGTTTATTGCTATCACTTAGATGTGAGACTATGTGTGTATTCTGAAGAAAAAATGAGGTGAAGAAAGATGCGTTATGAGAAAAGTTAATCAATCCATCCTAACCCGTTCCTTGTTTTTTATGACCCATCTTGACCCATTGATCAATTTTTTTAGTTTTAGAGTTACTCAACTTGACCTACTTAAAAATTTAGCTTAACCCAATTTAACTCATTTCTTCATTATTACTATCCAAATCAACCCAAATATACTCAATTGGGTCAAAATTGTCAGGTCTATGTTTGATGATGTATAACGAATTCATTATTTAAATCATTTCATTCATTTTAGTGTTTCAAATAAAAAACTTATGTAATTCAATCAACTAGTGTATTACCCAGACGCGCGATGCGCGTCTTGGAAACGCCGTAAATCGATACTCTAACTTAGAATGTTTAGCATGCAGCTCAGAATTGATACCAGGCAGTGGCTGCATACCAAAAATGGCTACCATGCTAAGGCAACCAATACCAGTTTTTATGTATGATCACAGCCGCACAACTACCAAAACTAAGTCTCAAATGAACATGTGTCCACCATCATTGACATTAACAACCAACATCGCCACCCAACAAGACTTGATGACCAATAGAAAATTCTTAAAAAAACATGCATAGCAACATCTTAATTGTCAATGGGTAACAAATCCTCAATCTTAGCATCATCGATATTGATAAATGAAAAAAAAAGATCTAGCATCATCGACTCAAACAAAAAAACAAAAAAATTGAAATCAACTATCTAAGACAACAAGATCACACTGAAGGGACAAAAACAGCCTAGGGAACCAAGTCGACAACAAAATATCAATGATACCACAATTTGAGACTATTAAAATCAACAATTTCTCATTTTAATTTCGGGTCAGAGTGTGCAAAGCAATGACTCCATCATGGTCGGAGGACGAGTTGCAGGCAATAACTTGCCATCCTACACCCCTTCCATGGCTACGCAGTGTCCTCTATCAACCTTTACTCTGACCTATCAACTCATCACAGCTCATTAGAAACACCAACTTAAGATTAACAAACCAACATGCAACACAACTAGGCAGTGTCCTCTATCAACCTTTACTCGAACCCATCAAATCATCACAGCCCATTCGAAACACCAACTTAAGATTAACAAACCAACATGCAACATAAGAAGGCATCCAAGGGAGCATGAAACCAAGAGCAAGTTGTATTGAAAAAATAACTAAACCAAATGATGATTACCATCCTTTGTTCATATTATCCTATATATGAAAGTCATCTACGGTTGTTTTATATAGGGTGATAACCCAAAACCAAAAACCCTAAAAAGGTATCATAGAGAGATGGTAAATGAGTAAGATAGGTGGTCGGACCACCATCATCAAGACCATCACCATCAAAATCCCACCATCAGAACCACCACTATCAAAACCACTAATATTAAGACCCCAACCATCAAAACCCACACCATCAAGACCACCACCATATTTGTTCATATTAGGATAATAACCCAAAACCAAAAACCTAGTAATAGAAGTGATCAGACCACACCATCAAAACCACCATCATCAAACCCACACCATCAAGGCGAACAAAGATGAAGAAACAATTGTGCATGTTGTAAATTAGGAAAAAAATAAGGCGACGAGGTGTGCAAAACCACCGCTTCCACGACTAACCTTTTAGGGTTTTGCCGGTAGCGATGGCAGGCACCGATGGCGGGTTGTAGCAGCGGTGATGGTTGATGGCGGCAGTGCGATAGTTGCAGTGTAGATATGGCCGCGCGATGATCACATGATGGCTACGGTGCATCCATGTTGGAGTTATAATGGCAAGGCCGCTACAGTGGTGGGTGATAATGGTAGTGCGATGGTACAGTAGTCATGGGATCGTCATGCGATGGTGGGAGTCACAAGGCCGTCGTGCGATGGTGGTGGCGGGCTAACGGTGGTTGTTCTGAGAACTTTCCCTAAGACCTAACCCCAGGGAAGGGCAAAATGCCAACTTAATAAACATGGGTGGTCAAATCACAAACACAACCAAAAAATTTATAAATAAGCTGTTTTTTCATATATAGGATAATTTATGTAATTCATAGAAATATTTTCTATAAGATTACCATTTAATCATTATTATATATGTTTTTATTTGATTATAATCATCGTTTATTATATTTAATTTAACTATATATTTAGAATTTATTTCTTAATCATGAGTTTCTAATTATGAAATCAACATAAATAATTAAATTACAAATATTTACAAAATTATAAAGTTAAAAGTTGTTAATAAACTAATAAATCGAGTTATTACAAAAAATTAGAGGGTTTATAAGTTTAGGGTTAATATTTCAATTTATGAGACTAATTAAAAACCACTAGCATGATACCAGTTCGCCCGTTGCGCGATATGGTTGTAACGGCTTTCGACGTCTTTGTTCACGGCCTGTTAGAGGTCGATTTTGGTTGTTTATACATTTACTATAGATTTTGGATTTTCTTGTTGTCGTGTTTGTTTACTAAAAGTAGTTTTGGACATAAGCTTGGTGTTAGGTTCACCGGCTGCCTCATAGTGCTACGCTTACTATTTACATTGAAAAAGATAACATGTTGTGCCTTCTTGTTGGCATGTTTCATCCTGTCAGATGTAAGATAGTCATTGGTCGTGGTGTTAAATGTGTTTGTGAGTTAGGAATGGTGTTATAACCCATACCTTATCTTGTTTACAAATCAATACATGATCGTGTTGTGGTCATAGTCGATTGTAACTGCAGTCGCCTGTTGTCATCATATGTGTGTGTGTAGCCAGGCATCAAAAATCACCGTCATTATCTCTATTTTTTTTTAATCTGCTGGGAATAGGAATAAGCCATAAAGCCACTTTAGTGTGGAACAACTCTTGCTTATTCTAAGTGGTATAACAATATACAATTTAATAGTCTATATTGTCTATTGAAATGTACAGAAAAAATTAAAAGCATTTTCAATTGGACAATGGATTTCATCTCTTTATAAATATTCAAATAGAAACCAAACCCATGTTCACATGATCATAGACCCCAATCAACACACTATTTATAATGATTATAAAAAACAAAGCATGAACACTATTTGTTTGTTTAAAATCATCAGTGAATATATTAAAGAAAATTCATAGCCTTTATGCATGGCCAGACACCACCACCAACATTATATTGCTCATTTCATCTGAATGCAGTTCCATTGCACATAATGCTTTTCATCTCAAGAACCAATTCAAGTAAACAATGATTTACCTACACACCATGGCCACCACCAGGCCAAATTGCGTCATTATATTCATCTCCTTGAATTGCAGGGTCAAATAATATATTATGACATTGGTTTCAATATGCTACAGAAACGAATGACACCCCCTCAACCATAAGAGCAGATAACAGATTGTATTAACCAAACTTAACATGTTCTATATTTTTAGGGTCTGTAATGGATTTGTCCTATTCTTTATGTAGCTATTGTGTATCTTTTTCATATATATATATTATATTGTAGGCTTTCCCTCACTTTGAGGCAAGCCAACCATTCCACAATATCCTTATATGGTATCATAGACCTTCGATCCTTTGCCCCTTCCCTGTCGTTCTTCTTCACCTTCTTCTTCCTCTCCCTTCTTGGTCCTCATCTTCCTCCAGTGATGGGTCTCTTCCCATGAACACCATTCTGCACATGCTTCCGATTAAGCTTTCCTCGTCCAACTACCTTGTATGAAGAATCAAATGACTCCTCTCCTATCTCTTCAAACCATCTGTCCCATGTCGATGGTACTGCCACATCCTTCCTCCCACCGTTCTTCAAGAAGACAAACCCGCACCAATCCTCTCTACACTCAATGGCTTGCCGATGATCAAAAAACCACCCTCATTCTCAACGCTTCCCTCTCTGAACAAGCAATGGCAGAAGTTATGGGTCTCACTGTGGCCCGTGACATATGGGACCTTAGAAAACACCTAATAGCAAACCTCTATCGAACGTGTTCACCACTTCGGACCAACTTCGCACCCTAGTTAAAGGATCCTCCATTGTTGCCGATTTTGGTCGCAAATTCAAGGGTATTTGTGACCAACTCTTGGCTGTCGGCCATCCGTTGATGACACTGATAAAGTCCATTGGTTCTTATGCGGACTTGGTGCCTCTTTCGAGACCTTATCCACTGCTGTTCGGGCTTCCAAACCATCTCCTGCCTTCCGTGACCTTTTGATCCAAGTAGAGAGTCATGAACTCTTTCTTCGTTCAATTCACGGCCCTTCAACGCCACCAGTTGCTTTCTCGGCTCAGCAAAAAAATCAGTTAGTTTTGCTCGTGGACGTGGTGGTCGGTTTCAGCGTGGTAGTTCTCCCGAAGGACGCGGTCGCGGTAAACGACCTCCTCATTGTCGGTTATGTCGTCGCGATGGACACTATGCCAATGGGTGTTCGAATCTTGCCAACTTGCTGCTACCAATGTTCCTCTTGGAATGACTTGGCCAAAGCCTTCCATGCTCAATGCCATGTGTCTAATACGGGTCCGGACTGGTTTGTCGACTCCGGTGCCTCTGATCATATGGTTCATCTCCGACCACCTGACAAATCCACTCCTTCTCATGGTAACAATCGTGTGACTTTTGGTAACGGTAATTCGCTCCCTATTTCACACATTGGACACACCACTCTTCACAATAAAATACATCTTAAAATGTCCTTATGTTCCATCGTTACAACACAATCTCCTTTCAATTAGTAAATTAACCAATGATAATGAGTTGGATGTCATGTTCTCTTTTCCTTTGTTTCAAATTCAGGACCGAAAAATGAAGCAAGTTCTCGCTCAAGGTCGGTGTGAAGAGGGCCTTTATGTGCTTCATTCGGTTCTACTGCTTTGTCTGGAACTTCAAAAATATCTCCCAAAGCATCCTTGGGATATGGTATTTGCGTTTGGGACATGCTTCATTTGATACTTTGTCTAAATTAAATAAATGGGTTATTTGCATGTCTTCTCTATTCTCCTAAAACCGAATTTGTTCGTCGTGTTGTTCGTTTGTTTAAAAGTCACAAACTTCCATTTAAAACAATGAAAACGCTCCACTAAACCTCTAGATTAATACATTGTGACTTATGGGGACTCTCCCTAGTCGTATCTCATGACAACTACCGGTATTATGTTATTTTTGTCTATGATCATTCTCAATTCACATGGTTCTACCCACTAAAGAGGAAAAATGAGTTTTATGAGATTCTATCTATATATATGAAATTTGCTCAAACTCAATTTACAACCAAAATTAAAATGTTTCAAAGTGATGGCGGCACGGAGTTTGTAAATCAAAATGTTCATGCCTTGTTAAACTCAAATGGAACCTTTCATCGTGTATCGTGCCCCTACACCCCTCAACAAAATGGGTGTGCTGAACGCAAGCATCGACATATTGTTGAAACTAGGCTTGCAATGCTTTTCAATGCGCATGCGCCATCCAATTATTGTGTTAACGCGTTCAGTACAGCTGTTTACACCATTAATCGTCTACCCTCAAAAATCTTGAATTGGTCCTCGCCTTATGAAGTTTTGTACTCTACAAAACCAACTTATGATAATTTTAGACTTTTGCTTGTCGTGTTTACCCTTACACGTGTGATTATGCCTCCCAACAAACTTTCAACCGTAGTGTCCCATGCATTTTTATGGGCTACCATTCTCAATACAAGGGTTTCAAATGTCTTGATCCCGTGTACATCTCGTCTTTACATTACGTGTCATGCCCGCTTTGACGAGTCTTGCTTTCCGTTCCAAGGTGACAATTTGTCTTTGGACCCTCACAATCTCCCTTTGCATAAGTTCATGGATCCTTTTGCTTCAGATCCTCCACCCACTGCTTCTAACCCCTCACCTGGTACCCACTCGGTGGATTCTTCTCAACCCATGTGCGGCCATGTTGTAGCCCATTCTTGCCACCGTTCGACCATCCCAAGCCACTGGCCCAACCTCAACTAACACTTGTCCCTACATTCATTCTCTCCGCCCATTAACCACCCTGCAACCTAGTCTCTTCTTGATCCTCCTAAAGGCCCATCTGACCCACTTCTCCCCGAGCCCACCCAACCATCTTTCTCCTCGGTTCACTACCTTTTCTAATGACCCGTTACCTACTAATACGCCTCCCCTCCACCACCTCATCTGTTGCCTCTCCACCCAATCCCGATCCCCTCACAACAGGGCCTACCTTCGGTCATCCTATGGTTACCCGCACAAAGGCTGGGATTTTCAAACCAAAGCACTATGTTGACCTGACTCATGTCTCGTCCCATGTGCTACACAAATCTCTTCTTGCCAGTGTCGACCCCAAAGGTTTCAAGTCTGCTGCAAAACATTCCCATTGGTTGGATGCAATGAGTAAAGAGTTCAAGGCTCTATCTGATAACAAACCTGGGACTTTGGTGCCACGACCGACAAATCATAATGTTGTCGGTCCAAATGGTTGTTTCGCATCAATTCGCTCCGACGGGACCATTGATCGCCATAAGGCGAGACTTGTCGCTCAGGGCTTCAGTCAAGTACCCGGTATGGACTTCTTTCACACATTCAGTCATGTTGTCAAGGCCTCGACAATTCGTATCGTTCTTGCTTTGAATGTTATCAACAAATGGCCTTTACATAAACTTTATGTAAACAGTGCTTTCCTTCACGGCAATCTAAACGAACTTGTGTTCATGGAACAACCGCCCAGGTTTGTAGACTCCCGGTTTCCCAACCATGTCTGCCGCCTCAACAAAGCATTGTATGGTCTCAAACAAGCCCCCAGGGCGTGGTTTCATCGCTTGAGTGTATTTTTGTTACAAACTGGTTTACTTGCAGCCGTGTCGACACGTCGTTATTCATTTTTAAACGTGATACGTGCATTATGTATCTACTAGTTTATATGATCTCATCCTTACTGGCAATCAGGAAAGTGTCATGCACGACTTCATCGAGGCTTTAGATCATGAATTTGCCATCAAGGATCTTGGCCCGTTAAGTTACTTTCTTGGCCCGTTAAGTTACTTTCTTGGCCCGTTAAGTTACTTTCTTGGCTTAGAAGTGGTCTACTCTGACATTAGTCTCTTTCTAAGCCAATCCAAGTATGCCAAGGACATCCTTGCTCGGGCCAACATGAGTGACTCCAAACCGGTTCACACTCCACTGTCCACGAATGAGTCATTTTCATCTTGCGGAGAACCATTTTCCGATCATCTCTTTATCGTCTCTTGTGGGTGCGCTTCAATATTTAACCATCACGAGACCTGATATCTCATATGCGGTCAATAAGTGAGTCAATACATGCAATGTCCGACCACCAAACATTTTCAGCAACTCAAACGGATTCTTTGGTATGTGAAAGGCTCCTCGACATTTGGACTCAATTTCTCTCGGTGTCCTGTCACTTCCATTCTTGGTACTCGGATGCTGATTGGGCACGCTGCCTGGAGACACGACGTTCAACATGGGTACTCCATCTTTCTAGGTGGTAACCTGTATCATGGAGTGCTAAGAAACTCCGACGGTCTCCCGATCAAGCTGTGAGTCTGAATATCGGGCCATGGCGAATGCTGCTGCTGAAATCATTTGGATCATCATTTACTCCGTGAACTGCATGCTCTAAGCCGGGGTCGACGCTCTCCTCTGTGATAACAAGAGCGTGTTGTTCTCACTCAGAATCTGTTTCTCACAAACGGGCTAAGCACATAGATTTGGATTATTATTTTATCCGTGAGCTTGTTCTATCGGGGAACTTCACACTCAGTTCATCTCCACAAAGCTTCAGGTTGCGGATATCTTTACAAAGGGTCTGTCTCGCCCTCAATTTGAAGTTCTTCGTCACAAACTAGGTCTTGGGCCGCCTCCCTTCCGCTTGCGGGGGGATATTAACCAAACTAATGTTCTATATTGTTTAGGGTCTTGTAATGTATTTGTCCTATTCTTTATGTAGCTATTGGGTATCTTTTTCATTATATATATAATATATATATATATATATATAATATATATATATATATATATATATATATATATATATTGTAGGTTATCCCTCACTTTGAGGCAAGCCAACCGTTCCACAATAAATTCCTTATAGACTGCCATCAACCTGCATTTCGAAAGCAAAGCAAGAAGCACACAAGAATAACGAAACACAGATCCCCAATCTTAGGCCTCCAACAACCGCGGACTAAACGGTCCTAAAATGAACGTACTTCTGCATGGACACCTATTACTAAAACAAATAACATGAATCACAACGTTTGGTTATAGTCATAAAAAATAACTGATATCGTAACTAGACCAAACTGAACAACCAAAGAGCTACAACCGACAGAAGCAAACCAAATAAACATCAAAATCGTTCTATAATCACCATTAAAACAAACCTGCAAACCTCATTGAATGCCTACTAACTTGAAATAAGGATTCACGACTTCAAATAGGCAGACCACATACCCTAATTAAACGACGAAGCATAATTGCGTGAAGACTCACACATGCATATCCCAATTAACACAAAATACAAAACATGGGGCAAAACAAAAATCAGCGAGCACACAATGGCACACAACCACAAAGAGACGAAATTGCTAAGAATCCAATTCTAGAGAACGTACCAAAAGAGATGGGCTTCCTGAATTCGATATAGAAACTGAAGAAAATGTCAAAGCCAGAAGTTTTTCAATAAAAGAGGCAACACTACAAGACGTCATCACATAACAAAGACACACAGACACGTGTACCCTGCACCGACATAAAGAGGTAGCAGTGCAACACGTCGAAGCCGGAAGAACACTGTTCATTGAACAGCTTTTTTCTCTTTCTCTGTGTAAATGAAACAGTCCAAACCACCGTCATCACCACCAATCGCCACCTAGGGTTCCCTAGAAACCCGACGGTGATGCGGACCATAAACGGTGATAATAGTCGCCGCCTCCAAATCCCTCTCAACGGTCACCACCACCTAAGGTTATCGAGAAACCAACGGCGATGTTAATAATCGCCTCTTCTAGAATCCATATCACTCTCCCTCTCCCTATGTAAAAACGCAACCCCTCTCTCCCTGAAAGAACTGGCGGTGAATAGCTACACCACAATATAAAATAGAAAAGGGCGGTGTATGTCAGTGTAATGCATGGTTGTACACGATGCAACATTTGCTTGTGCATCACTATTCATTTCGTTCCTTTATTAACATATATGTTAATTGTACATAGATTGTTAAGTTTAAAACCACAAGGACCTAAGTGTAGTTATTTTGAAAAACAACCCAAACTATCTCTTCCCTCCAGTCGACTTTCCTCTCTCCGGCCATCACTCCAACGATACTCTAGCGAGACAAATTTCCTAAAAAAGGCCAAGTTAACTCAATCAAACCACCCGTTAACCTCCACGCATCGGTTTCGAACTTAGGACCCATGTAATTTGAGTTAATTAGTTGTATGACTGTTACAAACGAAACTGAAACCATTGCTCAAAATTGATCCTGTTACAACTTGAATCTTGACTAGATGGTGGAACTAAAACTTGAAACGCTCCTGAGATCATTGCAAATTCAATCACTCATTTGATTTTAATTAAAACGATGAAATTGACATCAAACCAATCACCATCATATAATTTGGATGTATTATCAAAGCTGAAAATCTAAATGTATTATCAAAGCATCCATCATGGGACCATACAGTTCGATTACAAAGGAAACCAAACTCCATTATATTCTCTTTTCTCCACTTTTGACATGATCCATTAGCTTCATTAAATTAGGACACAATTTTGTGCAACAACAAACGACAAAATAAACAAATAGGTCCATAGTCAGATCTCCTATATGAAGGTATCATAAATTATTGACTTTATAACACATCAACATGAAAACATAGTAATAATGGCAATGTAATTCAAATTGAATTGGTTGCATCTTTCATAGATGTGTGCAAGGAAAGATAAGACATATACCTACTTAGCAACTACTAACTTAAGATGAAAATTTTGATTTAATATAGTCATCGATCAAAGATACAATAATTTAGGTTATACATTCAAGAAACGAAAATTTTGATTTAATATAGTCATCGATCAAAGATACAATAATTTAGGTTATACATTCAAGAAACAGTATTCAATCTCAAATTTGAAGGCCCAGGTTAGGGTTAGAATGGAAACAACTAATAATATAATAAGGTAAAATTAAACCCTATGAAATGATACAAAGTCGATTTCAAGTCATCGATTTTTCAAAATTATTAGTAAATTAAGTTGGCTCCTTTAAGCGCAGCTGTAGCATCACCATCACCATGTATGTGTAGATGCAAGGTATTATATTCAAATTCATTTATAGTATGTGTTTGAAATTACAAAGAACACCCAAATTGATATCTTGAAAGTGAAAAACCTGAAAATCTAAATGGGTAAAACAAAAACAGGCACTCAAAGGTTATACTTTCCCTTGCCATTTGCCGGAAAGCCACAGTTAGGAGCTTGAACTTAGCCGACGTCACAATATTGGAAGTGCCAGGAATAAACAATCGGATGTCGTCTACATGCATGACCCAAAATGGAATATGATCCACTAAACCCTAAGTGAAAAGAAAAGAGTGACCCATCTAGAAGATGATGATGAATCAGTTGTAAGCCACCCGCAGTCGCCTTCATCAAAACCCGTTCCTTTATCGATCTTAAAAGGAATTAGGAACTCATAAATGGAAGCCAACACACGATACAAGCACCACGTACCAAACACAAAGAAAGGAGTATGACACTGTTCATTGCCGTGTCAAATAAATAGAGGGGTCAATTGTTATTGTAGTAAAGTGTGAGGTGATGATTGTAACTTGTATTCACTGGTTGTTACTTGAACGATCTTGTAACAGTGGAATGGGCATCTATGATTTGAGTTTGAACTCCTCCTCTAAGTGTTCTTTTTCTTCTCTTTATCGATCTAATGTTCTTGATTATTAATTGTGTTCGTAACACTTTGTAAATTACATATATGACAATTTCTATTTCCAACCTATTTATTCCTTCTACTAGATTAAATCTTATGTTTTACATAAGTTAAATAAAAGATACATGTTGTGAGTGAGAAGTTTCTGTTGGATATCATTTGCGTGAGATAAAAATATTAAATATCTAAGAGTTCTAAATAATAAATATTCTAAATTTAAATAATATTTAAAGATTAAATACAATTTAAATAGTATATATACTTTGATTTAAAAGTGTAGTAAAGTGGTCAAATATCTCTTATTTTTTTTTAGCATTTAATGGTCCAGACCTCTTAATAATTCAACACTTAATAGTTGAGACCTCGTATTGATTCAACACTTAATCATTCAGAAGTTGTCAATTAGTCCCTTATTTTTTTTCGTTTAGGTATTTTGGCCTTTTCTTACAACATTTTCTTATGTTTTTTTCATTTAAATCATTTTTGTATTTTCTAATATTCATTTCATTTAGATTACGTATTTTAAGGTTAGGCTGCACGTTTGTATGAAGTTCACATACGCGCTGCAATGTGTCATTTATCACATTAATGTTATCATAGGGATTCGCCACAACACACAAGTCTTTCACTCTTTTGCGAAATTACATTTTTAAATTTATTACGTCACGACATGCAATGCATCATATTTTTTATAAGTCCACATCATCAAATTTGTAGCTGCCCCTGTAAGCATATATTTTTTTTGTCCAAGGCCTTCATGATCAACTACCCGAACTATGTTGCTAGTAAATGAACAGATGTATTAGCTACAATTAGACATGCCTGTCCCACCCCAACCTTGATGGCAGAATCGTCGAGATGTGAGGGTTAAGATTGTTCTCAGCTACATAACGCTATATTTAAATGTAAATATTAAAATTATAAGTTTCAATGGAAAGTACAAACATAAGTCTCAAAACATGAAATAATTCCAAGTGTACATAACAAAACATAATCCTTTTATTCCATTAACTAGGTCTAAAACCTAGATTATTGCAAGCTTCATTTGATCATTTTAAATTTGGGCATTACCTAAAACATGATAAAAATAAAAGGTCAACTAAAAAGTTGGTGAGTTCCTAAGGTTTTCATACATAATAAAACAAGGTTACAGTAGAAATTCATGTCATAGGTTATAAGTTAGCAAGGTTATAGAGCACATATCTTTACAACCAAACCTCGACTTGATTAAAAGTATATATGATTGGCTAAGTGTATATGGTTCCCATGATGAACAAACATACGTCATCAGGAGCCGGCAATACATCGCCTTTAGCACCAAATAGGCTTGTCAGGCCCAAATATCTAAGACGTCGCCAGACTACCAATAGTTAATGATTGCAAACAAAATATGTATATCATATAATCACTTACAACACACAAATAACCATGACAAAATATAAAGATGAATTGCAAGTACTTTACAAGTTCAAACGTTTGTATGTGTATGTTGTATAAGTATCATGTTTCACCCCAAAATAGTGTGAAAAACATAAAAAGAGGCAAGGAAACTCACATGGCAAATAAGTATAAAAGTGACGATTAATAAGAATAATAAACAACGTTCCAACGTAAACCTTCACGAGGTACCTAAGAATATATATTACAAGATTTAAGTTTAATAATAAGCTTAATGAATTAACGAGGACAAGGGCTCAAGTTGGTATTGAGGGTTTTATTAACTAAATAAGATGAATTAATTAATTATGTTTTGATTTGATGAGAAAATAAAATATACTAATTGAACAATTTTGTATAAGAATTGTAAAGAAAAATCCTTTGTAATCAAATTTAGTTATAAGTTTGAATAAACTCTTATTACTTTTAAAATAATCATCACTTAAACAATACTATTTATATATAGATATTGTGTGAACAAATAATTAGTGATTAAACCACTATTTAAAGTCTATATATATAAAAAATCAACTAAATTTATTATTTGTTTAAAATACCGAATAAAATATTAAAATATTTTATAGAATACACTTTACAGAAAATAATACGGTGACTAAAAAAATTAACAAGTATGTAAACTGATTTTTTTATAATTTTAGAAAAAAAATTAGATTTAATTTGAAGGCCCAAAAGCCTTAAAACAAAAACATGAGGTTCCCCGGGTTCGAACCGGGGACCTCCTATTCAAAGTGCATGTATGTTACCGGTGAACCAAGGCTCTCAGCCGCGGTTTATCTGGGTTTTTAATTCTTCAAAACAATTCTTAAACAAATCCCCAATTTCTGAAGAACCCTCGATCGATTTTGATCCAAAATTGAACCTGATTTCACTCACGTTTCCAGTTGTCACCGTAGGGCTTTTGATCCTCAAGTTGTCTCGAATGTTTAGATGTGTTTAATTACCTGGTAATGATTAAATCTCGATGACACAGATCGTAGAACAGTCGCGGCCAAGTGGTGTTTTGTTCGTGATACAAACGTGGATGATATCCAATTCGCTACAGAGAAAGCCTCTATTGTACTCATTGATTGAAACCCCTCTATCAATTTCGAGTTTTGATACTCCGATGATAGTTCTCAAGTGTGTTGTAGTTTGCGACGAAGTTGTTAATCAAATTGCTTTGTTTGTTTGTTTTCACGTGCAATTGAGAGTTGTGAATGCTTAGGATTAGTTAGATGATTGTTTATGTTAAGTTAATTCGATTATTATTGCACTTTGATGTCTGAACGGCTATGAATTCAAGAGCTTCAGTTACTCGAATGAATGGGCTTTGTAACCGGTGTTTAAACACAATTAAGTTAGTTAATCAAGTTTGATTCGAGTCCAGGAACGATTGGCATGGATTCGAATCAATAAACGGTTGATTTTGGTTGTTTTAGGCGTCGCCAAAGGGTCGGCCGATGGTGGCCGGAAAGCCACCGGATTCGCGAAGAGTAGTTAGCATTTTATGTTTAAACTTCATTTTTAAGTTTTCTAATTGACATAAAGCCCCCTAGACTTATTTTAATCTTTTTAAGGTTAATAAATTTTATAAATTATTATTATTATTATTATTATTATTGTCTTAGTTATTATTACTAGTATTATTATTATTATTATTATAACTTTGTTTTATTATTACTATTATTATTATAATATTATTAATAGTATTATGACCATTATTATTAAGATTATAGGAAAGAATTAAAGGCAAACAAGAAAATAGGCATGACTATATCATAAGCTTTATAATTGACAACAATGGTCCTTATATAATAAATGAAACTAACTATTAGTTAACAAAAATATGAGATGTTACAGTCTCCCCAACTTAAAAGAATTTCGTCCCGAAATTAAGAAAATGAAACTAAACGAATAAAAACGGGTGTTTCTTATTCATGTGCTCCTCACGTTCCCAAGTAAATTCAGCGCTACACTTATTCTCCCAACGAAACTTGACAATTGGGGTGGTTGTGGTTCTAGTCTTCTTCATGATGCGATCCATGATCTCAACAGGTTTCTCCATAAAATGCAATGACTCGTCGATCTGAATGTCTTCCAACGGAACATGCAGACTTTCGTTGGCCAAACACTTCCTCAAGTTTGAAACGTGGAACACAGGATGAACTCCACTAAGGTCGGAAGGTAACTCCAGTTGGTAAGCCACCTTTCCAACCCTTTTCAGGAATTTAAAAGGTCCTACAAATCTCGGAGCCAGTTACCCTTCTTTCCAAAGCGAACAACACCTTCCACGGTGAAACCTTAAGAAGAACCATTTCCCTAACTTGGAATTCCAATGGCTTACGTCGCTTATCAGCATAGCTCTTTTATCGACTTCTTGCCACTTCAAGGTTCTTGCGGATTATAGAGACTTTATCGGTTGTTTCTTGTATAAGTTCAGGACCAGTGATGAAGTTTTCACCAATGTCGGTCCAGCAGATCAGTGAGCGACATTTACGACCATAAAGTGCTTCGAATGGTGCCATCTTGATACTCGAGTGGTAACTATTGTTATACGAAAATTCCGCAAGCGATAGATGCGTATCCCAATCGCCACCAAAGTCCAGGACACACAGGCGTAGCAAATCCTCCAAGGTTTGGATCGTTCGCTCGGTTTGACCATCAGTTTAAGGATGTTAAGCCGTGCTTAGATCCAATTGAGTACCCAAAAGTTCTTGCATAGACGACCAAAAGTGCGAAGTGAAACGAGCATCTCGGTCGAATATGATGTGTAGAGGTACCCCATGACCACTTACAATCTCATCAACGTATATACGAGCCAACCTTGATGGTTGTAAGTGTCAAGTATGGGTATGAAATGTGCCGGCTTGGTCAATCGGTCAACGATTACCCATATGCTATCATGTCCATGAGAGGTTCGGGGTAGCTTAGTTATGAAGTCCATAGATATGTGTTCCCACTTTCACATAGGAATCTCGGGTTGCTCAAGTAATCCACTTGGACACTGATGTTCAGCTTTAACCTTCGTACACGTGAGACACTTAGCTACATAAGTTGCTATACCCTTCTTCATTCCAGGCCACCAATATTAACCACGTAGATCCATGTACATCTTATCGAAACCAGGATGAATAGAATATCGAGTTTGATGAGCCTCGTTCATGATAAAGGTACGAAGATTATCGCAATTTCGAACCCAAATTCGATTTGCGAAGTACATCAATCCATTGGGTTTCGTTTCCAATCGGGTTAAAAGATTATGCTCCAGTTCATCTTTCATTCTTCCTTCTTGTTGCACCACTTGTTAAGCCTCCAAGATACTAGACTCAATGTCATTATCTATTCTGAAGTTTTGCAACAGTATAGTAGTCTCGTTGACATCTAGTCGAATCTCAGTATCAAACTCACCCAAAGTGTCAAACCATTGTCGTCGATCGCGAATTTCTTGGAACAAGATTGTCTTGTTATGACTCTTTTGGCTTAGAGCATCGGCTACAACATTTGCCTTACCATGATGGTATCGAATGTCACAATCGTAGTCACTAATCAACTCCACCCAATGACGTTGTCTCATATTGAGATCTTTTTTGTTAAAGACGTGTTGAAGGCTTTTGTGATCGGTGTAGACAAGGCATTGCGTACCATACAGGTAGTGTCTCCAAATCTTCAATGCAAAAACAATAGCTCCAAGCTCGAGATCATGTGTTGTATAATTCACCACATGGACCTTCAATTGTTATGATGCATAAGCTATGACTTTCCCTCGTTGCATGAGAACACAACCAAGGCCCTGTTTTGATGCATCACAATATACGGTGAAATCGTCGTTCCCATCAGGTAGGGTCAAGATAGGAGCATTGCACAGCTTGTGCTTTAACGCTTCAAAAGCTTCTTCTTGCTTAGACCCCCACTTGAACGGTTTATTCTTTTGTGTCAAAGAAGCGAGCGGCTTCGCGATCCTCGAAAAGTTGTCAATGAATCACCGATAATTACCAGCAAGACCTAGGAAAGAACGAACTTCAGTGGGAGTTGTAGGAACACACCAATTCTTCATAGCTTCCACCTTTGCAGGATAAATGTGAATTCCTTGGCTATTCACCACGTGTCCTAGAAATTGAACTTCCTCGAGCCAAAATTCACACTTTGAGAACTTCGCGTACAATTGCTCTTTCTTCAACAACTCAAGAACTTGTCGCAAATGTAGCTCGTGATCAATGTGGGACTTGGAATAGATAAGTATGTCATCAATGAAGACGATCACAAACTTGTCTAGATAAGGCTTGCATACTCGGTTCATGAGATCCATGAAGACAGCAGGTGCATTGGTTAAACCAAAAGGCATAACCATGAACTCATAGTGCCCATAACGAGCACGGAACGCGGTCTTTGGGATATCATCATCATGGACTCGTAATTGATGATATCCAGAACGTAGATCAATCTTTGAGAATATAGCAGCTCCTTGAAGTTGATCAAACAAGTCATCGATACGAGGAAGAGGATAGCAGTTATTGATGGTAAGCTTGTTAAGCTCACGATAGTTGATGCACATACGAAATGACCCATCTTTCTTCTTCACGAACAAAATAGGTGCACCCCAAGGCGAAGAACTAGGACGAATGAATCCCTTCTCGGTTAGTTCTTGAAGTTGACTAGAGAGTTCTTGCATTTCCGATAGTGCAAGTCGATATGGCGACTTAGCCACGGGGTTTGCTCCCGAAATCAAATCGATTTTAACTCGACTTCATGCATGAGAGGTAAACCACTAAGGTCATCGGGAAATACTTCAGGAAAGTCTCATACGATTGGGACATCCTTAAGTCTTTCCCTTTGACTTTCGTGTTGACCATGTAAGCCAAGAAGGCCATATACTTCTTGCTTAAGCACTTTCGGGCTTGAGTGCAAGACATGAGTTTAAGCCCTTTGGAAGATTTTTCACCAAACACATTCAACGTATCTCTAGAGGGTAACGGTATACGGATGCACTTCTCGAAACAAATGATCTCGGCATGGTGTTTGGCTAACCAATCCATACTAATGATGACGTTGAAGCTTTCAAGTTTCATAGGAAAAAGATCAATAAGAAAATCGTGCGTGTCAAGACTTAAGATGCAATCACGAATAATGACGTCAACGGTGATCGGTTCTCTATCGACAACTTCAACAGTGAGAGGTCTTTCTAGTTTCGTATGTGGCTTAACAAGTATGGGTTCAAACTCTAATGAAACAAAACTCTTATCGGCTCCAGAGTCAAATAGGACATATGCATAAGTTTTATTAATAAGAAACATACCTATTCAATTTTAAAGGTATTTAACGATACAGGTAACGCATGAAAAGAATTAGGTCATAAAAGTTAAAGGTAAGTTAACATACCATTCACCACATCGTTGTTTGCTTGTGCTTGATTTGCATTGATGTTGAAAGCACGTCCTCGGGCTTGTGGAAGATTACCCACAAGATGAGGGCATTGTGGCGGAAATGACCAGATTCCCCACAGTTGTAGCAAACATGGTTTGTGACCATTACGGCGTTGTTAGGTGCACGGTGAAAAGTCACCACCAAGTGACCATATTTACCGCATAAGGTACAGATACGGCATGGTTGATTCCCCGGATGATGATACCTACAAGTGTTGCACATAGGTTGAGGACCAGCATAGGACCTAGCCCCAGGCACTTGTGCCACAGGTGCAGCCGCAGGTACCAGTTGCCTTTGAGGTTGTTTGGGTGCAACCACAACATAGTTACGCGTCAGTGTGAACTTGCGCTTCTTCTTGTTGTTGTTATGAGATGGTTTAGCTTTAGTCTCCTTAACGGTCTCAGTAGCCATCTTTTCCACCTTCTTTACACCCTTTACAGACATGGTGCCCGCTCGTATATGATTCTTGGTGAGTTGAGCGGTGATAGTAATGGCTTCTTCCAAGGTTGTGGGTCGGCTACCCACCACAGCATCTTGCATTTGGGGTGGTACACCCTTGATGAACTTCTCGATGTTACGGGGGACAGTGTCAACCATGTGAGGCAGTAGTATACTCAACTCATGATGCCTAGTTGAGTAGGCCAAATGGTCACCACCATCTTGCTTCAAGTTCCAGAATTCCTCTTCCAACTTTTGTAAATCACTTCTCGGGCAGAACTTCATGATAGTGATGTTCTTGAACTCTTCCCAGGTAACTGCTAACACAGCTTCAGCACCATGATTTCTCTCCTCTCTATTCCACCAGGTAAGTGCCCTTTGTTGGAGCATACTAGTGGCATAATGAACTTTGAGTGCCTCGGGACACTCACAGTTGACAAAGGTATTTTCCATGCTCTTGAACCACTCAAGAAGATCAGTGGTTCATTCCTTGCCACTATAACTAGTGGGCTTGCAAGAGCTAAAGTGTTTGAAAGTACATGTTTGGTTATTGCACCCTCGGTTAGCACTATTCTCCCCTTGACCATTTCCATTCTTGCTAGTTTTGGTCATTAAGGTGCTATTGAGTTCAGCAACCATGGTCGGATGACGACAACCATTTGCCAGGCAATCATGGTGGCTAGCTTACAATCGGAACTTCCACGCTTTCTATGATGATAAGACATGCTAGAATAAACAAGATTTGTAAGGCACATGAAATGGTTCCATTTGGTAACATATTACCATTTGGAAACGTTGACACGTCAAGGTGAATTGACCCATTCACCTTAGAAACTCATGTATGTTGACCATAGTTTATCACTCAACCCAGAAATCCCCAGGTAAGCATAAGTAGTCCCGTAGGATTTATGCGAAATGCTTGCCTTAGCCCAAAGTCCTTTTGCCAGGAAAACCAGGATACATGTGTCTATGAGTCACACAAATTTGTTAGGTTCATAAAATCAAAACCTTGATGAGATTTACATAGATTAGACATAAGTCTAAAGATCCAAGTCATAAGCATAAGTATACGATTCCACGTGTCATCAAGAATAATATTAAGAAGTTTTATTTGTCGGGGAGAGCCAAAGAGTCAAGGATAAGTTTAGGGAGACAAGTAACAAAGTTTTAACAATTACAAAGCAATCTTATACTAAGGCATCAAGTTGCACATAAGAAGGCATAGCATTATGTAGCATGCAAAAACTGTATATATTTACAAGAATATAAATATTATTCTATGAGGTTCATGCATAAACTATAGTCTAGGTCATCATTTCTAATAACCTAAATCCCTATAGTTATGGGCTTTGATACCAATCTGTCACACCCCAACCTTGATGGTGGAATCGTCGAGATGTGAGGGTTAAGATTGCTCATAGCCACATAATGCTATATTTAAATATAAATATTAAAATTATAAGTTTCAAAGGAAAGTACAAACATAAGTCTCAAAACATGAAATAATTCCAAGTGTAACGTAACAAAACATAATCCTTCTATTCCATTAACTAGGTCCAAATACTAGATTATTGCAAGCTTTATTTGAACATTTTAAACTTGGGCATTACCTGAAACATGATAAAAATAAAAGGTCAACTAAAAAGTTAGTGAGTTCCCAAGGTTTTCATACATAATAAAACAAGGTTACAAGTAGCAATTTATGTCATAGGTTATAAGTTACCAATGTTATAGAACACATATCGTTAAAACCAAACCTCGACTTGATTACAAGCATATATGATTGGCTAAGTGTATTTGGTTCCCGTGATGAATAAGCATACGTCAACTGGAGCCGACAATACATCGGCTTTAGCACCAAATAGGCTTGTCAGGCCCAAAGATCTAAGACGTCGCCAGGCTAGCAATAGTTAATGATTGCAAACAAAATATGTATCTCATATAACCACTTACAACACACAAATAACCATTACAAAATATAAAAGATGAATTGCAATTGTGTTACAAGTTCAAATGTTTATACGTGTATGTTGTATAAGTATCATGTTTCACCCCAAAATAGTGTGAAAAACATAAAAAGGGGCAGGAAAACTCACATGGCAAATAAGTATAAAAGTGACAATTAATAAGAATAATAAACAACGTTTCAACGTAAACCTTCACGAGATACCTAAGAATATATAATTACAAGATTTAAGTTTAAGCTTAACGAATTAACGAGGACAAGGGTTCAATTTGGTATTGAGGGTTTTATTAACTAAATAAGATGAATTAATTAATTATGTTTTGATTCGATGAGAAAATAAAATATACTAATTGAGCATTTTTGTATAAGAATTGCAAAGAAAAATCATTTGTAATCAAATTTAGTTATAAGTTTGAATAAACTCTTATTACTTTTAAAATAATCATCACTTAAACAATACTATTTATATGTAGATATTGTGTGAACAAATAATTTAGTGATTAAACCACTATTTAAAGTGTATATATATATATATATATATATATATAATCAACTAAATTTATTATTTTTTTAAAATACCGAATAAAATATTAAAATATTTTATACAATACAATTTACAAAAAAATAATACGGTGACTAAAAAAAATAACAAGTATATAAACTGATTTTTTATAAATTTTAGAAAAAATATAGATTTAATTTGAAGGCCCAAAAGCCTTAAAGCAAAAACATGAGGTTCCTCGGGTTCGAACCGGGGACCTCCTGTTCAAAGCGCATGTTTGTTACGAGTGAACCAAGGCTGTCAGCCGCGGTTTATTTGGGTTTTTAATTCTTAAAAACAATTCTTAAACAAATCTCCAATTTCTGAAGAACCCTTGATCGATTTTGTTCCAAAATTGAACCCGAATTCACTCACGTTTCCAGTGCTCACCATAGGGCTTTTGATCCTCAAGGTGTCTCGAATGTTTAGATGTGTTTAATTACCTGGTAATGATTAAATCTTGATGACATAGATCGTAGAACAATCGCGGCCCAAGTGGTGTTTTGTTCGTGATACAAACATGGATGATATCCAAATTCGCTGCACAAAAAGTCTCTATTGTACGCGCTGATTGAAACCCCTCTATCAATTTCGAGTCTTGATACTCTAATGATAGTTCTAGAGTGTGTTGTAGTTCGTGATGAAGTTGTTAATCAAATTGCTTTGTTTGTGTGTTTTCAGGTGCAATTGAGAGTTGTCAACGCTTAGGATTAGTTAGATGATTGTTTATGTTAAGTTAATTCGGTTATTATTGCGCTTTGATGTCCAAACAGCTATGAATTAAAGAGCTTTGGTTACTCGAATGAATGGGCTTTATAACCTGTGTTTAAATGCAATTAAGGTAGTTAATCAAGTTTGATTTGAGTCTAGGAACGATTGGCATGGATTCGGATCAACAAACGTGTTGGAGCATATATAGTCATATATAGTGTGTCCGTCGCTTGATGAATAGTCTAGACTTAATGTAATACACCTGATATGTTGTAAAAACATGAAACCGCGTCATTCACAGGACCATATGCGAATGAAACTCAGTCGTACGATTGAGCCATGCTAATGGACCAGTCGTGCGACTAAGAGATACGATTGGGACATTCATAAGACTGAACCATAAGTATGGTCCAGTTGTACGATTGAACCATACGCATGGTCCAGTCGTACGATTGAACCATACGCATGGTCTAATCGCACGAATGGGCCCAGTCACATCTAATATGGGCCGAGGCCAATATATAATATTTTCAATGTTTAGAGAGATTAAGGGTTTTCAGAGGAGTCTGCCCGGAGCCTAGGGCTGCCGGATGAGAGGGGAGATCATGCTCGATCTCCCCTTGCCAAGAGTCTTGATTCTTATGTTGTAACGAGCTTGTAATCGTTAGGTTTTATCAATTAAACCATTAAATTATAGTTCGTGTTATTGATTGTCTCTTGGTTTTTACTGTTGTTTATCCTTTCGTCAAGAACACGCTCGGATGTCTACCGATCTAGCGGTCTTCATATTTGGTATCAGAGTCGGTTACTGCTGGAATGATCTAACAATCATTCTAGCAAACAGAGCTCTTGATTTCTGGATCTATTTCAGGTTCTTTGACGTTAAATCCACTTTGTATTCTTTGTGTTTTGCTCAGATCTTGTTACGTGTGCTGTTTCTATGTTAAAATCGAACTTGAAACCATGTTCTGATCACCCTTTCAAATCTGATGATGTCTATTTTGTTTCGGTTCATGTAAAATTCATCAAATTAGGGTTTTGGGCAGCCCTGGCGGCTGCAGATCTGAAAATCTGTATGCAGACCCGTTCATGCGACTAGACCAGTCGTATGTTTAGTCGTGTGACTAGACCAGTCGTATGTTCAGTCGTGCGACTGGACCAGTCGTATGTTCAATCGCACCAATGAGCCATCCACATTGACTCATCCGCATTTGTTCCAGACCAAAAAAAAAGTCTGGAACTACCTCTTGCATAGATTTGAGGATAAGCAAAGCATATTTACCCTGAGGTTCTTTTGTCAAATAAGTTCGATATATACCCCATTATTCGTCAGACTTCCAGAATAGGTAAATGTAGTTGGAACACGAAAGAGAGAAGAGAAGATGTTAGCAGTCGGTGCTGATTTTATGGGGTGGTCAGGAGCAGCTGACTACTTATGGGCCAATCAAGTTCTATTTATCCGCACGGAGAGGATTCTCATTCTTAGGGGGAATCCATGTTTAGAGAAATTGAAGACGCAATCAGAAAGTGATGATGTGAGCTGGTTTCTAATGATAAATCTGAATGCATGCTGATTTGGTTGAGATTGTCAACTGTGTATTGGAACCCTCTACCTTTTGCCCAATACACCGTATGAAGATGCCAGAAGAGCATAATGTCTATATATTGGGATATGCTAAATTTGAGGGGGATCTTAATCCAGTTCGTTTGTGTGAAGATTGAAGCAATGGAAAACTGTTCATGTCTATCTGGAAAAATCAGTCATATGGGGAATCTTGCTACTATGATAGTGTTCTGCAAAGTAAACGAAAGCTATTATGCCTAAATTCATTTTCAGGGATACTGTAGTAACCTGAAGGATCAGCAATATTGGCTAATGTGGTGTTTCGTTTGATTCTATTGGAAACCAGAGCAAAGATTGACCGAAGAATGTAAGAGGTGTTATCTACTATTCACAAGCAACGTCCAAGGGGGAATTTGTTGGAGCATATATAGTCATATATAGTGTGTCCGTCGCTTGACAAATAGTCTAGGCTTAATGTAATACACCTGATATGTTGTAAACACATGAAACTGGGTCATTCGCAGGAGCATATGCGAATGAGACTCAGTCATACGACTGAGCCATGCTAATGGACCCATCGTGCGACCGAGAGATGCGATTGGGACATTCGTAAGACTGAACCATAAGTATGGTCTAGTCGTACAATTGAACCATATGCATGGTCCAGTCGTACGATTGAACCATACGAACAAATGGGCCCAGTCGCATCTAATATGGGTCGAGGCCTATATATACTAGTTTCAATGTGTAGAGAGATTAAGGGTTTTGAGAGGAGTCTGCCCGGAGCCTAGGGTTGCCGGATGAGAGGGGAGATCATGGTCGATCTCCCCTTGCCAAGAGTCTTGATTCTTATGTTGTAACGACCTTGTAATCGTTAGGTTTTATCAATGAAACCATTAAATTATAGTTCGTGTTATTGATTTTCTCTTGGTTTTTGCTGTTGTTTATCCTTCCGTCAAGAACACGCTCGGATGTCTACCGATCCAGCGGTCTTCACAACGGTTGATTTTGGTTGTATTAGGCATCGCCGGAGGGTCGGCCGATGGTGGCCGGAAAGCCACCGGATTTGCGAAGAGGGAAAGGGGGATTCGGGATTTCAAATTAAACATTGGCCCCCTCGAGTTTAGAGTAGTTAAAATTTTATGTTTAAACTTCATTTTTAAGTTTTCAAATTGACATAAAGCCCCCTAGACTTCTTTTAATGTTTTTAAGGTTAATAAATTTTACAAATTATTATTATTATTATTATTATTATTATATTATTATTATTATTGTCGTAGTTATTATTACTAGTATTATTATTATTATAACTTTTTTTATTATTACTATTACTATTATAATTATTGTTAATAGTATTATTACCATCATTATTAAGATTTATAGAAAAGAATTAAAGGCAAACAAGGAAATAGACATGACTATACCATAAACTTCATAATTGACAACAATGGTCCTTATATAATAAATGAAACTAACTATTAGTTAACAATAATACAAGATGTTACAATACCTATAACCTTATCAAATATTCTTTTCCAAATTTGAGCAAATCCATAGGGTCGCTGATACGGTAATCCTTATCTACACATGAATTAACTCGTGACCCATATCCTTTTTACAAATCCACCACATTAGCTTTGATAAGTTGTTGACTAGCACAAAAGCACGTATAGGGATCTTTCTCACATATCTTGGATGTCTAAAAATCCTTATCTTCATTGGTTTTAACGTGTTAGGATCAATTTAGTTCTCATCTTCAATAACTTTAGATTTGACTATTTTGAATCTTTGAAGTTGGTTTTGCATTGTCTCCAAATTATATTTCTTATCTAGTTTCCCTTCCTATATTACTTGGATTAATGAATGGAACATGACCCATGGCATATAAGTCTGATGCTCTAAGTTTGTGGAAATCGTGTTCATTCTAAAAGTATTCTATCGCTCCCGCTTTTCTTTTTATCAAATACAATTTCTTTTTTTCATCATAAGCCCAGATGATAATTGGCTTTCAATTTCCATACCTTGCGAAAGGTTTGGAATGCCTAATAGTATGTCCATGTATTCCACATCATCTGGGCTGAAACACTCTAGATCTTCAAGCAAAACTGAAAATCACCAGAGTCTCCGGTTCCTGAGACAAATGCACATCTGTCCTGAAAAGGACTCGACTGAGCCTGTTGAAACCTTAGAGTCTCAGGAAATGTAAGTTAAGGCCCAGAGGAACATGATGGCGGCTGAGAATGTATCAGGTACTGTTGAGGTTGTGGGGGTCTTGAGCCTTCTGCAACCATAAGTGTGTTGCAAACAGGAAGATGTGAAGGTTTGCTCAGTTGGTGGCCACTCTTGTTCTCCGTCTCTACACAATATCCATCTAGAATGCCGTATAGTTCAGTCATAGTGAGGGAGTTCAGATTTATAGTCCTCTTGATAAAGACACAATAGAATTTCCACTCATTAGGAAGTGCACTCATGAATTTCCTTGAGAGATGTCTCAGTTCAAGAGTTACTCCTACAAACTGAAGGGAGTAGATAAGATCCATGTACCTAAAGTATTGCTGGCTTAAGGTCTCTCCAGCAATATGAGTAAAGTTCACAAACTATTGCTTCAATGAATCTTTCTTTGAGTCGTTGGAGTTTGCGTACATGTTGGTTCAGACAACAAACAGTTCTTTAGCTGACTAGCAATGCTCAAACCCCATCATGATGGAGTTGGGTATAGCAGTCATTATAACAGTCATGGCCTTGCCATCAATATCAAGTCATTTGTGGTCTTCTCTAGAGTAATCTTCCATCGCTTCTCTATCATTGCACCACCTCCAGCAGGTGTTGCAACCTTTGGCTTGTAAGGGCCATTGGTGATAGATTTCACATTCGATTGTCTTGATATCTGATGAACCCTTTAATACATCTACTTAATTGTCTGAAGTTTTCTAGGGTGATGATAGGTGCTTTAGTCATCGTCCCCATTTCACATTCAAATTTTTGGTTAAGGGCCATTTTGAGTGTAGTGAGTAGGTGAGTGAAGAAGATGTTGATTAGGATGGTAAGATCACACAATTAAGAGTGTAACACCTGGTTATTTATTTATTTTGAAGCCGACGAAGGAAGAAAAAGAAATAAAGTCCAAAGTCAAGGGACCAAACTCGCCAATGAGAGAAAGTTGGGTATGTGGTGATATTTGAAGGGAGAGGGCAGCCATTACCCTCTCCCCACAATCACATTTTCAGCAAAAGAAAGAGGAGAAGAGAGAAAGAAGAGAAAAAGGGGGAAGAGTTGGTTCGAGTGAGCCAAAATCGTTGAGAAGCGAGTCAAATCGAAGCTCTACTCGTTGTGGTCGTTTCTGTGAGTTCTAGAACCCCACTCTTACACGTTTTTGAATGATTTTGGGGCTGGAACACATCTAAAATCGGGTTTTTGAGTGTGTGCATGTTTGACCCGTTTGTGTATGTGTATGTGTGTGTATGATTCGTTTGGGTCTTGCTTTTGAGCTTGTGTGCTTGAATGGGGTTGTGGTATGCATTCCTAAGGTTTAGGATGATTGATTTGGGCTTAGAATGAGTTTGGATGAGCTTAGAGGTCAAAAATGGCAGATTAGTTTCGGGATGAACTGCATTCTGCACCAGCTAGGGCTAGGCGACCGAATGGAGGCCATACGACCGATTAGGGTGCGATTAAGGGTTCATTCGCACGATTGGAGTTCATTCGCATGATTAGGGCCAGTCGCATGGGGAGTCATGCGACTGAGGGTCCAGTCACATAAGTGCTCATCCGCATTAGTTCCATTCGCATGAGGTCCATCCGCACTAGTTTCATTCGCACGATTGGGTGTTCATCCGCATTGGTATTCATCCGCATTGGTCCATTCGCATGGGGGCCATGCGACTGAAGGGTGTTCATACGCCCTAAAAGGGCTGTTGCACCCAAGGAGAAGTGTAGTTTAACTTCTGACTTTCGGGGGAAAGTGCAGATGTAAGTTTGGATGTAAAGGTTCCCGTAAGTTCATGTAAGATGACTGTTGAAGTCTTAGAGAGCATGTTGGGCATGATGATGATGATGATGTTGCATGATTGTGCATGTTATGTATGTATGATGTTGCCATGTATGATGTTGATGCCTGTGTATGTTATGTTTCTTATTATGATGTATGCTTATCTTTCTTGTGGCTTTGCGTGCTGCGATAATGAATGAAATGAAAGTATTACGTAACGTAAAGTGGAAGATAATGAAAAGTGGAACATAATGAATGCGTGCATTAATGAATGATGAAAGTAATGAAGTGTTGCAAGCATTAGATATCGTGACATGCCAATTATAAGGTGTTAGCCCAACGGTGTGTGGGTTCGCTACCCAGGGAGGATGCACATCGGGGTATTTCTTTGTGATTGACCATTTGTATAGAACCTCTACCGCTTACCCTTGGTACTATGGAACCATGTTTAGCTATCTATTTATAGACTTGGCCCAGTAGCCATATAGTTCGGGGTGTAGCACATGGTATTGGTATGGAAGATATCAAATGCGCAAGAAAAGATGTAAAGATGAACGAATGAATGAAGAAGATAATAATAACTATTATCTATGTGTACGTATGATGTATGATCGCATGAAAGTAAAGAATGGTTTTAACGAAAGAAAAGTATGTTTTATTTTATAAAACTAGAACTCACTCAGCAACGCTGACTTTGATGTGTTTCCAGTTGGCAGGTAACGATTGCTGAGGATGGCACGAGGTGGCTACTCAGCTCTTTTGGGATGACATTCTTTTGTTAATATTTTTGCGTTGTAATGAAAACGAATGATGTTTTGAAATGAACGCTTGTATTAACTTGCAAAAGCATTTGTAATGATATGAAAAGTTATTTTTATGTTTTCGCTGCAACGTTTTACGAATGATTAAATGTAAGTTCTATGTTTTATGTGCAATGATTTATCAGCTGTAAGCGTCCCGGAACGGGGCCTTACAAAGAGCCTAAAAAACTCTGATACCAATTGCAGGATCGGTTTTTGTACTCAACACAAGTATTTTCTCTCAACCTCACTAAGTAACACTTTGGTTTGTGATGGAGTAGAATCCTTATAAGAGTTGATGATAATATACTAAGTAAATCAAAGCAAACACAAGAGAATAGTTTTTCAAGATACTTGTACATATTATTTCTCAACTCAAAGTATTACAAGACTCTTGCAAGCATAATACATGAGTTACAATGAGAAGCTATATATACTACTACCTACAGCCAGATATACTTTAATACCAGCTAAAATCTTATACTAAAGCAAATACTACAAAGCTAAAGTTAAGGTATCTTAGATAAGTATTATCTAAGATATGGTAGGCATGAGATGTCCATGAATTACCTTCTGTCACCAACTAAAGTTGGCAACTGTACTAACTGATATAGGTGAACAATGGAATAAAGTATGGTAAACTACATGGGTCTTACAGAAAACACCATGTAGTATATCAGAGGTCTGCAGCGCAGTGTCAAAGGGACCACACTTATGTCCACTAGTTCATAGTAGCTACTTCCAAAGGTTAAAGCTTTGGAAGAGCAGAGACTTTGTCTTAGAATGTTGGAGTTTTCCTTCGAAAGTTGATCTTGCACTTGACTTCAAAAGAACTCCATTTGTCTTTGGAAGTTCCACTCTTAGCTTCAGAATTCCTTTATTAGTTGTAGCAAAATAGCCTAAGTCTTTAGTTTGGTTTACACTAGCCTTTCTAGATCCAACAAACTCCCCCTAGGTTGATGCTACCAAAACCTCACTTCTTCCTGCTTCTCAAATCTTTTAGCACCAGGGACAAATGATATTTGTTTGTTTCTTTGTTCTTCCCTAAAATTGTGTTGAGAAGTTTGTACAAGTCATTAGTGGACAGGAGATCCAATCTGTCACTCTGAATGACATGTACCCTTTGTTGCGCCCCCTGAAGAGATATATTTGACGGGAGTTATAATCATACTTCCATCTAACTATGGATCCAATCTGGCTTTTTCTTTGATTGCTGATCCTTTCATTTCCTCCTCCTCTCTTAGTTTCATCTCCTTTTTAATCTTGGACCTTTTGGTCAACTCAACTAGATGAAGGCTTCTGAGATGATTCTTGATATGAGCAGCTATCTTGGAGTTGGAGGGGTTGGAGAATGGCTTCTCTGCTAACTCAGCAATGTCAAATCTGCTTAAGGGTAGCAGAGAGGAGGCATTGATCCTATTTATCTTACCATTCTCTTTCTCAACAACAAAGTTATGAGAAGAGTGTTTGAACCTCCACTGGATAATCTTATTCCTTGGTGCAAGGGGCTGACTAGGAACCTTGTCACCTTTCTTTGTATCCAGCAGAGTCACCAGCTTTCTTCTTAGCTTCTTCTCTTCATCGTTTAGAGAATCAGAGTTGAGGCCAAGGAGGTTTACAGCTTGGTCTAATGTTCCTCTAGGCAAATCAAGGAATTGATCTCTTGTGAGGAAATATGAGGAGCTATCAACAAAAGTCAATTTGAGAGAATCCTCCTCACAGGAGATGTCACTCAAAGTTGTACAGTTGGTGAACTTCATCTTGATCTCCTTGAACTCCTTTAAGAAAAGATGTTTGGATGAATGAGAGGATGACTTGGGTGGTTGTTTAGTGGGAGAGGTTTGGGTTCTGGGTAAGGTTTTAGGTTTGAGGATGGGTAGTTGTGGTGGTGTTTGGATTGAGTGGGTAAGGAAGTGGGTAAGATTGATGATGTGGGTTCAGGGGTGTAAGGCTTAGAGGTTGGTTCAATTTTAACAGGGAAAGGGATAGGTTTGGGTTGACGCTGTGGTTGTGGAGTGGATATGAAAGTCATCCCCTGTACTCTTCGGTACATCTCTTTTCTTCTTCTTGAGTGTATGTCAGTCTTGATTTCACTGAAAATACATTGTAGGGTCTTCACAGACATGGGACCCACCTGCCTACCAGAGAAGCCATTAGCCTGGAGATAGTCCTTCATCCAGGTTTTATCATCTATCTTCTTGGTAGCAGCAAGTCTTGCATCTTCTTCTTTCTTCTTCTTCTTCTATAGTTTTTTTAGAGCTTTCTTTCTCTCTTTCTCCAATTGATCTTACTCTTTGTTGAAGAGCCATAAGATCGTATCATTATCATGGGGAGATAGTTCTTCAAGAGAGAAACCCCTAGAGGTTAGGAAAGTTATTCTTTCCCTCCTAAGATTCAGATCAGCTTCCTTTTTCTTCCTCTCTCTTTCCTTCCCTAAGACCAACCTTGCTGCTTCTTCCCTTTGTTCAATCAGTAGCAGGGTTGCCTTTTCTAGCTCAGTTAACTCCTCTAATGGTAGCAGGAGCACATCCTCACTAACAGTTCCAAGCTTGATAAATCTATCAATGATCTCCACCCTCTTTCTATTGTTGAAATCCTCCTGGTTAGCTACAATTGCTTTGCTACTTGCAGCTAATAACATCCTAGTTGGGAGCCTACCTTTCTTCTTAAGTTTTGCTAACATTACTTCCTCCTGAATCTCGTCCTCAGTCATCTTATTCTTTCCTTTGACATCTTCGGAAGTGCTAGACCTTGGGGGTTCTTGAATGGAAGTTTTAGGCTGAGAGATGGTAGTTGGAGCTTATGTAGTGGTGTTGTTTGAGCTAGGGGTCGGTTGAGAAAGTCCTCACTATTCACCTCAGATGCCATCTCTAGAATTGCATCTATGATAATTAGATATTCGGACAAGGAGAATAGTCTTTTCACAACTTCCATCTCAGCTTTAGAAGATTGAAGTTATTCTTCTGAGGCTTTGACTTCGCTTCTGAAGCCTGAGGGAATGCACTATCTGTCCCAATTGTTTCAGTTGCTAGGCCATCAGTCCTTATTTTCCCTTCGAAATCAATCTCAGGTTCCATAGGGGCCTTAGGTTGACCAACTTCTTCCATAGTTGTAGAAGGTGCATTTATACTTTGAAGTTCTCCAGCTCCAAAGTATATCATAGCTGCATCAGGGCTAGGCTGATCTAAAGAAGATCCTATTAGTTGGTGGACACTCTCTTCAAGTGTGTCTTCCAGTGTAGTTGGTGGACACTCTCTTCAAGACTTTGAAGATGGACGACCTCATTTGAGGAACTGGTAGGATAGCTGTACAGACAAGTTGACTCTGGTCCAGCTCACAGTTGATAATCTGCTAAAGGAACTTAGGATACATAAAGAATCTGTTCCTCTGGAGGTTCCCCATAAGGTTAGTCAGCACAAACCTTGAGTAACTGAAGCGGAGGCTTTTCTCCAGCCCATGAACTAGGCATCCTAGTTCATATGGAATTTGATCCCATCACCCAGACTTATTAGACAACAGCGGGAGAAACACATGGAGCCGAAACTTCAGTTGTATGAGAAATTAACTTGAAAAGAGTAGATTTGTTCACATCTCCACCATATCCCATTTGGGTATATGTGTTGTCTAGGTCTGACTTGGGGAATTCAGTAGGAGCCCCTTCATCGTGATGCTCCAGATGCTCCTTGATGAGTTGTTCAGTAATGATCAACTGCTCACCACAAATGCTCGACCTTATTACCCTAACCCCATTTAGGGTTTCAATTTGACCGTTTCTCCAAAATTCAGCCATATGGTTTGAGTAAACAGTGGGATTAATAGTTAGAGCGGTGTAATTGGTATATTGGTGTGAGAAAAGAGATGATATCTGAGAAGTCAGCATCCTTGGATGAATCAAGGAGTGTGACTTGGTTGTGCTGAGGGTTAAGCGCCATTGTGGTAAAAAAGGTTGCAAAGAAATGAGTTTGAATTTAGATGGATTGGTGTAAGGCCCTGTTCCCGGGATGCTTACAGCTGGCCAATCATCGCACGTAAAACATATAATTTCATTAACTTAAAGAAAACATTGCAACAGAAACATTTAAAACGACATTTCATTTCATTATAAAAGCTTTTGCAAAATAATAAATCGTTATCAGATTACAAAATACTTGTTGCATTACGTCAGAAAAGCATTATAAAAATGGATGCCATCCAAAAAAAGCCAAGTAGCCGCCCCGTGCCATCCCCAGCAATGCTCACCTGCCAACTGGAAAATGCATAAAAAAGTCAGCGTTGCTGAGTGAGTTCTAGTTTTATAAAAACAATACATTACCTTTCATTCGTTAAAGCATTATTATTACTATCTCACGTGATCACATATCGTACATATATCAGGTAGTAATTATTATCTTCATCATCTTTTGTTTCGTTCATTTCACACGTTTTGTACTTTATTATCTTTTCACTTTTATCTAGGTCTTGTCATATGCTTAACCCCCCTCTTAAGCACAAGGCCATATCATCTAGGGTTAAGCGACAAGGACCCCATATCGCACATATCGAACGTATGGAGTAGTCACTAGGACTGACTCCCCTGTGTTGTGAACTCTTATGGGTCAGCAAAATCACACGCTGTATATACACACAGTAATTAGGAAATCGCACGTATTAGAGCAATCACCAAGACTGAACTCTTACTGTGTGTATGGACACTTATGAGTTAGCCAAAATCGCACGCTGTAGATACACACCCAGTTGAGCTAACAACTCTCAATGATTCGTGAACCTCCTTTCATTTGCTTGCAAGCCTTTCATACTTTCATTCATTCATTAATGCATGCATACATTATTTCTTTCCTCATTTCATTATCTTCCACTTTATGTTACATAATACTTAATCATTTCTTTCATTAACATTCAACGCAAAGCCACGGGAAGATGAACATACACAAACAGGAACATCAACATGATCATGCAAATCTTCATACATATCAACATGCATACATAACATACCATCATGCATCACATCATACATAACATCATCATCATCATCATATTATATCATTCATGCCCATCACATCATTTTGACTTTAAAAAGTCAACTTACATAATCCCCGGGAAGATCCCAAGTCAAAGCCTACTTTTACATTTTACCCAAAAAGTTATAAAGTATTCTAATTCCTTAGGCGCATGAGCACTATGCAGTCGCATGAGCACAATGCCGGCGCATGACCTTTCAGGTGCATGATGAGCACTTAGGCGTAGGAGCAACTTTTAGGCGCATTGGCACTATTGGGGCGCATGAGCAACACTTAGTCTATTCTAGGCAAATTCTAGGTGCACGAGCACTATGCAGGCGCATGAGTGCCTAGGCGCATGAACTATTTGGGCGCATGAACACTTAGTCAAATTCATCCTATCTAGGCGCATGGGTACTATGCAGACACATGAGGTTTTGGGCGCATGAGGACACTTAGGCAGATTTCCATACTAGGCGCATGAACCCTATTTGGGCGCATGAGCAGCCTATTTCACACTTAAACATCATAATTCGGTCCCCAATCATGCTCAAACTTATTCTAAGCTTAAATCATGCATTCTAAGCCTTGGAAACATATTCATAACATCATCAAACATAAGCATAGCCCAAAATCAAAACCCCCCCGCAACATACACACATACATACATATGGGTACAATACCCACTTTTATAAAAATGTTCATACATGCATTTCCAGCCCCAAATTAGTTAAAACATGTAAAAGAGGGGTTCTAGAACTCACCTTAGTAGCCTCTTCGGGTAAGACTTCTTCAAAACCCGATTACTACAAGTGCTCACCTAGAAACCCACTAAAACACACACCTGAACACACACAAACACACAAAAGCATATAACCGAGGCTAAGGCTAGTCAAGAACACCATAAACTATGAATTCTTACCTTGAATTCGACCTTCTTTTTCCTGTTCTTCAAAATACCCGAGAGCTTTCTGCTTCTCTCTCTAAAATCCGATGACAAGTGAAGTGTGCGACATATGGGCGGCCATACCGCCTTTATTCACCAACTTTTTAAACATGTGTCATTTTGGACACTTTTTACCCCTTAACTTGGGTAATATATCTTTTCTTTCTTATTATTCGCTTTATTCTTTTTTTTTACATTTAAAATAACCGGGTGTTACAAGTCCACCCCCCTTATATAGGTTTCGTCCCCGAAACCTGTTATTCTTCAAACAATCGTGGGTAATGTTGTCTCATCTCTACCTCCGTCTCCCACGTAGACTTAGATCCCTTCCTGTGCTTCCACTCTACGTGCATAAGAGGAACCACTTTATTCCTTAACCTCTTCTCTTTACGATCAATGATCGCCACTGGTTGCTTCACATAATTGAGCCGTTCATCTACCTCAATATCCTCCAGTGGAACAATCATATCTTTTTCTGCTAAACACTTTCACAGATGAGATACATGGAATGTCGGATGAATTCCACTTAACTCATCTGGTAGCTCCAATCTATAGGCCACCTCCCCTACTCGAGCAACGATTCGGAAAGGCCTATGTACCTTGGGCTCAACTTACCCCGCTTTCTGAACCGAATGATACCTTTCCAAGGTGAGACTTTCAACATGACCCTATCACCCACCTGGAACTCAATCGGTCTACGTCTCTTATCAACATACGCCTTTTGCCTATCTTTAGCTGCCTTCATAAAGGCTTTGATCCTTTACAGCTTCTCAGTCGTAGCCTCGACCATTTCAACGCTCCCTAACTCTTTATGACCAATATCACCCAACACACGGGTGTTCTACATCTCCTCCTGTATAGCATCTCATAAGGAGACATACCAATACTGGCACGATAACTATTGTTATATGAGAACTCAGCTAACGGTAGCTGGTCATCCCAACTTCCTCTAAAATCAATGACGCATGCCCGAAGCATATCTTCCAGCATCCGAATCGTCCTTTCTAACTGACCATCCATCTGAGGATGATAAGCCGTACTAATCGTAACCTCGTCCCCATTGCGTCATGGAATATCTTCGAGAATTTAGATGTAAACTGGGTGTCATGATTAGACACAATAGACACCGACACACCATGACGAGTTACAATCTCTTTGATGAACAGATCCGCCAACCTCTCGGATGAATATGTCTCGCGGATCAGTAGGAAATGAGCACTTTTCGTCAAACGATCGACTATCACCATATAGCATCAAACCCCCGCGCGGTACGCGGTAGCTTGTTATAAAGTCCATGGTGATATGCTCCCACTTCCACTCTGGTATATCCAAGGTTGGATCTTCCCATACGACTTCTGGTGCTCGGCCTTCACTTGTAAACAAGTAAGGCATTTATTCATATACTCCACCACATAACGGTTCATGCCCGGCCACCAATAATCTTTCTTCATGTCTTGGTACATCTTCATAGCACCGGGGTGAACAAGTATTGAGTTTTATGAGCTCATCCATAATCTTCACCGTAGATCCCAAAGACGTGGAATCCACGTCCGTTCGAAACCGGGTCTACACGAGTGTGTTTTTCCCCAACTACGCGACTAGACTTCTCCTTCTTTCAGAGTTAAGATGATTCTTCTTTCAACGCTCATCTTGAAACTCCTTGACTGCTTCATCACATTAGAGGTCATGATCAATGTAAGCTTTCACCCGAACGGATGGTCTCTCCTTCGGCTAAGGGGATCTGCACCTGTTGGCCTTTCCTGGATAATAATAGATCTCGCAATCATTTTTAGGGATCGTGTACCAGACGATGTATAACTGGTTTTAACGTGGATACCGAACCAATAGTGCGGAATCCTATTTGATGGCGATCCAATCAGGGAGATGAACATAGAAACATTATGTATGAAATCTAACGTTAAGAATCGATTAGAATCGATCTAATGCGATCTATGGCTTCGAGTGACAGGATCAGTGATCTCAAGTTTGATGGATTAGAGTGTAACGCAGCGGAATAAGAACAAGAATTAGACAAATTATAGCAAGAATTGATATTCGTATGCATTAAGAACAAATACGGTTGTAACGAGGATATATTTCTGTGAAAAGGAATGTTTCAATAATATCAAATGTTCTGCTCAATCATTCACAGATTACAATTAGGTTGACACTCCTTATATAGAGTGCAATCACTGCTGATATCACGGGATAGTGACATCTGGCAGATTTATTACAAAAATAACTAAAACTTAACAAACTACTAAAATGTTCACAACTACTGAGAACATATCAGAGTGCTAAGTATAAAACATAAAACTACTGATACGAAACTACTGAAACTACAACGACTGAAGAACAAGCTCTTCAGTCGTTTTACAAAACTACTGAAAAGAAAAACATAAAACTACTGAAAGAAAACCGTCACAACTACTGAAGAAGACCTCTTCAGCTTTGTGACAACATCTGATACTTGGTCTTCAGCACTTGTGTCTTCAGACTTTGTCTTCAGCACTTGTGTCTTCAGACTTTGTCTTCAGCACTTGTGTCTTCAGACTTTGTCTTCAGCACTTGTCTTCAGACTTTGTCTTCAGCACTTGTGTCTTCAGACTTTGTCTTCAACACTTGTCTTCAGACTTTGTCTTCAGCACTTGTGTCTTCAGACTTGTCTTCAGCACTTGTCTTCAGCGTGTGTGGACTTCAGCAGTTGTTGTGACGTCTGTGGGACTTAAGGTTTTTCTGATCCGGCTCATTGGTTCTTTTGGTCCAACAAAATCCCCCTGAACCAATGCAGCCAAACCTTAACTTTATTGAGGTCCCACTTATTGTTGGCGATAAGATTGGTCTTTTTCCTTCTTGATCAGCTAAGAAGATGACCCAATTAAGCACTGGCCTGGGAATAGATTTCTGAAATTTGGTTGGCATAGTATGGATAAGAGCCCTGACTTTGGGGAACTGGACACAGGGCTGTGGTCCTATCCATGAAATCTACTTCCCATGTATAAGCCTGTAGGATTCTCTGGTGTATGCTCTGAGAAACATAATTGTTCTTCCATGGTAAGATTTTCAGCTCCACCATCAAACAGTCCTTCACGCCCATACAGCTCTGAAATGTACTTAGCCTGTTTGCCATTTTTGAGCTCAACTGTTGTAATCTGTCTGTATGCAAACTCATCTGGGTGAGTACCTTCAAGTAACAGACTGAGCTCATTTTGTTTGAAGTTCTCAAGCCTCTTGTAGACTAACCCCTTTTTAATTACTCTGTTCTCTAACATCTTTTGGGGTGGCTGTTTAGTTTCATAGGCCTTCTTGAAATCTTCTACAATTCCCAGGGTGATACTACAAGGACCACTGTGATCTCTTCATCTACGATCCTTTTTACTTGGCCCTTGTATCTCGAAGGAATGTCTTTCTTCACAATTCTATGAGCCACCCTAGGATCAGGCCATATTCTCACCTTTTCCTTTTGATATTGAAATGTGTTAGCAAGGGTGTACAATCTCAGAGCTTCTTTCTTCATACCGATTATTGATGAAGAAGCAGCATAAGTTTTGTCTATGCTTTTCAGCATCTCATCATCATGAAGCTTTTGCTGCTGTTCTTCTTCTATCTTTACTCTCACAGCTTCCATCTGTGAGGTGGGAGTGATGGGCATAGGTTTGGCTTTAGGCAAAGTTAGGACTGCGGAAAGAGGCAGCCTATCTTCTTCCTCATCATCCTCTTCTTCTTCTTTTTCTAGCCTCAACACCCTTCTCTTCTTCTTGGGTGCATCATCGACTGTTGGTTTTGAGGGTAAAGGAATTGGTTTAGTGGGTTGTGGTAGTGGTGATTTTGAAGTGGGAGGTTTTGCAGGTTGTTCTAGCATTCTTGTAGTGAGTGAGGCTTTTGAGTGTTTTGCTAGTTCCTTTCTGTTCCCAGCACCTGCCTCATTTAGTGCTTCAATCACCAATCCCTTAGTGTATGCTTCAGACGAACAGATCTTGGTGGTTATTGCCAAGATACTGTCCCTGGTCCATGACTTAATCTCGATCAATGATCTCCCAAGGTACTTTGCAATGAATCTAATCATGATCTCTAGTCTTTCTCTTTCTAATGCATCATAACTTGCCCATCTTGAGTTAATTTCTTCAACTTCAAGTCTCCTAATCTCTGAGTCAAGCTGTGCAGTATCGAACCCCTGTCTATACAGTTGATCAATAATGGAGTCCATTGATTTACTGTGTGTAGCATCCGCCATTTTGATCATCTCATCGAGTTCGAGTTCTTTTTCTTTTCCTTCAACCTTCCTCTTCTTATATGTGACATGAAAGTCTTTGTGACTTTCACCCACTTGATCAATGTCAGCTCCCTTCACAAACTCCTCTTCCTTCTCAGTCTCCTTTTCTTTCTTCCCCTCTATGCTCTTCCTCTTTGCTTTCACTGACTGACTCTCCCCCTTTTTGGTGTTGCATGGTTGCAAGGGTTTGAGTAGCAGAAAGCCTTGTGCTCACAATCTCCTCCACCAGGGGTTGTATGATTGAGGGAAGCCTCTCATCCATGGTTTTGATCACAATGTCTGTGATCATTGGGGTGATGAGAGGTAGGGATTGCTGAAAGATAGCAGTGTTTGCTCAGAGGGGTTCTGTCCCTGAGAAGCAGTGCCAGAAATAGAAGCTGTGGCTCGGAAGTTTTGAGTGGCTGAGTGTGTGGGAGACCTTCAGGTGAAGGTGCCATCTGTGGGTTTATGTTGGTGGCAGATGGACTTGCTTTTTAGAGAATTGGTCAAGTAGTCTTTGTAGTCTACTGACTTCTTCCTCAAGAATTGTGTTCTGGGCCAGAACATCATAAAAGAAGCCCAGGTCATCATCAGCAGATGCTGAATCACCTGACCTCCTGCTTGTGTAGCAGGATGTACATGCACTGGGTGTAGACCAGTTTTAGCATGTGCCCCTTTTTCTTGGAACTGGGGACTTCCAGCCTCAGGACGATGTCCTTCATCAGCTGTTGCCTCTGGTGAGGTCTTAGCTATGTTACCAGCCTCAGTCTGATCATGTGCTGATTCAGAAGAGGTGGCAGCCTCACCAGATGTTCGTATCTGCATATCCACACCAGGAGATAGAACAGTTAAACCCTGGTCTGTGGGCTGTCAGAAGCATGTTGATCCTCTTCCTCAATTGCTGGGTTCCCCTTTGTGGGTTTGTTGGGAGGAGGAGAGGCATGCAGCTGAGTCAGCACGTTTGCAACAATGAGAGTAGGACTTTGTGGGGCGGTTGCAGTGGGAGATGGGGTAAAAGCAGTATGCACCTGGGGAGAATGGTGCTCTTCAATGGCAATCTCCTCAAATGAGGAAGATCCCAGATTAGTGGGTACCCCTTCTTTGGTTGCTGCAGGCTCCTTTTGAGAGGAATCCTGAGCGGCTGTGGCTGGTGAAGTCCTTGTATCCACTAGGGGGTTATAACCAGTGGATATAGCCTGCGTTTGTGTTGCAGGGGCATCCTCAGGGGACTCATTTCCCTGAGTAGCCTTTTTTGACTTCTTTTTAGTGGGTTTGGTGGGGACTTTGGATTTGGAGGTGGTGGCTGTGGGTTCCAGCTGCGTGGGTTTGCGCAGCTTGGCAGCCATTTTTAGTGATTGGTCAGAGTTGTGCCGGGAGTATACTTCAGGCAATACAGCCGTAGCAGGGACTCCCAGGCCAACAAGTCCCTCAGCTTGAAGCTGGTTTTCAATTATGGCCATTATGAACGAGGATATAATATCCAACGGTTAGCAAGTTGTTTTTGGGCCATATCCTTGAGCTCTAAAAATAGTATTTCAGAAAAATTTAAAGGTTGTTGCTCAAGGATGGAGTACATTACCTGTTGCCACCTTGTGGACATTTGATCCCATGATGAAGTCTTGGGGGCAAGGCAGACATTTACCATGTGAAAGATGAGACGTTCGGCATCCTGGAAATGTTTCTTCAATATGGTAGATGCACTCAGGTTACCCTGGTATCCATGTGGGCAAATGATTGATCTATTGTGCCCTTTGGATAACCAGTTGGAAAGTGGCATCATCCAGATTGAGGGTTTGGCGAAGAGTGTCTGGAGTAATGACACTTTTTGACGATGGACAAACGATTGAAGAGACTCTGTGTCATTCTCCTCAGAGACAAGAGTGACGTTTGTCCAGAATTGGTTAAGAGATTCGGCATATATGGTGGGATTTAACAGAAAAGCCGTTTTGTAAGGTGACTGAACCATTAAATCAATGGCGTTGTGAAACTTGGTCCAGTATGGCGATTTTGAGAGTGCGACACAGTTGTGTCGTGGTTTTAGTTGCATGGTCGCCATTGATGAAGAGAGGTTACAGAGTTTTTGAACGTTAGGTTTGAGAAGAGAAGAAAGTAAAAACTCTGAAGGTGGGATAAGGTATTTAAAGGGTAGGGTTAGAAAACGACTGAAGGTTTTGGTGTTAGTCATCAGTTGTTGAAACTACTGATGACGTGGTATTAACTTTCAGAGGTTTGGAATGACTGACCGTATTGGTGTGATCAGCAGTTGTTATAAAACAACTGAAGACTTGGTTTTAACCGTCAGACGTTGAAACAGCTGAAGTCTCTGATTTAGTCATCAGTAGTTATAAAACTACTGAAGACAGTTTTGACTTAGGTGGTGAAACAACTGAGGACTTGGTATTAGTCATCAGTAGTTGGGAACTACTGAAGACTTGGTTTTACCATCAGTTGTTGTAAACAACTGAAGACTTGGTGTTAGTCATCAGTAGTTGTGAAACTACTGAAGACATGGTTTTGCTTCAGTTGTTTAGAAAGAAACAGCAGTTGGGAAACTACTGAAGACAAAAAGGCTCATCAGTAGTTGTCGTCAATTCATTGCTTTTCAGCTGTTTCATACTGTCCTCAACACGTACTCATCAGACGTTTTCATCTGTTTTCAGATGTTTCATAGGACATCAGTACGTATTTGTATTTCTGACAACAGTAGTTGTAGCTACATCAGCTGTTGTAACTACATCAATTGTTTTATCAAATAAAGTACTTGAGTACTGAGAAGTTAAGCTCTAGTAGTTTAAAGAAAACTTCGGAGGGAAAATAACTTCAGTACTTATATATATGACAATAATAAACTAATGATCATCAGTACTTGTGAGCTGAGATCATCAGTAGTTGTCACTTATTCTAGCTGCAGCATACCAAGCCTTAACACTAGGTTTTGGAAAGTTGTGCTATCCAAGGGCTTAGTGAAAATGTCTGCAAGCTCATCAGCACTAGGAACAAATTTTGGATCAATCAGACCTTTTTCAAAACAATCTCTAATAAAATGGTGTCTGATTTCAATATGTTTAGTCCTAGAGTGCTGGACAGGATTCTTGACAATACAAAGAGCTGAAGAGCTGTCCATTAACAATGGGGTCTTAGTCTCTGTTATGCCATAATCCAATAATTGGTTTTGAAGCCAGAGTACCTGAGATGTACAGCTTGCAGCAGCAATGTACTCTGCTTCAGCAGTTGATGTAGCAACTGAGGTCTGCTTCTTACTCTGCCAAGAAATCAAGCAGTTGCCTAAGAATTGGCATCCTCCAGAAGTGGACTTTCTTGTCAACTTACACCCTGCATAGTCACTGTCAGAAAAAAAGCAACTTTTACCAGAATGTCTAGTAGAATACCATAAACCTAGAGATGGAGTGCCTTGCAGATATCTAAAGATCCTCTTGACTGCAATCAAATGAGACTCCTTAGGTGCAGCCTGAAATCTAGCACAAACACATGTAGCAAACATAATATCTGGTCTAGAAGCTGTTAAGTACATCAAGGACCCAATCATACATCTGTAAAGTGTTTCATCAACCACTTTACCTTTCTGATCTGTATCCAGTTGTGTGGTGTTGCACATGGGAGTAGAACAGGGCTTACACTTTTGTAAATCAAACTTTTCCAAAAGATCTTTTGTGTATTTGGACTGATGAATGAAAATTCCATCAGCCTTTTGTTGATTTGCAAACCCAGAAAGAACTGTAATTCTCCCATGGCACTCATTTCAAACTTTGTTGCATCAACTTTGTAAAGGCATCACACAACTGTGGATCAGAGGATGCAAAAATAATATCATCTACATAAATTTGAACAAGTAGATTATGCTGCCCAGCTTTCTTAATGAATAAAGTCTTATCTATGGAGCCTCTAGTGAAATTATTTTCCAGAAGAAAGTTTGATAATGTCTCATACCAGGCTCTAGGAGCTTGTTTCAACCCATAGAGAGCCTTATCAAGCTTATACCCAATTAGGATGTTTATTGTCCTCAAAATGGTGGTTGACATACATAAACCTCTTCTTTAATTTTCCCATACAAAAATGCACTTTTGACATCCATTTGAAAAACTTTAAGGTTGTGATAAGCAGCATAAGCTAAAAACAATCGAATTGCTTCCAGTCTGGCTACAGGGGCAAAGGTTTCATTATAATCAATACCTTCCTCTTGTGAAAACCCTGTACAACCAGTCTGGCCTTGTTCTTAACAATAAGCCCATTTTCATCAGTTTTGTTCCTAAACACCCATTTAGTGCCTATTGCACACTTACCTGGAGGTAGAGGAACCAGTTCCCACACTTGCTGTTTCTTGAACTGAAGAAGCTCAAGCTGCATGGCTTCAACCCATCCATTGTCCCTTAAAGCAATGTGATAGTTCTTTGGCTCTTGCTGACTAATGAAGAGAGCATAGAAGCAGAAATTTGACAATTGACTTCTTGTTGAAACGCCAGCATTGATATCACCAATGATTTGAGACATAGGGTGATTCTTCAGATCTTGGTACACAATAAGATCTGTGCAAGTGTTTGTAGCAGGCTCAGCAGCAACAGATGGTGATGGTGAAGCATTTCCTTGAAACCAATCAGTAGATGGTAATTCAAAGGAAGTTGAAGTTGTAGAAATCTCATCAGCATTTGTTGTGGATTGTGCTACTGAAGCTACAGGAACATCAGGTCTAGCTGAATCAGGCAGTTGATCACTAAACTTGAAAAGGTGATTACTGATATCATCATCATCATCAGTAACACCAGATGGATGACTAGCTACAGAAGATGATGGATTCATATGATCTGCAACAGCAGGTGGTTGATAAGGAACATATTGCAGAATGTCCAAACTCCACAGGGTTTTGTGGAATTGTATCCTTAGGGGATTCATTGAACTTCACATGCAAGGTTTCTTCAACTATCTTTGTCCGACAGTTGAATACTCTATAAGCCTTGCAAGTGGATGAATACCCAACAAAATACCCTGCATCCACCTTAGAATCAAACTTTTGGAGTTGATCCTTTGTGTTGAGAATGTAACAGGGACACCCAAATGCTCTAAAGAATGAAATCAAAGGGGCCAAATGATGAAAACTTCATAGGAGTTTCATCAACCTCTGATTTACTAGGCTCTATTCTGTACATAGCAAGCTGTATTGACAGCTTCAGCCCAAAAGGTCAGTGGCAGACCAGAATCAGCCAACATGGACCTTGCAGCTTCAATGAGGGTCCTGTTCTTTCTCTCCACTACTCCATTTTGCTCTGGAGTCCTTGGGATGCTATACTGCCTCTTGATTCCCTTTGACAAGTAAAACTCATCAAGAGTGTGGTTTCTGAATTCAGTACCATTGTCACTCCTCACACACTTAACTGGTAGGGAATACTGCTTCTCAACGTGTAACACAAAGTTCATAATGGACTGAGCAGCCTCATCCTTTGAATGCAAGAAGAAGGTCCATACATATCTAGAGTAATCATCCACAATTACCAGACAGTATTTCTTCTTTGCCATACTCATTACCTTCACAGGACCAAAAAGATCCATGTGCAGTAGTTGTAAGCAGGCATTAGACTTGGATTCTTCTATGGTTGGGAATGAAACTTTATGTTGTTTCCCTTTTAAGCATGCAGTGCAGATTTCATCACAATTGAACTCCTTATTGGAAGACCTCTCACTAAACTCTTGTGGATCAGCTGATTCATGTTTTTGAGATTAACATGACCCAGCCTTCTATGCCACAGTTTAGATTCTTGGAGAGAGGCCTTGGAGAACAAGCATGGATGGCCTCTTAACTCAATTTTCTTTGACAGATCCAAGGCATATACTCTTCCTATCCTGTTGGCCTTCAGGAGAGTATTATCATCCAGTACTTTGTCAATCAGGCTCAGAACCTTGGAAGACAGAATCCTACAGTTCTGGCTTGTGAAAAGAGCAACATGTCCTTTGTCACACATCTGACTGACACTCAACAGATTGTATTTGAGATTCTCCACATGGTTGACATCATCAAATCTAATATCTCCATTAGACACAAATCCCTTTCCAATGATGTAACCTTTAGCATCATTTCCAAATGAGACAAATCCCTTCTTTCCCTGAGAGTAATCATGAAGAAGAGAGCTGCTCCCAGTCATGTGCATGGATCCTCCACTGTCCACATACCAGATGCTTCTTTGGCATGCTGAAGAACCCTGCACAATCATAAGAAACTAGTTAGCTTTGGAGACCCAAACCTTTTTGGTTTTGGGACTGACTTTATCAACAGATTTAACCATAGCTGGTTTCTCATGATTAACAGCTGAAGATGAGATGGAGATGGTGCTGAAATAGATTTGGACCTGGAATTCCTCTCCAGTGGTTTGGTCACATGGCTTCAAGTTGGTTAACTCTCCCCAACAGATGCTGAACCATCATAACAAGCTGTGTCTGATTTGAAGCTCGAGCTTTCAGTTCATTTGACACTCCAGAGCTTGTTTTTGATGAGTTCCTGTGACCCACCATTTCCTCCTTCTTAGATTTCACAGACTTAGTCTTATGTTTATCATGAGGAACAATATCAGCTGTCTTCTGATAAACCGTATCCTTCTTAGTGGATTTGGGTAAGGCCTTGGGTTTATCAGGTTGAGATGATTGTGGTACAAACTTGGTCTCAAACTCAGTTTTCATTTTATTTATTTCTAGTTTAATGAGCTCATCCCTTTGGAGCTTTAAACCCTTTTGTACCAACATTCATCAGATAGATGATTGAATTTACCACAAATTTCACATGGTTTATTCTTCATCTTGGACATCTTTACTGCTGAAGTGGAAACTACTGAAGGTGTGATCTTCAGTACTTTCCTCCTATCAGTACTAGGTACTAAAGGATTTGTAACAGCTGAAGACTGGTAATTCAACTGTTTTCCATCCGTCCTAATAGACTGTTGATGGATTCCTCAGCAGTTGTTAGTCCTTGTATTTCAACTGATTTGAAATGCTTTTCAGATGTTGGGTCTCTTTCAGTACTTGGGTACATTGAGGAACAACATCTGAAGTACTCAGCTTCATATGAGTCTCAGTAGTTAGACCATCAGTCAATTTATTTGTTGAGATCTTAACACTGGTTTCATTCTCTGATCTTAGATTATCATTGGAGAATGACTCACACGATAATGTGGTTTGGAGATTGCTTTCACTTTCAGACTTAACTATGGAGTTAGGAGTAAAGTCTGTTGGTGGAGCAGTATGGTTGTAACCAATGCCAAACTTCACATTTGAAGCAGTTTGCTTGCTAAGAAGCATTTCAAATCCCTTGCATGATGAGACCCAGCGTTCACACTCAACTTGGGTCACTGCAAGTTTTTCTTTGAGACTCCTGTGGTCTTCCAGAATAACCTCTAGCTTGGCCTTTTCATCATTTAATTGGCATTTAAGCTTATAAATCTCATCACTTTTACTGTTAAGAGCAGACTCATACTCAGCTTTTCTTTTGAAAATGGTTTTCTCAAACTCAAGTTTTTGATTTATTAATGCTACATTTGCCTCTCTAATAGAGACAAAGGCAGCTATGCATGATTCAGAACATAACTTGGCTTTAGCCTCTGAAGATACCTGAGTTACCTGTGAAGATGATGCATTTGAACAGGAACCCTCAGTAGACTCCAGGGCCATGAGAGCAAGATTTCCAAAAGGGTGTTCACCACCATGTTGACTAGCACCAGCATAGTATTGCTCAGTGTGACCAGACAAGTTATCAGGTAAGCTACTCCAGTCAACGACTCCAGGTGTGAAGAAGCTGTGATGAGGTTGTGATTGAGATGGAGATGGTTGAGGTTCTGGTAGTGCATGAGATTGTGGTACTATAGGAGCTTGAACTTGATTTGACTGTGGCATATAATAGCAGGGATAAGGATATGGCATTTGACCCTGAGGAACAAAATATGCAGGAGATTGAGGGTGTGATGAATGACTAGAACCAGCAGAATGTTGCCCTTGGATTGTGAATTGTTATTTGGAAAAGTCAAAAAGGGTGCAGAAGTGTTAGATCCAGTTGATCTACACTCTCTTGCAAAGTGTCCAAGCCTGTGGCATTTGTGACACTTCAACTTGCTCTTGTCAAAACCGACTTTGGTTTTGTCAGAGAGTCCAGGAAATTTCTGCCAGTTCTCTTGTAGAATTCTGAGATCTGATATTGATCAAGGCCATTTGGCTCAAAATATCCATCTCTTCTAAATCATCATCAGCAATGCCCTTCAAATCATCCATGATAAAGCATAGATTGTCACTATTATTACCAGAATGACAATCAACACTCACAAAGGCATGATTAGAATTGTTTGAGGTGAAATCAATATGCTCATCATAGTGGCATTCTGATCCTGCATACTCTGACTCATGACTTACCAAGGCAGTGTTTCCTGGTACAAAATCATCAGTGAGCTTTCCAGATGATGACAGTTTTCGTTTCTGTTCTATCTCTCTCTCAAATGTGAGCAATTTCCCATGGAGTTGGGTGAGAGATAGTTTGTCCAAATTTGCACTGGAGCGTAGGACAATAGTATATGTGTCCCATCTCTCAGGCAGTGATCTGAGAAATCTGTTATTCATCTGGCTATTTGTGTACTCATGTTTGACCATTTTTAATTCAGAGATCAAACAAGAGAACCGCTCAAACTGTTGAGTCAGTGTCTCACCCTTCCTATGAGAGAATGTCTCATATTGTTGGGCAAGGATTTCTCTATTATTTGCCAAGACCTCATCTGTTCCTCCAAATTGTTCTTTCAAGGCATTCCAGAGGTCATGGGCAGTTTCATAATGCATTAGCCCAGAATAGATTTCATTGGGCAGTGCCATGGCCAGAATTCCATGGGCTTTTGCATCAATCTCAAACAATTTCTTATCCTCATCTGAGTATTGCCCTCCTCTTCGGAACCATTTGATTGGTTTCCGGGTTATTCACCATAGGCTTGTGTGGACCATGTACCACTGATGTCCAACAACCTGAGCTGTTAACAGACAGGTGATGGAGCATTCGTCGTTGCCATATGTTATACTCACTCCTAACCAGCATTGGAGGCTTGGTTGAGGAACCAGTATGAGGATCATTGGAAGGAGTAGTCATTTTAGGTCCAAATACAATTAATTCAAGCTTTTAAAAGATTTTACACAGACCACAACAGACTCAATGAAAACCAAGAATAAATCTCAGGATGAATGACCAAAAACACAGAAAATTCAATCTCTATAACCGTTTCTTGCAAAAATGCTAATTCAATCAAACTTGGATCTTGGATAGCAGTTTCAATGATCAATTATTAGATCGATCAATGATGAACCTGCTCTGATACCATTTGACAGGATCAGTGATCTCAAGTTTGATGGATTAGAGTGTAACGCAGCGGAATAAGAACAAGAATTAGACAAATTATAGCAAGAATTTGATATTCGTATGCATTAAGAACAAATACGGTTGTAACGAGAGAATATATTTCTGTGAAAAGGAATGTTTCAATAATATCAAATGTTTCTGCTCAATCATTCACACATTACAATTAGGTTGACACTCCTTATATAGAGTGCAATCACTGCTGATATCACGGGATAGTGACATCTGGCAGATTTATTACAAAAATAACTAAAACTTAACAAACTACTGAAATGTTCACAACTACTGAGAACATATCAGAGTGCTAAGTATAAAACATAAAACTACTGATACGAAACTACTGAAACTACAACGACTGAAGAACAAGCTCTTCAGTCGTTTTACAAAACTACTGAAAAGAAAAACATAAAACTACTGAAAGAAAACCGTCACAACTACTGAAGAAGACCTCTTCAGCTGTTGTGACAACGTTGATACTTGGTCTTCAGCACTTGTGTCTTCAGCACTTGTGTCTTCAGACTTTGTCTTCAGCACTTGTGTCTTCAGACTTTGTCTTCAGCACTGGTCTTCAGACTTTGTCTTCAGCACTTGTGTCTTCAGACTTTGTCTTCAGCACTTGTCTTCAGACTTTGTCTTCAGCACTTGTGTCTTCAGACTTTGTCTTCAGCACTTGTCTTCAGCTGTTGTGGACTTCAGCAGTTGTTGTGACGTCTTGGGACTTAAGGTTTTTCTGATCGGCTCATTGTTCTTTTGGTCCCAACATCGAGGTATGATCTTAGAGGTCTCTGGACGGCTAGGTAGTCGGAGTCGAAGTGTGTCTGAGGCTTACGTTTTTCCCCGAAAATTAGGTGGTATGTATAGGTTAGGGTTGCTCATTCAGGCGACTGAACATTAGCAGGTTCATTCGTGCGATTGAGCCTGCGGGGTGATAAATTCGCACGCTGGGTGTTCAGTCGTGCGAATGAGTCAGGTATAAAGTTGTTCAAGGCGTATGACTATTTAGTGCGTATGGACTATTTAGGCGCATGGACACTTTAAGTCGCATGGCCATTCGACGCTATGACCACTGTTGGACGCATGGTCAATCGGACGCATGAGAAATTCACTAACTAAGTTTAAATGTATTCATTATTATAACATTTGGAATATCAATTCAAACAATCACAAAACCTATATAAATTGTCAATATGCATTACACAAATCATAATGAAATATTAAACATTATAAATCACACCAAACATTCTCATTTCTTAATTACCAGCATTACATAAGCGTAAGACATTCAAGACATATTAATAAGATCCAATCTAGGTACAATGTATCGACAAAGTCCCCCTTCGACCTAGATCTATCTATCGTCCTACTTCTTAATACCTCCTCATACTTCTTGTACTTTTCCTTCTTGTGATCCTGTATGTATTTCAAATGCAAAGCAGAGTCGTATCACATTTTGGAATGGAGGGCTTGTACTATATCCTGGTGTCATAGAACAGGGCACTTGTATAGAGTGTAGACGTCATCAGCTGACAAGTTGGTAAGCCACATCGGGACGAATACCCTGATAGTATCCATTTTGCCCTCTTTTTTTAGAACTATGACAGCTTCCCCTGTTCTCCAATCATAGTACCACCATTTGAAGTGAGGAGTGAAGTCCTGTGGCATCTCCCGTAGGGATCTTTGACATTGTTCGTGGAGGACTCCACTTCAGCACTATCTTTGGCTTTCCAGTTATGGGATTAACTTCAGAACGTCTGATATACCACGTAGGTTGTTGAGGTTCGAAGTTGACCACCTGGTGTGGTACTCTTTCCTCAAGGGCAGCCTCAAACCAGCCTGACATCTTCTCGGGTCAGCATATAATAGCTTCAGTTAGCCGGCTGGTTGAGCTCAAAACCAGGTAGACACTTTAGATCATGCGGGAATCCGACATACTTAATACCTTTCTCTCTCTTCACCGCGTATACATTAAGATCATCAAAATGTGCCCACGCAATAATCTTGCCTGACACCTTGTGATGTTTCTTCACATTGTAGAGCTTGGTGTAGACACTCTGTTTAGGAGCAGCGCGTTGGGCTCGGATCTCCTCAAAGCAAGCAGCCCATTCAGCCTTTCTGATATCAACACCAGGGTTTGAGGCTTGGGCTTATTCTTCAACCTTCTCGGACTTTTTCTCCATCTTATTTAGTATCTCAAATATATCACCGACCAGGGAGTCACCCAAATTGGGGACCGCATTTCCCTCTTTGTCAGCGTACTCGGGATAATGCTCTGCAATGATATCCTCGATCTCTATCTCATCAATGTTGTTCAGCTCGTCGTCACTGGTTCCTACAAAAGTTGGAGCATCCTTGACTATCTCATTAGGATTGAGCTTGAACATTTCTGTAATTTGCTCATCAGTGAGATTTGTGAATGATCTCTTCAGGAGTGTACATTACAGATCTCCTGACTATACCCTGTAGATCAAGACTCATCGTGAGATGAGTCTTGATCTGTTGGAGGGAGCAACATCATGTTCATCTCTCTGAAAGTTTGGATCTGCTTGATTTATACATGTAACACAACAATCATCAGTTAATAATCAAGACAGAAATACCGAATAACAATAATCAAAATATAAACATTATGTCCACAAGTTTAATACAGGATTCGAATACAAATGATTTCAATAACCTAAATAACTAAACATTACTCTTATCCTGTATCCTCTGCTCTTCTGCTACCGGGGTGGATGTGGAGGCACTCTGATCTTGAGTCCTTTTGGTCCTCCGTTCGCTTGCAGATGTGGCACCCACAGCAGAAGAATCGTCTTCATCAGCATCACCATCTGCATATGTATCACCCTCGTGATCATCACCATCATCATCATCATCATCATCACTTTCATCATCATCAGCATCATCGTCTCGTCTCCTTCTCCAATCTCAAGGGCTCTTCTTTGGATCCTTTGAGCTTTAGCAGGATGGACTTGTTTGCAGCCTCCAGCTCCTCAATCTTCTTGGCATGTTGCTCCTGGAGTGAGACATCTGCGGAGCCTGCTGATCAATCAATCAAGCCTGCTGAGAATCTGCTGAGATTGTGTAGCAGTAAGATCTACTAACTGATGAATCTATGCAGTTTCTCGTCATCGGCCGCTAACAGCCGCATCACCATATAGTTCAGCACTGACAACTGTTCCTCTACCCCAAAGGAGGTAGAGGTGATCCAGATGTATATGGAGAGGAGAATGATGTTGCAGCTGGATGGCTAGTGTGGTGGTGGTGGTAGTGCTGAAGATTGAGGGTAATATAGATGAAGGTGGTGTGGTGTGGGTGTGGTAGTAATGGGGTAGGTGGAGGGTGTAGTGGTGGTGTAGTGGGGGTAGGTGGAGTGGTGGTAGTAGGTGGTAGTAGTGGCGGTGGTTATGAAGGTCAGTCTTCTCTTCTTTTCTTCAGGCAGTGGGGCTGAGCATCCTTTTCTTCTCGATCTTTCAAGAGGATGCTCCCACTGAAACACAGCTTGGCTGATTAGGAGCAAATGTGGGATCCGTTTCAGTCCCTCCCGATCTACCAGGGCGTTCACCAACCTCCGGAGCCTCACTCTGTGGCAACCACCTTGCTGCCAACAGTCCGAGTGAGGGGCTCCTCATCAGTATCCTCCTCTTTCAGCTATGAAGTCCTGATGGAAGCCTACAGCCTCTGCTCCATCATGGGTAGATGCCGAAGATGCTATATCAGCAGTGGGGGCCCTTGGCTGAGTGGCCCTGCATCTCCACCATCACCGCTGTCGTCGTCGTTGGAGTAATCCTCTGAGAGCTGTAACTGCTCTACATCAGAATCACTATCTACGTGACACCACTTACGCCTCCCCAGTACCACGTAGTCCACCTTGGCCAGATGGCCTATAAGTCTCTTTACCGGGGGCTTGACCTGCTTTCCCTGGTAAACCCTCATACGACCCAATGTCGTATCATCCATAATCTCTAAAGCCACAACGTCGTGGCTCTCCTTTGGCAGCGACGGCAGCTTCTCGTCAAAAATCATCTGTAAGAACCTAGGGTACATGCAGAAACCCTCTTTGCCCTTCGCCTCTAATTCTCTATAAGGTAAGAGAAGATCATGCTCGAAAAGCTAAAGGGATGGTTCAGCACCAGTGCCATGTAGGCATTTTGTATCTGGTCTGAGAGGTCGTCAAAACCACCCCTTCGTGAAGCTATGCACTTCAGGATGACGTGTGCCAAGTACTAACGGGGGGCACAAGTTGCTCTGTTGAGCACACCTGAGTTAGGTCCCTGAGTACTTAATCCTCATGAAACACCCTCTCACCATTCGTGGGTGAAGTCTGGTGGGTGTGATCAGTATCGTCTCCCAACTCAAGTACTGCTGAATGTCTACAGCGGTAATCTCTATATCCATGCCACAAATAGAACTCCGTATGCTGTAGGCTCACGTGATTGATCAACAGATGCATTCTCCTAGAAGGCCTATTGTATAGACCTGTAGGAGTGCATGGAGTAGAAATGGCCTTGTGGATCCTTTATCGCTTGAGAAAAGCGATAATTTCTGCAAAATCAGCACCATTCGAGTTGTGGAGTCAAGTTAGCACAAATGTTATGCTTGGGGTTGATAGACCATCTCTCAGCCATCGATTGTAACACAAGACACATAGACATTAGTTATCCACACGAGACAAATCAATCTTAATTAACTTGGTTGAATTCATCCTGGTTCATTCATGCGATTGCATCATGCGACTGTGTTTAGTCGGTCGAATAGGCATGCGACTGGATTCAGTCGGGTGACTGAGGTATGCGATTGAGTTCAATCGGGTGACTGACCCAGCGATTGATTCAGTCGGCCGATGAGCTCATTCGTATGATCCATTCGACCGATTGAGCCATGAGTATGTGATGAGTTCAATCGGGTGACTGACCCAGCGATTGATTCAGTCGGTGACTGAGCTCATTCGTATAATCCATTCGACCGATTGAGCCATTCGACTAGCTCAATCGTGCGATTGGAGTTCATCCTAGTGTCCAGTCGCATGACCTACTGTTCGGTGGTCGCTTAGATTTGAATTTTAACCAAGACATGAAATTAGACGTCATGCACCGGTTCTTTAGACCGCATTCACTCACTAAGGACTAGTAACTTTAATTTTAACATTTTGTTTAGTTTAGGTAGGTTATTAATCTTTTAAAGGTTCGGTCCTTATGGGGATAAATTTCACAGATTAGGGCACCATTCCTCCAGATTTCGGTGAGATTTCAACTCCTCTTACCTGTATAATCATACACAATTTTCAGAAAATCAATGGAAGTATGAAATCTTGGTCTAATGAAAATTGGCAGAGGAGTAACGGTAGGCTATGCGAAATAAGGGCGTTTTGGGGTGATGAGTTGAATGCGATCGGCTGGGCCCTATTTATACTGAATCTGAGTTCAATCGGCCGACTGGACCCATTCTCTATGTTCATTCGAGGGAAAGGACCTCAGTCATGTGATTGGCTCAGTCGTTCACATTCAGTCGGCCGACTGGAGTTCAGTTGGGCAAATGACTCATTCGCATACTTCATTCGGTTGACTGGGTCATTCTGATAAGCCATCCGGTGAATGGTTCATACCCATGTCCGTTCGGCGTTTAGTGCATGAGTATGGTCCATCGTATGGTTGATCCATACTCATGGTCTATTCATGCGAATGGGTCAGACTCAGAATTTGACTTTAAGACCATTCCACACTTTTATCTTTTGATAAACATTATGAGCATTTGATCATCTCATACATGATCATTTAATTTGAAAACTTTTTACCACCTCAGGACGTGGGCCTTTTAAAATACTTTGTCACCTCAGACGTGACCCAATTTTATTTGAAAGACGTGTGGTCACCTCAGACGTGACCTTTTAGGTGATAAGGTTCCCTATCAACTTCATGACATAGTCCGATATTAAACAAACTGAAATTGACAAATTTATACAAAAATAAAAGATATCAAATTGTAAATTAAAACTAGACATGTTTGTGTTTTTGTGAGGGTTAAGTCCTAAGATATAAAATCTAAGAAATTATTTATCTGAAAAAAAGGCACAGCTTTAATTCATCTAAATCATACATGGACTAATTCAGTTGGAACATACATGATATTCAAATAAACAAACTTTTGATGCCTATTCTTGTTTTTCATCTAGAGTCATTTAGCAAATTTAGGAAATCATACTAGTACCATTAGGTCCCCACACTGATTTGAACTTTCAAGAATTGTAGCCATAGTGATTGTCAGTATATTTGTTCTCTTAATCCATACACAAACTTTCAAACAGACTGGTGTGGTTTAAGGTTTGTTTATTTCAACAAGCATTTGTGGACCCACACTTATATGGTAATCAACATTCCACAGGAGATTTTTGAGCGTTCTCAGGGTAGTATTCAAGAAGAACTACTCATAGAACTTTCAAAGAGAAGCTAAGCCTCAGGTCAGTGCCACCGCATAGCAGAGAGGGGCAAACAAAAATGAATTTAGAATATATAGGTTATGCTATCCTCAGGTCAGTGCCACTGCACAACAGAGAGGCACATAACCTATTCTTGTTTGAGCAATTTCATCTTTTTGCACAAATCTCACAACAACATAATTATCAGTTTGATTGCATTTGCATTTTTATGTGCTTTTGCTCATGCTTTGGTCTTACGCACATATTCGTTGTGTTTATTTTGCTCGTCACCCCTTATTGGAATCTTGTTGATTGTGTTAACCAGGGATAAGGTGTTACCCACAGCTAGTCAAACATTTTAGTTTAATCTTGAGAGCATCAACAAGGTCTAGTCATCTATTTGTGTTGAATCTACCGACATATCATCTGTGGTCTAGCAACCTCTAGGTCTACTTTCTTGTGTTACCTTAGTAGTAGCTAGTTTATCTATCATATTTCCTTTTATTTTGCTCAGACTACACAGACTTATACTGAGCTTTGCATCATTTTCAATCTAAATTTTAAAGTCCAAAATGGTTTGCTCCTGGTACTATCACATTCCAAAGATTGAATCGATATCACACATACGATCTTATTTTTATCATCTACCTATCCTTCTCCCTTGTTTTTTATATTGTTTTATACTGTCTAAACCTATTCCCCCTAAAATTTTAAAACCGTAATGGATTAGCATTTTAGGATTTTAATAGGCAACACAATAAGACCAATTTTAATAACCAACGTAAAATTAAGCAACTAAATTAAAAATTGAAAAATAAAAAATAAAAACGAAAGTAAATTTACATGACACATCGGACTACACATGGTCATCTTCAAGAATGACCTCATTTTTCTTTTTGACGTCGTTGACCTCTAACAGATATAGAAAACGTGGCTTGTCAAAAGCCTTTGTATAGAGGTCAGCGCGTTGAAAATCTATGTTTATTTTTACTACATCGATTAAGTTCTTTTCAAAGCAATCACGTATAAAGTGATATTTAATCCCGATGTCTTTGGTCTTAGGATGTTGGACCGGGTTTTTGGTGACTGCAATTGCAGCTAAGTTATCAACAAAGATAGGAGTAGAAGAGAATCTCTAACCGTAATCCCGTATTTGCTGTTGAATCCATATGATTTGTGAACAACAACTTGCAGCAGCAACGTATTCTGTCAGAGGTTGATAATGCAACCGAGGTCTGCTTCTTACACTGCCAGGTTACTAATCTTCTCCCAAAGAACTGACACCCTGCTGATGTAGACTTGTAGTTCATCTTCCAGCCTCCGTAATCCGAGTCGCTATACGCAGTAAGCTCCAAAGTCATCATCATGAGGATACCACAAACCAAGTGTGGGTGTACCCTTTAGATAATGAAAAATCCTTTTGACCCCAATAAGATGGTTCACCTTAGGCTTTGCCTGATATCGTGAACATAAACATATAGCATACATGATATCAGTCGTGAGGCAGTGAGATACAAGAGAGAACCAAATCCCTCGGTACATAGGGCATCTACCAGATCACCATTCTCGTCGGGTGCTACATCATGGTTTGTAGCAAGTGGAGTCCAGCTGTAGAAGCATTCTCCATGTCAAAACGACTGAGAATATCACCTACATACTTGATCTGATGTAGGAAAATCCCGTTGGTGTCTGATCCACCTGTAACCGGAAAGAACTTCATCTCTCCTATTGCACTCATCTCAAACTCCGCCTTCATTACTGCTTCAAACTCTTTACATAATTCTTCATTCTTGGAACCGAAGATTATGTCATCGACATAGATTTGTACCAGCAGTAAATCCCATATTTTTTCTTTGATAAACAGTTACAATCAATGACTCCCCTGCGAAAACCATTTTTCACAAGATGCGTCGAGAGTTTCTCATACCAGGCCCTTGGAGCTGATGAAGCCTGTATAGTGCCTTGTCAAGTTTGTAAACTCTGTCCCGATGATATGGATCCTCAAATCCCACGGGTTGACTAACATACACTATTTTCTCGTATCTCACCATGAAGGAACGCACTCTTCACATCTAGTTGATATACTTTGATCTTCATATACGATGCATAGCAAGGAATATGCGGATTGCTTCCATTCTTCACGGGTGCAAACACTTCATTGTAGTCAATACCCTCAAAATGTCGAAATCCCTGAACAACAAGCCGAGCCTTGTTTCTGATGATCCACCTTGATTATCTTTCTTGCATTTCAAGACCCATTTGGTGCCATGACCTTAGCACCTTTAGGTCTATCCACTAGAGTCCATACACCTAACTTCTCGAACAGAAGAAGTTCTTCTTGCATGGCACTCACCCATGCCTCATCATTCAAGGCTTCACTAACATACTTTGGGTTAACTGAGACACAAGCAACGATAGGCACCGTCATGAAGGTATCCATTTTTATCACAGAGGTGTAATCAGCTGAGTACAACTAATTTCTGTTCTGAACTCCTGATCTCACATCTCCTATGACATTATCCAAGGGATGATAGATGTTTAGACATGAGCCGGAGTTTTTGGAATAACCACCTCAGAATCAAGATTGTGAACATTTGGTTCTGGATCTGAGGCTATAGGAGTCTGAGCTTCAGAAGGCTTAGAAGCATCACTGTCAGATGCTTGTGGACTTGTGGTAGTCGGAACCTGTTCATCCTGGTTGTTCTGATCATTTTCCATATTTTCTTCATTAGAGGAAGAGTCACTCACATCAAGTGCTCCCCTGAGTTGGTAGATGATTGACTTTGTGAACCGGATGGTGTTGAATCTTAAGACGGTGTGTTCAAGACATCATACTCATCATGCTTGCCAACTCGTCTTCAAAAGTGGAGAGAGGTATGTTAAAGGACTTGAAGAATCCATCATAGTCAAAGAAGTAAGCAGGCCTTTTTCCAGTAGGTGGTGTGGTGTATCTCTGAACATCAACATTACACCACACCTCTACTTGACCCGTTGAGTTGTTGTTAACTCTCTTGTTTGGTATGTTGTATCCAGAAAGATCCCTTCATCTACCTTCTCGCTAAATTTTCCCTCCTGAGTCTTCTTAAGCAGGGTGCACGGCGCACCAAACGGGCGAGATACTCTAAATTAGGTTTACATCGCTGTAGTAACTCATAGCACGTTTTTCCATGGTGTTTAACTACCAGAACTCGATTGAGCGTATAACATGCATTTGCAACTGCCTCATTCTAGAATTGAATAGGCAATTTTGAGTCTGCTAGCATAGTCCTTGTGGTCTCTATCAAGCTGTGATTCTTCCGTTCAGCAACACACGTTCAATTGAGGAGTGTAGGCAGAGAGGTAAATTGATACACAATTCCCTTTCCTTGCAGTAGGCCTCTATCCACTGATTCTTGAACTCGGTCTGTTGTCTGAGCGCACTTGTCGTACTTTCAGCTTGTATAGGGATTCCCGTGTAATACTAATTCCTTGAAGGATTCAAATGTTTCTAATTTGGACTTCAGAAACATTACCCAAGAGAATCTTGAGTAGTCATCCGTAACTACGTAGCAGTACAAGTCGCCTGCGATGCTTCTTGTACTGACTGGACCAAACAGATCCATGTGAAGAAGCTCAAGAGGTAGTTCTATGGAATGAAATTTCTTTTCCTTATGAGACTTCTTTGTCTGTTTGCCCTTCTTGCACGAACACACACAAAAATCCGGGAGTTGGAAGTTTTTGACGTTCACTCCCCTCACTAGATCGTTCTGGATCAAGTGATCATCTTCCTTGGATTTATGTGTCCATTCTCCTATGCCAAGAGATTGAATCCTTTTCAGTAGCTTTGGACTAGAAGCACTGAACCTCATGATCTGTTGTGGACGCCTTCGAAAGATCCAAAACATAAAGATCATTATATCTTGAAGCTGTCATTAGAACTTGGTCCTCCGGAATCACGTAGTCCTTCTTCAGTACGTAGCACTTCTTGTTGTCAAAGACTACTTGAAGCCTTTATCACATATTTGAGAAACAGAAAGTAAGTTATTCTGTAATGTTGAACATAGTTTATCTTGTCAAACTTAACTTTTTGATTTCCCACTTCTCCTTGGGCTGTGATATACCCTCCTTTATTTCTAGAAAATGAAACATGCCCTCCTTTGATTTGTCTGGCGTTTGATAAGAGAGCTTTGTTCCACGTCATGTGCCTGGATGCTCCGCTATTGTAACACCCCAAAATTTCTATTTAAACGAAAGGAAAAGAAAAGTAAATAGAAAAAATAGAAATTGTGCACAAGTAGAGGGGGATAAAGTGTACAAACTATAAATCTTATTATTTTAAGAATTTAAGGGCATGGTCGCCCATATCAAAGCAGAAAGCTGCTTTGCTCTCAGAGGAAGAAGAAGGAGAGAGAGAGAGAGAGAGAGAGAGAGCCTGGTTCTAGAGAGAGAAAGAGAAAGAAGAAGCTGTAAAAGGAAAGTCTTCTCTTTATTTGAGCTCGGTTTCAGCTGGGTTCGAGTTCTTGACCGAAGTTCTGGTTGTTTAGAGTTTGTTTTCAGGATTCAAGAGTTGAATCGAAGGGGGTCTCGAACTTGAAGAGTGTTGTTCAAAGGCTGCTCAAGGTGAGTTTCTAGAACCCCTCTTTTACTGATTTTCAACAGATTTGGGGCTATTATGCATACTAAATAAACATTTTGAAAGAAACTGTGGGTTTACAGCTCTAGGTTCGAAATGTTGTATGTATGTATGTATGTTATAGTGATGATTACGGGCTAGTGATGATAATTAGCATGCTTAGAGAGCCTTAGTATGTCAGATCTGTGCTTGGGTATGAGTAGAATGATAATCGGGTGATGTTGATAACATAGAAAAGATTTCAGAATGTTTGATGAACATGAGCAGTGGTCCATGCGCCCAGAAGTGGCTCATGTGCCCAAACAGTTATCCATGCGTCCAGCATGAGAGGCCAGATGCCTAAGTGTTGGCATGCGCCCAAGGAGGGGCCATGCGCCTAAATAGTGGCCCATGCGTCTAAGTGTTGGCCATGCGCCCAAGTGATTGAAACAGCCAAGTGTTGGCCATGCACTCAAATAGTGCCCATGGGCCTAAATAGTGCCCATGCGCCCAAGTGATTGAAACGCCAAGTGTTGGCCATGCGCCTAAATAGTGCCCATGCGCCCAAGTGATTGAAACGGCCAAGTGTTGGCCATGCACCTAAATAGTACCCATGCGCCCAAGTGATTGAAACGGCTAAGTGTTGGTGATGCACCTGAACAGGGCAGAAGTGCCCAAATAGTGCCCATGCGCCCAGATTGTTTTACACATAGAATTTTTATGCTCATGCGCCTGGAAGGTCCCTTGCGCCCAATTTGGACTTAAGGTTTTCTAAGTGGTTTTTAAAGGGTAAAATGGGGAGATAGGCCTGGTTATGATATGATGGCTTATGTTTGATGTGTGTTATGCATGTATGATGTTGCCTATATGGTGATGGTGTATGCTATGATTATGTGTATGTTCCTTATTATGTATGTATGTCTTCCCTTCGCTTTGCGTATGATGTTAATGAATGTACTGAAAGTATTATGTAACGTAAAGTGGAAGATAATGAAAAGAGGAACGTAATGAATAAATGCATGCATTAATGAATGAAAAAAGAGAAAGTATAGAAAGGCTTGAAAGCAATATGTACAAATGTGCACGGCTCTAATGCCTTAAGCAATATGTACAAAGGTGCACGTCTCTATCGTGTGGGGTTCAGCTAATCCTAAAGTGTGCACGCAAGGGTTCCAGTCTTTGTGACTGACCCATAGAGGTGTTGTTACGCACTTCGGTGGGGGTGTTACCCACTTCGGTGGGGGTGTTGTTACCCACTTCGGTAGGGGTGTTACCCACTTCGGTGGGGTGTTGTTACCCACTTGGTGGGGGTTACCCACTTCGGTGGGGGTGGTGTTACCCCACTTCGGTGGGGTGTTATTACCCGAGTTACGTGTAACTTCGGGGGTGTGGCATAAGGCCAAGCATAGATATGAGGTGAGCGACTCTGTGTTGCAACAGACTCGATAGAGGTCTTTATCCATGAGACGAGATAATGAGGTGAGCGACTTTGTGTTGCAACAGACTCGGATAGCGTTCAATCCCTATGATTCACTCGTATGGGATCTTTTTCGCGTATCCCGGTGCTGTTTCAGTCTTCGGACATGAGTCGGGGGTTTGTGAGCAGGCCCCAGCACAGCATCAGCTTTCGAGCATAAGTCGGGGATATTGCATGAGAAAAGATTCGAGTAATAAAGAGTAATGACTGAAAGATAATGTATGAAAAAACAACGTATGAATGAACGTTAATGAATTATCGTAATAAAGTACTGAACAGGATCCTTGTCATTCGACCTCAGTAATCGTGGTTGAGTGCCATGAAGAGGGTAAAGTCTGACTCGATCTAGAAAGAGAAGTGAACAATAATGTAATATGTTGAATGAACAAAGTTAATGAACATAATGATGAAGATAATAACGATATTATCTCTATGTACGTATGATGCATGATCGCGAACAATGTAAAATATAGTAAGTTTTGAAATAAAGTAAGAATGGGTTTCGTAAGAAAAGTATGTTTTATTTATAAAACTAGAACTCACTCAACATTGCTGACTTTTGTATGCATGATAGTTGGCAGGTATATGTTGATGCTGAGGAGTTGCAGGATGGATGCATAAGCTACTGGGAGCATTTTGAGGCTGGCATCCGTATTTTGACATCTCATTGTATTTTGAGATGAAAACAATTGTTGTAAATGAATGAAATGACATGTTTTTAGTTATTAATGAAAGTTTAAATTTCACTGAAAAAAAATTAATGTATTTTTTCTAATGTTTTATGTGCAATGAATGACCAACTGTGAAGTGCCCGGGAACGGGGCCTTACAAGTTGGTATCAGAGCAAAAGTTTAAGTGAATTGGGTAAATATTTTGAGAAACCTAATCTTAAACTGAGAATGGACTAAAAGAAAAAGGGATGCCAGTCCTAGTAGCTACGTGCCTGTAGGTAAAGGTTTTATGTAAACGTTTTATGTAAGTTAACGTTAACCGGCATTATGTGCGCATGTATGTGGCTTGTGTGCTTTGTGTGGATTTAGATACTGATGTAGTTGGGATCGGAAATGATTGGGGTATGAAGAGTAAAGTAAGTGGCTAATCACAACTGGCCACTGTAATTAGAAACTTCTATACTTGACATAAACAGAGTTATTACCTTGAATTGACCGCGTTAGTGTTTGAATCTTATAGTGTGTTGGCCATGCGCCTAAATAGTGCCCATGCGCCCAAGTGATTGAAATGGCCAAGTGTTGGCCATGCGCCTAAATAGTGCCCATGCGCCTAAATAGTGCCCATGCGCCCAAATGAATGAAACGGCCAAGTGTTGGCCATGCACCTAAATAGTGCCCATGCGCCCAAGTGATTGAAACGGCTAAGTGTTGGTGATGCGCCTGAATAGGGCAGAAGCACCCAAATAGTGCCCATGCACTCAAATTGTTTTACACTTAGAATTTGTATGCTCATGCGCTTGGAAAGTCCCATGCGCCCAATTTGGACTTAAGGTTTTCTAAGTGGTTTTTAAGGGGTAAAATGGAGAGATAGGCCTGGTTATGATATGATGGCTTATGTTTGATGTGTTTATGCATGTATGATGTTGCCTATATGGTGATGGTGTATGCTATGATTATGTGTATGTTCCTTATTATGTATGTATGTCTTCCCTTGGCTTTGCGTGTTACGTTAATGAATGTTATGAAAGTATTATGTAACGTAAAGTGGAAGATAATGAAAAAAGGAACGTAATGAATGAATGCATGCATGAATGAATGAATAAAATAGAAAGTATAGAAAGGCTTGAAAGCAATATGTACAAAGGTGCACGGCTCTAATGGCTTAAGCTCTACCGCGTGGGGTTCAGCTAATCCTAAAGTGTGCACGCAAGGGTTCCAGTCTTTGTGCCTGACCTTCAGAGGTGTTGTTACCCACTTCAGTAGGGGTGTTACCCACTTCGGTGGGGGTGTTGTTACCCACTTCGGTGGGGGTGTTACCCACTTTGGTGGGGGTGTTGTTACCCACTTTGGTGGGGGTGTTACCCACTTTGGTGGGGGGGTGTTGTTACCCACTTCGGTGGGGATGTTATCCACTTCGGTGGGGGTGGTGTTACCCACTTCGGTGGGGGTGTTGTTACCCACTTCGGTGGGGGTGTTACCCACTTTGGTGAGGGTGTTGTTACCCGAGTTACGTGTAACTTCGGGGTGTGGCATAAGGCCAAGCATAGATATGAGGTGAGTGACTCTACCTTGCAATATACTTGATAGAGGTCTTTGTCCATGAGACGAGATAATGAGGTGAGCGACTTTGTGTTGCAACAGACTCGGATAGCGTTCAATCCCTGTGATTGACTCGTATGGATCCTTCGTGTATCCCGGTGCTGTGTTAGTCTTCGGACATGAGTCGGGGGTTTGTGAGCAGGCCCCGGCATAGCATCAGCTTTCGAGCATAAGTCGGGGATATTGCATGAGACAAGATTCGAGTAATAAAGAGTAATGAATGAAAGATAATGTATGAAAGAATGACGTATGAATGAACGTTAATGAATTATCATAATAAAGTACTGAACAGGATCCTTGTCATTCGACCTCAGTAATCGTGGCTGAGTGCCACGAAGAGGATAAAGTCTGACTGGATCTAGAAAGAGAAGTGAACGATAATGTAATACGTTGAATGAACAAAGTTAATGAACGTAATGATGAAGATAATAACGATATTATCTGTATGTACGTATGATGCATGATCGCGAACGATGTAAAGTATAGTATGTTTTGAAATAAAGTAAAGAACGATTTTCGTAAGAAAAGTATGTTTTATTTATAAAACTAGAACTCACTCGCGTCACTGACTTTTGTATGCATATAGTTGGTAGGTATGTTAATGCTGAGGAGTTGCAGGCATGGATGCATAAGCTACTGGGTGTTTTTGAGGCTGGCATCCGTATTTTGACATGTCATTGTATTTTGAGATGAAAACAATTGTTGTAAATGAATGAATGATGAAATTGTTTTATTAGTAATTAAAAAGTTTACCGCTACAAAAAAAATAATGTATGTTTTCTAATGTTTTATGTGCAATGAATGACCACTGTGAGGTGCCCAGGAACGGGGCCTTACAGCTATCTACAATCCACGTGTTAGTCTCAGCACTATAGCGAACAACCTGCACATTCATTGAAAACATTAGTTCATGTTAGGAACCCAAGCCTTCACTAGCTGGGTTTCCCCAGGAATCACATAACATAAACTCAACCCATTGACCATTTGAGGTTGAGAGAAGCTCAGATGTCTATTTGTTCTCATTGTCAGATGCTGAGGCGGATTTTTCTTTCCATAGACTAGCTTTGTGTAAGGCATGTTGTGATAAACAGACGACTGGCTGATGGGTTGAACTTTGGGTTCACTATCCCTTTTAGGAGGCGTCACTGAGTTCCTCTTAAAATATCTAGGAAGTTCAACTTTCCTCCTCGGTGTCTGATAATAAGGACAATGAGACGTAATGTGACCACACTCTCCACAATTGTAGTAGGATCTGCTTTCAACTTTACGGTTTAAATATTTTTGTGGAGATATAGGTATCACATGGTTGACCTTATTTTGTTTAGATTGAGACACTTCTTTGTTAGATGTATGGTCGAGTTTTACAAACTTAATTGTTTTACCTGGTTTTACATTTTTTATTTCTTGTTTACCTGGACTTTGACATGATGTGTGTGATTGATTAGGTTTAATAGTCTTTTTGGGTTCTGATTTGACTTTGTTTGATCCTGACTTTAAATTAACCTTTTCAAACTCTTTTTCCAGGTTAACACAAGGCATTTTTCCTTTTGCCTTTGAAGTGGACTCCTTTTGTTTAGTGCCAGACGCAATTGATTTACTTGTGGTATCTGGGTCACTAGCAAGAGGAGTGGTCACCACATGATCTTTGATGGGGTTATTATTAATTGGTTTACTTTTGGTGTTCATCAAGGTCTCAAGTGGTGGCGGAACCACTTTGTATCCCAATCCCTCCCCGTTGTTTCTTTCTCTCACTAAGTGTTGGACAATGTGAGATGAGCTTGTCCAACTATGCAGTTTTTGTTTTAAGGAGCTGACTTCTACTTCTAAAATAGCTTTCTGCTTCTTAGTGTCCTCTAGGGAGTTCAGATAGTACCTAATGTCATTAGCTTGGTTAAAGTCAACTACTTTTGTTTCCCTAAGCTGTTTGTTCAAAAGGTCTATCTTTTCCTTGTAACTATGCTCATTTTGTTTTAAAACTCTATTAGCTTCAGTGCACAGTTCCAGATCCTTTACTAAGCTATCATTATGATCTAATAACCTAGCAAATTTTAAATCTACGCTTTCTCTAAAGTTATTACAATCAGAATAAGCATGATTATTAAACAACTGGTCAGTAGTACTTACATGAGATGTTGAAGAGGAATCAGCCATATGTGCAGAATCGGTCGTCTCTGGTTAGGTGGTTCTAACTTTGATGTAGATTGTTCTTCTTCAGGCAGGTATATGACCACCGGTGCAGTGTCTTCAGAATTTGACATCACGAGCTCTACTGCTATATCTCCCTCACTTGCAGAATCGTCATTTATGTCATCCACACTAGCTATGTTGGTCTCTCCCGGTGAGACGAACCGAAAGGTCCAGTCCTGTCCTTCATCCTCATTTGTAGTCAAGTCTTTAGGATCTTTTCTTGATGAAGTAGAACTACTAGATGTGGCTTTGTCCTGACGATTGAAAGATGAGAAAGGATTGCCATTTCCAGTCTTCTTTGGCTTCACACACTCCCGTTTGAAGTGCCCCTTCTCTCAACAGTTGAAACAGATTACCTTTGACTTGTGGAAGCCAAGGTTGTGTCCTTGGTTGCCACCAAGTTTTGTCCGGTCTTTTTGACAAACTTCTTAGCTCGTCAGACAGCACTTGCCAAGGCCCACATAATATCCATTCGTTCCAACTCCATCTCATCCACCTGTTCATAATCCTCATCCTCCAGGTGGCAATTTCCTATCTTTCCAGTAATAAGTCAATCATAGGAGTGGACTACAGCAGCTAGGAGGTCCATGTGTTCTCTGGCCACCTCAACAGTCATATTACCGAAGTTATTGGTCTTCAATTTTGCTGCATTGGCTTCAGGTATAATATACTGGGTACCAGACGACCCTAACATTTCAGTCCCTGAAGCAGATACTTGTGCTGGACTTGCGGAGCTTGAGACGAAGGCAGTCTGCAGTGGTGCTCCATATGTCTTGACCGAGGAGTCGCGTTGTAGAGCGCAAGATTCTGGTCATAGTTTGTCTTTTGAGCTCTATACTTCATCCTAAGCTCCTCCTCTCTCAGTTTTAGAATGAAGTTATTTATGTCTAACTTCGAGAGCACCCATTCTGTTTGAGATTGGAAACGAAGGAAGCCCATTTCCCTGGTAATCCAGCTGCAAAGTTGGATACCTTATCCTCCATCGACGTAGTAACTCCATGAGTGTGCATCTCACTCATCAAGTGGTAGAATCTGTCAATCACATCGTCTAGGCCTTCCTTTCCCATTGAAGAAAGTTGTCAAACTCATTGTTCATAGCTTTAGCCTTAATGGCCTTGAGTGAGGCATTTCCGTCATACCTCTTCTCCAACGCATCCCATAGTTTCTTTGCTTGAGTATATTCCAGTACTAATGGAAGATGTCCTTCAGAATAGACTGAGTAAGCAAAGCGTAGACTTTCTTCTTAGTGTTGTGTTTTACCTTTTGTGCATCAGACATGCCACTTAACGTAAGTTTGACACCGTCAGCTCCAACAGGCATGTTGTACCCCGATTCTATTGCCTCCCACAGATTTGTATCTAATCTATTTAAGTAGATTTCGAAACTTTGCTTCCATTGTGGGTAGTCGTCTAACGTAATAAGCTTCGGGGGTTTATTATGAATTCCCACTTCGTTCTCCAATAGCAATAGATTCTGAATACGAGTGTCTCTACTTGCTCTATGTGCTGAAAACTGATCCTCCATTTCACTTAACTTTACTATTAAACAAATTGTTTATGTATGTGAATGAAGGTATCTGATTGGGCTTATTCGGGCGATTGAACTAGGCGAATGGTTCAATCATGCGACTGAACAAATGCGGATGAGTCAGTCGTCCAAATGAACTAATGCGGTTGAATAGTCCGAATAGAGTTCTCAGTCGTACGAATAAGGGTACGAATGAATCCAATCGTGCGTCTGGGAATGCGAATGAACTCAGTAGCCAATCGTGCGACTGAACCTGCTGAAGTTTGAAAATTCATAGGTTAAACGTGTTTTGGCCGCAAAAGCTCGAATTTTCACAAACCGTAATTTTCGTATGCCAGAAAAACTAAACTTTATGGTCAGAAAACGTCTAAGACTCCGTTTGACACAAAAAGATTGTGTTTTTAGTGAAAAAACACAATTTTTGTATCAAAAATGATTGAATCAACACGTAATCAAGAGTCAAGGCTCTAATACCACTTGTTAGGGATCCTGTACCGAACTATGTACTAACTGATTAACATGTATACCGAACCAAATAGTGCGGAATCCTATTTGATTGGCGATCTAATCAGTGAGAATGCACGTAGAAACAATTATGTATTGAATCTAACATTAAGAATCGATCAAATGCGATCTATGAACTTGGAGTATGATCTTAGAGGTCTCTGGATGGCTAGGGTACGTCTGGAGTCAAGTGTGTATGATGCTTACGTTTTTCCACGAATTAGGTAGTATTTATAGGTTAGGGTTGCTCATTCGGGCGACTGAACCATTAGCATGGTTCATTTGTGCGATTGAGCCATGCGGTTGATCTATTCGCATGACTGACTGTTCAGTCGTGCGACTGAGTCAGTCGCATGAAGTTTTTCAGGCCTATGGACTATTTAGGTGCATGGACACTCAGTCGCATGGCCATTCGGACGCATGACCACTATTGGGGCGCATGGTCCAGTCGGACGCATGAGAACTTCACTTAACCAAGTTTGAATGTATTCATTATTATAACATTATGCATATCAATTCAAACAATCACAAACTTATGTAATCTAGTCAATATGCATTATACAACACATTAATGAAATATTAAACATTATAAATCACAACCAAACATTCTCATTTCATTAATTACCCAAGCATTACATAAGCGTAAGACATTCAAGACATATTACATTAAGATCCAAATCTAGGTACATATGTATCAACAATCATAATCTTTAATGAGCTCCAACCATCTCCTCTGCCTCTTGTTTAGGTCCTTCTGCTCGAAGAAGTACTTCAAGCTTTTGTGGTAGGTGAATATGGTGCACTTCGTCCCGTATAGGTAGTGCCTCCATTTCTTTAACTTTAAGACCAAAACTACTAGCTCCAAGTCATGAGTAGGATAATTAAGCTCATGAACTTTCAATTGTCGGGATGCATAGGCTATAGCCTTTCCTCTCTACATCAACACACATCCCAACCCTGAGTAGGAAGCATCTGAATAAACCACCAAATCTTCACTTCCATCGGGTAATGACAAGACAGGAGCTTGATTCAACCTCGTCTTTAACTTCTCGAACGCCTTCTCTTGAGCTTGACCCCATACAAGTTTTACATCCTTTCGGGTTAGCTTGGTTAGTGGAGAAGCAATCTTAGAGAAGTCCTGAATGAACCTCCTATAATAGCCCGCCAAACCTAAGAAACTACGAATCTTGGATGGCGTCTTTAGTGACTTCCATTGCATCACCGCCTCCACCTTTGTTGGGTCTACCATAATCCCCTCAGGATTCACTACATGACCCAAGAATTGGATTTCGCGCAACCAAAACACGCACTTGGAGAACTTGGCGTACAACTTCTCCTTTCTCAATGTCTCCAAAACCTCCCGAATGTGACCGGCATGCTCTATCTCGCTCTTCGAATAAATCAGGATATCATCAATAAACACAATCACTAATTTATCCAAAATAGGCCGACACACTCGATTCAACAGATCCATAAAAGCAGCTAGCGCATTGGTCAAACCAAAATACATAACGAGAAACTTATTGTGTCCATAACACGTGTGAAAAGCTGTTTTAGGAATATCCTGCTCCTTTACTTTCAACTGGTGGTAGTCGGATCGAAGGTCTATCCTTGAAAATCAACTGGAACCTTGAAGTTGATCAAATAGGTCATCAATTATCGGTAACAAATACCGATTCTTCACTTTCAACTTGTTTAGCTCACGGTAGTCTATACACATTCTCATGCTACTGTCCTTCTTCTTTACAAATAAGACCGAAGACCCAAGGAGAGATACTTGGTCTGATGAACCCTTTATCAAGCAACTCCTGCAATTGCTCCATCAACTCCTTCATCTCAGTCGGAGCCAACCGATACGGTGCCTAAGCTACAGTTGGGCACCCGTATCAGGTCGATCTGAAACTCGATCTCATGGTCAGGTGGCACTCCTGGTAAGTCTTTGGGAAACACGTCCGGAAAGTCACACACAACCGGTACATCGGTCAGTTGTGGTGTTGCCATATCCACATCCTTCACGTAGGCCATGTAGGCACTACACCCATGCCTCATGCACTATCCCGCCACCGCCATCGAAATCACTTTCGGAATCATCATGACGCGGTCGCCGTGAACCGTCACTGAACTCCCATCAGGCTCTGTCAATCGAATCATCTTCTTACGACACACAATATTAGCCTCGTAGTCCGCTAGCCAATCCATTCCTAAGACTACGTCAAACCCGCCTAAGGTCATCACAAATGGTCTAACAGGAAACTTGTGACCTTCTAATTCTACGTCATAACCTTCTATCATCTCAGAAATCCTGGTAGACTTACCTACGGCAGTTTCTACATCGATGGGCGTATCTATATTCTTACTACTAAGAGGAAATTTAGCACAGAAAGCAGCAGAAATAAAACTTTTACTAGCACCATAATCAAATAACACAGAGGCTAAAGTTTGGTTTACTAGAAACATACATGACATAACATCGGGGTCCATCCTAGCATCCTCCTGCGTCATTGTGAACGCTTTGGCACTCGCCCTCTGCCCTTCTCCTCCAGCCTTCTTCGCTCCTGAATCTTCAACCCTTGGCTTCTTCCAATCCCTGCTCAGATGGCCGTTTTCCCCATAGTTGTAACACTTTATAACCCCACAATCTCTCGCCATATGACCACGCCTCCTATACTTGAAGCCGATGTTTGATCCCCATTTACATTCTCCCGAATGCTCCTTCCCGCATTTACCACATCTCTTCAAACCTACACCAGATGTGACCACACGCCGGTCACCCACCTTTGTCACCTTATTGTTTGGAGCAGCTCTTCCACATACAAACCGCTTCCCATTCCAGTTTTGGTCACCACCATCCTTACCGAATTTAGTCACCACCACCTCTCGCTCATCATACAACCTTCCTGCTAAATCAACCGCCGACCTAAATGTGCTCGGTCGGGCAGCGATCATATGCCTACGGATATCTACCGGCAGCCCTTGGATGTATCTCTTGATCATTCGTGACAGAGGTGTCACTTGATCCGGCACCAAACGTGCCATCTCGTTAAACTTGGTGGTGTATTGCTGATGTGTCATCATTCCCGCCTCCAACTACAGAAACTCCCTTTCAACTTTGTCCATCTCACGGTGAGGACAGAACTCCTCAATCACCAGCCTCTTCAACTCCGGCCATCTCATTCTTCCAATAGCCCGACTACCCTCAGCTTGGACAATATTTTCCCACCAACACAAAGCTGAGTCCACGAATGAGTGGGCAGCAAACTTCACCTTTTGGTCCTCTCGGCACTCGCTGATATTCAGAACAACTTCCATCTCTCTCACTCACTGGTGAGCAGCAACAGTGCCATTGCCATCGAAGGTTGGGGGATAGCATCTTTGAAATGCTCCATAGTTACAACCTCGTGTCGCCTCCTTGACAGGCTCTTCTTCCTCCTCTTCATCGTTGGAGGGAACCGTCTCAGTTTCCAGTTGCTCAAGTCCTCTCGAGGACCTGTTCCTCTCCTTCTCGTACAACCTTAATCACTTGGTCACCACAGATGGTAGGATCGTCTGCATGACCGGATGAACTTCTTCCACCACCGCCTCCTTCACTGAGGCTCTCAAATTAGCATTCTCGTCTCCGCCCTCTGGATGAGGGGTCTCGGGTCCTTCATGAACCACCTTTTCGGCTCTAGGTCTTCCTCTTGTAGCCCGTGGTTCAGCATCACGTCCACCACGACCTCCACCATGTGAAGCTTTTGATAATCTACCACCAGCCATCCTCTAACACACTATAAGATTCAAACACCGACACGCTCATTCAAGGGAATAGCTCAGTTTATGTCAAGTATAGTAAGTCCTTAATTACAGTGGCCAGTTGTGATTAGCCACTGACTTCACTCTTCATACGCCAAGCATTTACCATCCTGACTACATCAGTATCTAAATCTACAAACAACACATAGACCACATAACATGCGCACATAATACTGGTTAATATTAAGAAAATACCTTATGGCACGTAGCTACTCGACTGGCATCCCTTCCCTTTTTGTCCCATTTTTAGTTTAAGTTAAGGTTTATTTTGAAAATTTACCCATTTCACTTAAACTTTGGCTCTAATACCAACTTGTAAGGCCATGTTCCCGGGACACTTACAGCTGGCCAATCATCACACATAAAACATATAATTTCATTAACTTAAAGAAAACATTGCAGCAAAAACATTTACAACAACATTTCATTTCATTATAAAGGCTTTTGCAAAATAATACATCGTTATCAGATTAAAAAATATTTGTTGCATTATGTCACAAAAGCATTATAAAAATGGATGCCATCCAAAAAGAGCCAAGTAGCCGCCCCGTGCCATCCTCAGCAATACTCACCTGCCAACTGGAAAATGCATAAAAAAGTCAGTGTTGCTGACTGAGTTCTAGTTTTATAAAAACATTACATTACCTTTCATTTGTTAAAGCATTATTATTACTATCTCACGCGATCACACATCGTACATACATCAAGGTAATAATTATTATTTTCATCATCTTTTGTTTCGTACATTTCGCATGTTCGGCACATTTCGTACTTTATTATCTTTTCATTTTTATCTAGGTCCTGTCATATGCTTAACCCCCCCCCCCCCTCTTAAGCACAAGGCCATATCATCTAGGGTTAAGCGATAATGACCTCATATCGCACATATGGAGTAGTCACTAGGACTGACTCTCCCTGTGTGTGTGAACTCTTATGGGTCAGCCAAAATCGCATGTTGTATATACACACAGTAATTAGGAAATCGCACGTATTGGAGCAATCACCAAGACTGAACTATTACTGTGTGTATGGACCCTTATGAGTTAGCCAAGATCGTACACTGTAAATACACACAGTTAAGCTAATAACTCTCATTGAGTTGTGAACCTCCTTTCATTTGCTTGCAAGCCTTTCATACTTTCATTCATTCATTAATGCATGCATTCATTATTTCGTTTCTCTTTTCATTATATTTCACTTTACGTTACATAATACTTAATCATTTCTTTCATTAACATTCAACGCAAAGCCACGGGAAGACGAACATACACAAACAGGAACATCAACATTATCATGCAAATATTCATACATATCAGCATGCATACATAACGTACATCACACATACCATCATGCATAACATCATACATAACATCATCATCATCATCATCTTATATCATTCATGCCCATCACATCATTTTGACTCTAAAAAGTCAACTTACATAACCCTCGGGAACATCCCATGTCAAAGCCTACTTTTACATTTTTCCCCAAAAGTCAGAAAATATTCTAAGTCCTTAAGCGCATGAGCACTATGCAGGCGCATGAACACTATGTCGGCGCATGACCTTTCAGGCACATGAGGATCACTTAGACGCATGAGCAACTTTAAGGCACATTGGCACTATTGGGGCGCATGAGCAACACTTAGTCTATTCTGGGCAAATTCTAGGCGCATTAGCACTATGCAGGCGCATGAACTATCTGGCCGTATGAACACTTAGTCAAATTCAGCCTATTACTAGGCGCATGGGTACTATGCAGGCGCATGAGGCTTTGGGCGCATGAGGACAATTAGGCAGATTTTCATACTAGGCGCATCAACCCTATTTGGGCGCATGAGCAGCCTATTTCACACTTAAACATCATAATTCAATCCCCAATCATGCTCAAACTTATTCTAAGCTTAAATCATGCATTCTAAGCCTTAGAAACATATTCGTAACATCATCAAAAGTAAGCATAGCCCAAAATCAAACCCCACCCGCAACATACACATAGACATACATATGGGTACAATACCCACTTTTATAAAAACTTTCATACATGCATTTCCAGCCCCAAAATCAGTTAAAAACATGTAAAATAGGGGTTCTAGAACTCACCTTAGCAGCCTCTTTGGGTAAGACTTCTTCAAAACCTGATTACTACAAGTTCTTACCTAGAAACCCACTAAAACACACACTCGAACACACACAAACACACATAAGCATATAACCGAGGCTAAGGCCAGTCAAGAACACCGTAAATCTATGAATTCTTACCTTTAATTCGACCTTCTTCTTCCTGTTCTTGAAAATACCCGAGAGCTTTTTGCTTCTCTCTCTAAAATCCGATGACAAGTGAAGTGTGCGACATATGGGCGGCCATACCACCTTTATTCACCAACTTTTTAAACATTTGTCCTTTTAGACACTTTTTACCCATTAACTAGGGTAATATATCTTTTCTTTCTTATTCTTTGCTTTATTCTTTCTTTCTTTGACATTTAAAATAACCAGGTGTTACAATTGGAGGTGAATGAAGCTTTTGGGCAGTAAATTTGGTGAAAAGGTTAATATGAGTAGTCAGGTTTATTTAAATGGGAAAATGGCGGTTTTGGGCGTTGGATAAGGTGAAAAGATGGTTTGGGGTAAGATGTGACAAGGGCGGTAAAATTAAAAACCATTTAAAAGATTCCGACATTATTAATAAAATCTTTTCTTCTTATTGTGTGGGCCCAAAGATTTCTATTACACAGTAAGGTCTTCTTCCGAGTATAAATGAATTCCGAAGGTAATCTTTTTCAGAAGCCAATTTTACTTCCGAGGGTAAATTTCTTACATCGGAGTGTAAAATGTGCTTTCCGAATGGAGAGTGTTATATGCTTCGAAAGTAGATCTGATATGCAATCAATCGCTTCTTCCGAGACTAAAAACTCTTCCGAGAACAAAATTTTCCTTGGAGGAATTTTGCTTCGGAAGATATATATGACATCTTTCGAGGGTTAATTCCTCTTCGGAAGAATTTATATATAGAACAATTTTAAAAGGAACTTTTGTAATAGGGCTTAGATTTTTTTGACAAAAGACTTTACACATTTTAAAAAGGTTTTAAAATGAGATAGACTAATCAATATTTATCATCCCAATAGCTGTAATTAGATACTTAAATGTTTGTTCTCAAAGGCCTTGGTGAACAAATCAACATATTGTTTATTTGAGTCAACTTTGATTAGTTTGATCAAAATTTTCTCATGAATATCTCTAATGAAATGACACCGATATCAATGTGCTTTGTCTTGGAGTGCTTTACTCGATTTTTAGTTATGGAGATAGCACTGTTGTAGTCAATATGGATAGGAGTACTCATGAAGTTGAATCCATAGTCTATCATCTAGTTTTGAATCCATAGCAACTGAGCGCAAGAACTAGCAGCAACAACAATGTATTCAGCTTCTACAATAGATGTTGAAATGCAGAATTGCTTCTTGCATTGCCATAGAATAATCCTTCCATCAAGAAATTGACATCCTATTGATGTGGATTTCTTGTTGATATTGCAGCCACCATAGTCACTATATGAATAGCCACAAAGATTGAAATTGATGTTCCTTGGATACCAGAGACCTAGTTTAGGTGCTTCTTTGAGGTATCTAAGAATTCTTTTGGCAGCAACTAGGTAAGGCACCTTTGAAGTAGCCTAATATCTTGCAAAGATGCAAGTTGCAATCATTATATTAGGTCTACTTACTGTGAGATACATCAGAGAACCAATAATTGCCCTATACTAATATTGATCAGTATCCTCTCCCTTAGAGTCAGGAAAAGATTATGGTTTCTGGGTATAGGTGTCTTGGACGGCTTATAATATTTCATCTTAAATCTTTCTAAACTATCATTGACTTATGAAGAACCCTTCCTTCATTTGTTTCACCAGAATTTCAAGGAAAAAGTCCATTTTTTCCCATGGAACTCATCTCAAACTTTTTTTAATAATGCTCTCAAAGTCTTTGCACATTTGATCATTTGAAGAACCAAATATGATGTGATCAACATATGTCACACCCCGACCGATGGGGAATCATCGAGGCGGACGAATGTGAAATGATTGTTAATAGCACATGGAATTTAATAAGTTAAAATAATATTAAATGCCATTTTTCATTGAATAATACTAGACAATTAAGTCATTACAATACAAAAAAAATTAAACCACATATGATATTTAATTAAACTAAGTCCATGTCCTATATGAGCAAGAAGAATTTCTCAAGTAGCAATCCTAAAACATGTTAAAAATAAAGGGTCAACTTTGAAAGTTGGTTAGTTTCCATGGGTTAAACATACATACATACATACATACATACATACATACATACATACATACATATAAGATTTACAAGTAGCAATTCATGTCAATGGTTATGAATTATGTAATTTATAGAACACATATATCTACAATCAAACCTTGACCAAGATTAAGTTATAAGTTTATAACGATTAGCTAAGTGTACTTGGTTCCCATGATGAACAAGTCACACGTCATTAGGAGCCAGCAATACATCGGACTTAGCACCAAATAGGCTTGTCAGGCCCATAGATATATGATGTCGCTAGGCTAGCAATAGTTAATGATTGTCAACATATAATGTATCTCATATAACACTCACAATAATACAAATAACCATGAAAAAAAGTTAAGATGAAATGCATGTGCGTTACAAGTATAAAAAGTTTACAAGTGGAAGTTGATAAGGTTAAAATGTTTCACCTCAAAAGGTGTGAAATAAATTAAAAAGGGGGCATGGAGAACTCACATGGAAAACTCACAAGTATAGTGATGGTTGTAGAGTACATAAGAAAACTTGGATGTTAAGAGTCAAAGGTGATGTCCTAAATGATAAAATAAGACAATAGCTTAAGGTTTGAATTCATTACAAGAAGTTAGGACGCTTAGGAATGCAAAACAATTATTCAAAGGTGATGTCCTAAATGATAAAAAAAGGTAGATTGAAAAACAATTATTGTACCAATTTTAGATTCTAGACAGAATGTTTGGTACGTGTTTAAACAAGTTTTTAAAATAGAAAAAGGTTTCACATTATAAAAATTTACATTTGACTAGTTCAAAGTCTCTCGGACAACTTTCATTAAAAAAATTGTTTATGAAAAGATCCGTAAATAGGTCAAAACATCAGATCAAGACAGAAGGTGCTGAAATACGCACTTATGTTGTGAAGGCTATTGTTGAGTATTCCGATTGATTTTGAAGACGTATAAACTCTTGTTAAAAATATAATTCAATGAAATTAATATTGGAGTCAAATTTAGTTTGTTATGATCAAGTTATTGTCAGTTGAAGTCAGATTATATTCTGCCAAAATTATAGTAAGGCACTTATGTGCACTTTTAAAATCGTTAAAGCATGAAACAGGTTAGAACAAATTTATTATTTTTATATATGATATATTAGACTTCATTTTAGTTATATAAAAATATTCCAAGATTTCGGCATAGCCATCACATAGGGAAATAATCTTGTGGAAGAACCGAATGTGGCGGCATAGCCGTCCATATGCAAACGAGATTCTTTGTTTACGTTAGCTTGATTTAGGAATGTCAGTGATCGTAATAAGGTTAGTGAATGTTATAAAGTTAATGATGAAATGATAATGAATCAATTTAAACATATTTAGTAAAAGAAAGAATAAAAGTAAGAATATAAAGTCATGAGAACAATTAGATGTTAGGATGATTGAAACAATATAGAAATATATAATATAAAAGAAATATAAGATTAACTTAGTCTTATAAACTTATTGAAATTAATTGTAAAAGAAAATTCTTGAATTTGCTCAAAACCAAAGAATGAAAGAAAGATTTTTTAGTATAATTTTTAGAGAATGAGCAAATGAAAAGTGAGGCCTAAGCCTTCCTTTTATAGTTGCAGTTAGGAAGAGGTTATGAATGGTGTTAATAGTGAGTTGTAAGTCTTTTAAAATAGAGTTATGATTTTGAAATAAATATAAGATTAAATAAATAACTAGATAAAAGAATAATTACAATTTAAACTATTAATTTATTAAAACCTTAATTTTAATTTAATCAACTTATTTTCTTATAAAATCCTTTTAACTTTTATAAAACTTGTAACTTTATAATTTGATTATTTATTTTCAATAATTAAAACTCATAATTACTAATAAAACTTTATAAGTTTAGTAAAATTCATTTTATAACTTTATAGGTTTTAATAAGTCTTTTCCATATAGTTATTTATTGTAAAATGATAATAGAGATTTATATTATGAAAAAGATTTACTTATAAATAAATAAATTATTATCCTTTTTTAATGATAAAATGAATAAAAAATTTCAATATTGCTTAAATTGCACATTAATGCGTTTGATTCAATAAAATAAATAATAAAAATTTTAACTATTAAATTTTCCAACGTATGAAAGTTCAAAGTGAGTTCGGGTTTGGTTTAATAATTTTGAAATTCGGCGAATGTTACAACATAGACTTGGACGAGCAAAATATCTTTACAAGACTTTTTTATGAAGAGAGTCTTATCAATGGTACCTCTAGTGTATCAATTCTTCAGGAGAAATTGAGACAAGGTCTCATACCACAGCCTAGGTGCTTGGTGCTGCCCATATTGAGCTTTATCTAGCTTGCACACATAGTTAGGGTGTTGTAGGTCTTCAAATCCTGGAGGCTGACACACATAGACTCCCTATCTATATCCCTATATAGATAGGTACACTTGACATCAAGTTGGTAGACAGTAAAGTTCTTGGATGCAACATAAGCAAGGAAGATCCTAACTGCCTCAAGTCTTGCAACAGGTGCAAAGACATCATTATAATCGATTCCTTCCTCTTGAGTATATCCTTAAACTACCAGCCTTGCCTTGTTCTTGATAATAAAGCTTTATCATCTCTTTTATTTCTAAATACCCATTTGGTGCCTATAGGTACTTAACTAGATGGTAGTGGACAGAGGTTCTAAACCTTTTGTCTCTTAAATTGAAGCAATTCCTCTTACATTGATTCAACCCAGATACTATCTTTCAAGGCATCTTCTATCTTCTTGGGCTCCATCTGTGACAAAAAGCATGAGTACAGACAAACATTCCCATTATAAGTCTGTCCCCTTGTTGTCACACCTTTAGAGACTTCTCCTATGATGTTCTCAGCTAGATGATGTTGCGAATCCTAAGCCTAGAAATCACCTCCAGTTGCAAAGATAGATCCAAATTGGACATATTTTGCTCAAGAGCTTGAATACTTGGTCCAGCTGATGTTTCACACTCATTCAATGAGGACTGATTGAATAAAGGAGAAACATCATCAATGTTAGTTGGTTGAGAGGTGCATTAATAGTTGCCTGAGAGGTGCATTAGTAGTTGCCTGTTCCTTCAAAATGCTACTCCCATCAGCTTGGTGTTGTTCATTATCAGTTGATGAGTTGTGAGAGTCACTTTGCTGATAACTGGTTGAAGCTCCACCACTTCCTAAGGTAATCATGATGTCAGATCTACCAGTTATAGGAACTTGATGTTTAGAGACACTTGGAGAACTTGAAAAAGGTCTAAGCAACTCAAATAGTTGATCATTATCAGAGTCACTTTGAGTACCTGTTCTAGCTGAAATATTCTTACAAGATAGTTTAGAATAGTTTGGAAACAATTCTAAGTCAAAATATGATGAGGGCCATTCCCCTTAACACAAGGAGTGTGCTCATTAACAACAATGTTGGATGATTTCTCAAAATGTTAATTTTTAATGTTATAAACTTTATAAGCAATAGAGTTGGAGGAATATCCAACAAAGATAGCATCATCTGACTTTTCAGCAAATTTTGTTAAGTATGGTACACCTGCTGCCAAAGGACCTTAGAAAGCCAATGAACGGTGGCCTCTTGTTCCATAGCTCATAAAGGGTTTTTCCATATGGCTTAACTACAAGAATCTTGTTTTGCACATAGCATGTAGTGCTAACTGCCTTTGCCCAGAATGTTAGAGGCAGCTTTGAATCAGCTAACATGGTCCGAGCAGCCTCAATAAGTGTCATGTTCCTCTTCTCAGCAACACCATTTTATTGAGGAGTTCTGGGATCACTATATTATTTGGCAATCCCTTTTGAGTTACAAAATGAGTCAAGAACTTGATTATTAAACTCAGTCCCTTGATCACTTCTGATTATCTTAACCTTGTGATCAATTTAATTTTCTGTTTTAAGAATAAAAGATTTTAAAGTTTCAGTAGTTTCATCTTTAATTCTTAAAAATAATACTCATGTAAATCTTGTAAAATCATCAACAATCACAAGGCAATATGATTTCCTTCCAATGCTCATTATACTTGTGGGACCAAAAAGATCCATGTGTAATAAGTGTAGTGGAGTAGTGATAGATTAACAACCTTGGATTTATGAGATGCCATGTGCTGCTTCCATTTTAGGCATGCAACACAGTTATCTTTGTAGAAAAATTCCTTTTTTAGGTAAACCATGTACTAGATTGTTTTTAAACAACCTATTCATTGATTTAAAATTGACATGACACACTCGTTTATGCCATAAGGTTGACCCCTCATTATCAGCTTTGGAAAGAAAGAATGATACTTCACCCAGTGGGGAAGCATTGTTCATATCTAGCTTATACATATCTCCTCTCCTGGGAGATCTAAGAAGCACCAATTCCAAGGAATTGACATCATGGGTTTAAGGATAATTCACTCATGTTCAGTGAAGAGCATTTGATGTTTTTGATCACATAACTAAGAAACACTTAATAGATTGTCTTCAAGCTGTTTGACGAAGTTTACTTTGTCAACTTTTAAATTACCATTGGATATACTCCCTCTGCCATAAATATATCCTCCGACCTCACCTCCAAACTGGACAAGACTTCTATCAAAATGTTGAAATTATTGAAGGAGAGATCTGTTCCCTGTCATGTGCCTGGAGCATCCACTATCCACAATCCATATATTGTTATTCTTGTCATGTGTATGTCCCTTCACATAAAATGAGATGATTAGTTTTGATTGGAAACCCAAGCCTTGTTGATCTTGGGTTCCTCCAATGACAGTGACATAATTGAACCAAAGTTTATGCATGGGGGTTCAATGGATGTCTTTGAAGATGAGGTTTGGGCTGCAACATCTTTCTTGATCTTCCATTTCATCCCTTGATTGATCATAAAAGATGAGCTTGATGAAGCTATGCAGCTTGGCATTCTTCCGAAGCTTCTTTCTTTTCGGAAGAGACCTTCATCACCTTTTCTTTCGAAGCAATCCCTTTCTTGGAAGGTCTCAAAGGAACTCTTTTGTAATTTTGAGTTTTCTTGAACTTGTCTTCCGAAGAAATTTCCCTTTTGGAAGAATGAGTTTCTTCCAAAAGCAACTTTGCTTCCGAGACAAGTTTTCCTTTCTTTAATACTTGAACCATGTGATAGGGTCCAAACATGAAACCTTCCTTGACTCCTTCTCTTTTAACATTATTTGCATAATGTGTGCTAGCAGGATTGTAGTAACAATCTTTGGTCATGTAGTTATGCAAACCACACATTATGCATGCAATGTTAATTTTCTGGAAACTTGAGGATTGCATTGTCTTGTTGTTCTTTTCTTCATCTGCAATCTTTCTCTTTAACTTTTGATCCTCGAGTAGGATAGGAGTGTTGGTACTACACATCTTTCCTGAATTAGAGTTTCCTAACATCTGAAATCTAGCTGAAATGAACACACCCTTTTGTTTTGGGTCTATCTTCAGCTTGGACTCAGCCACTTTCTTAGCAGTTTTTTTGGCTGCCATAGCTCGGCTTCTTCTGGCTTTGGTAGTTAGGGGTTGATCATCACCATTAGGAGTGGGTAAAATTACCTGGTTTTTTTTTTCTCTTTCTTCCATGTGATGGTCTCCATTGTTGCATCACTCTTTGACTCGTGGGAAGGTGGGTCAATAGATGGAACCTCTTGCTCTTCAATACCACACTTTGGTTGTCTAATAGACTCATAAGAGTGTGGTGGAGTAATTTCATTGGTTCCCAACTCACCTTTTTTTGATAACATAGTTTTAAGTGAGAGGATTATGCAAGAATGGCTTGGAAGTTTTGCTTAAAAATAGCATGCTTCCTAGCTTGAGGCTCAGCTATTAGTAGCTTGGCTTGAGCGTCAGTCAATGTGGATATTAAATCCTTGATTTGAGTCCTGTAGTTAGTGTGCTCATGTTTTAAAGAGGATAATGTTTTTCTAACTCCTTAATTTTATTTTGATAGTCAGATTCAACCCTTTTAAAATCAGCTTTCAAGATATTCAAGGACTCAATGTCAGATTTAATTTCCATGTTGTAGTCCTGGTACATTTTAACCTTAGCAATACAGGTTGGAGTATAGAGATGTTCATTTATCTTTGAGTTGTCTATTCCAGCCATGAGTGCTTAAGTAGGGATGACATCTTGTACCACAAAGATCCAATGAAATTCTTGAGCCACAACAGCTGTCTCAGTTGACTTTCCAGCAGCTTTAGGTGTTGTAGCATGTGTGGAGGCATGAGTAGATCCTGAATTTGATTTAGGAGCTTTGCATTCCCTAGCAAAATGACCCAGCTGGTTATAGTTATAACATTTGGCCTTTGCTTTGTCAAACCCAAACTTGATGCTAGTTGGGTTCTGAGAGAATTGCCTTCCAATTCTTTTGAAGAGCTTCTTCGCCTTGTAGGTTACAGAGCCATTTGTTGGACTATGTCCATGTATTCCACATCATTTGGGCTGAAACACTCCAGATCTTTAAAGAAACATCGAAAATCACCAAAGTCTCTGCTTCCTGAGCCTATTGAGACTTTGGAGTCTCAAGAAATGTAATGTAAGGCCTAGAGGAACATGATGGCTGCTGAAAATGTGTTAGGTACTACTGAGGTTGTGGGGGTCTTAAGCCTTCTGCAACCATAACTGTGTTGCAAAAAGGAAGGCTTGAAGGTCTGGTCACTTAGCAGCCATTCTTGTTCTCCCATCTCTACACGATATCCATCTAGAATGTTGTATAGTTCAGTCATGGTGAGGGAGTTCAGATTTTTTTCCTCTTGATAGAGACACAAAAGAACGTCCACTCATTAGGAAGTGCACTCATGAATTTCCTTAAGGGATCTCTTAATTCAGGAGTTACTCCCACAGACTGAAGGGAGGAAATAAGATCTATTTACCTGAAGTATTGCTGGCTCAGGGTCTCTCCAGCAATGTGAGTAAAGTTCTCAAACTATTGCTTCAGTAAATCTTTCTTTGAGTTTTTGAAGTTTGTGTACATTTTGGTTAAGGCATCAAATAGTTCTTCAGTTGACTGGCAATGCTCAAACCACACCATGGTGGAGTTGGGTATAGGAGTCATCAGAATAGTCATGGCCTTCCCATCAATATGAAGTCGTTTGTGATCTTCTTCAGAGTAATCTTCCACAACCTTATCTATCATTACACCACCTCCAGTAGGTGCTACAACCTTTGGCTTGTGAGGGCCATTGGTGATAGATTTCCACATTTGGTTGTCTTGATATCTGATGAACCCTTCAATACGTCTACTTCATTGTTTGAAGTTTTCTGCGGTGATGATAGGTGCTTTAGTAATCGTCCCCATTTCACATTTAGATTTCTGGTCAAGGCCATTTTGAGTGTAGTGAGTAGGTGAGTGAAGAAGATGTTGATTAGGATGGTAAGATCACACAATTAAGAGCCTAAAAATCTCTTATACCAATTGCAAGATTGGTTTTTATACTCAACACAAGTATTTTCTCTCAACTCACTAAGTAACACTCTGGTTTCTCTCTTGACTTGAACTTGATGTTTATCTTGATTTGATTTTCTGAGCCTCTAGGTTCAACACGTAAAATCTGCTTCTAGGCTTGGAAAATCAATACTCTTTAAAAGTCCACATCATCAACTTTGTAGCTACCCCCGTAAGCATACATCTTTTTGTCCAAGGCCTTCATGATCAACCACCTGAACTATGCTTCTAGTAAATGGACAAATGTATTAGCTACAATTGGACATGCCTATAATCTTATCAAATCTTCTTTTCCAAATTTGAGCAAATCCATAAGGTCGCTGATACGGTAATCCTTATCTACCCAATGAATTAACTCGTGACCCATCTCCTTTTTACAACTCCACCACATTAGCTTTGATAATTTGTTGACTAGCACAAAAGCACGTATAGGGATCTTTCTCACATATCATGGAGGTCTAAAAATCCTTATCTTCATTGGTTTCAACGTGTTAGGATAAATTTAGTTCTCATCTTCAATAACTTTGGATTTGGCTATTTTGAATCTTTGAAGTTGGTTTTGCATTATCTCCAAATTATATTTCTTATCTAGTTTCCCTTCCAATAATTACTAGGATTAATGAATGGAACATGACCCGTGGCATATAAGTCTGATGCTCTAAGTGTGTGGAAATCGTGTTCATTCCGGAAGTATTCTATCACTCCCGCTTTTCTTTTTATCATATATAATTTCTTTTCTTAATTGTAAGCCTAACTGATAAATGGCTTTGAATTTTCATACCTTGTGAAAGGTTTGGAATGCCTAAGAGTATGAATGTATGCTGGCGGTGGAGGTGCTTCAATAGTATTATTACCAAGTTAATGAACAACCATTTGACCAGTTTGGTCTATTAGCTTGTCTGTGGCCTCTGTAGCACTCGATTTTCCAACAATATCTACCTCCTCAATCAGAATATTAGAAAATAATTCTTTTAGACTATTCCCGAATATATCAGTTTAATCCACAGCTTCATCCAAATCATCAAACATTCCCAAGTCATCATTCTTTTATTTATCTAATATACTATGCTAGAATGAGTAGAATTCCTTCTCATACTCAACTTCAGTGGTAGGATCTAACGGTATGTAATTATCTGTATCATTAGTGTTGGAGCATATATTGTCATATATAGTGTGTTCGTCGCTTGACGAATAGTCTAGGCTTAATGTAATACACCTCATATGTTGTAAACACATGAAACTGGGTCATTCGTAGGAGCATATGTGAATGAGACTCAATCGTACGACTGAGCCATGCTAATGGACCAGTCGTGCGACTGAAAGATGCGATTGGGCCATTCGTTAGACTAAACCATAAGTATGGTCCAGTCGTATGATTGAACCATACACATGATCTAGTTGTACGATTGAACCATACGCATGGTCGAATTGCACGAATGGCCCAGTCGCATCTAATATGGGCTGAGGCTGATAAATACTAGTTTCATTGTGTAAAGAGATTAAAGGAGTGTGCCTGGGGCCTAGGTGTTGTTGGATGAGAGGGGAGATCATGCTCGATCTCCCCTTGCCAAGAGTCTTGATTCTTATGTTGTAACGAGCTTGTAATCATTAGGTTTTATCAATGAAACCATTTTATTATAGTTCGTGGTTATTGTTTTTCTCTTGGTTTTGGTTTTGTTTCCTTCTGTCAAAAACACGCTCGGATGTCTACCGATCCAACGATTTCATAATTAGGACATGGTCCGGAGACTTTAGTAGTTCCTGATGATCCATAAGTACCAGTAGTAGCACATGTATCACCTCCTTGATCATTATCATTATTATCATTATTACCGTCATTACCATCATTACAATTATCACCATCATTATCATCATCATCACCTTTATCATCATCATCACCTTCATCATCATCATCATCAAAATCAAAACCTCATCATCAATAACTAGGTTATGAATGGGCATGATATGCTCAGGCTATACAATTGCCTCCTAGTGTATGACACAAGTTGATCCTCAGTGGCCTGAATAGGTACATCTAAAATAAGCTCTTAATCAACAACAACAATGTCTGTTGTCCTTTCTTCGTTAACTAGATCAACCACTTGCTCTGTATCGGTGATAATCTCATCAACAGGTTGAGGACTAGCTGATTGTTTTCCACTTGATTCTCCAACCTATATGGTATGTTGATGTGTGAATGATAAATACACACGTGAGGTGAGATCTCTTAAATTATGTTCCATAACCAGGACATAATTAATCATAAATTATTGTTGGCTTTCTAAACTCTTAATCCTTTCATCCTTCTCCAATATACTTCTATACATATCATCTATGATCTGGGTTTTCTCAAACATTTCCTTCTCAAGTGTACTAACACTATGTTCCAAAGTAACTCTCGTGGTTGATAAAGAAGATGACTCAACGTGGTTCAGGAGTAGTATTGAAGTAATCAGCATCACCAAACAGATCATCATGAATTGATTATCTTAGTGAAGTCCTCAAAACGTCATTAGTAGTGGTCATAGATGTAGATGTCATAGTTGTTGATTCTATGACTATCACTAGAGTAGTAGCCTCACTGACTATGACTAGGATATCTGTCATACGGACATCATTAGTTGTCACTATGGTCATTAGGCTCTGACGTTTCCTCAAAACACCATGTTATTTACCCCTCCCACCTCCCACATGAACTTTATCCAAAAATCCTTGACATTTACCCCTCCCACCTCCCACATGAATTCAATTTATAGCGGTATGAATTTTATAACGCTGTAATATATGTATTAGTAATTTGAATAGAAAATATTTTAAGAACAACACCCCCATTTACAGCGTTATTTTTAAAACACACATTTTACAGTGATATCTCAAAGAAACACTCATATCATTTATAGCTCAACATCATTTACAGCACTCTAATTAATAATTTAATCAATATTTTTAAAAAAATAACCACATGTACAATTTTATCTCACATATTTTACAACCCTCCATAAGCTCTACTATCATTTACAGCTCTCTAAACATAAATATAATATATATTATTCGAAAATATATTGATATTTTAATAACATAATCATTTATACGGTTTTATTTCACTTTTAACCGCCTAATAGTCGGAACAAATAGCATATTCTCTTTTCTCTTATTTTTAACCTAACTAGATTGAACTATCATTATTCGTATGCTTCATATTCTTAGATTAATCTCATTCTTTTTCAATCATTTATTGAAGAAGCAAACAAGTGAAGGTCAAACTAAGATTATTATTTCATCATTACTTCTCTTAAATTGATTCATATAACCTAAGCTAATTACTGTTAATTTCTTTACTTTTTCAACATTGATTTATAAATTATTTCATACATTTGTTTTTGCATCTACATATTTATAAAATCATATATGAAACCTTTTATATGTGCGTACGTGAGCACGTGTGTTGAATTGTAATCTAGCTTTTATTTATTTACTATTTTAGATGATGCATGATATGAGGCCTCTTCGTCAACATGAAATTGACTCACTTGTTGAAGCTACATTAGAGAATTTTATGCTATTGATTAAGGATTGATGATTGACAAAGTAGTTGTTACGTTTCAGTTTTTTTGTTTATATTTATGATATATGTATTCGAATTCTTTACCCGACAACTTTTTATTTGCTTTATTGTATTGCTTTCATGGAAGATTTGTTGGGTTTTGTAAGTGTTTTTTAGATACCGTCTACGTAAGTTGATTTTGATGTTATCTTAGAAACACTTGGATGGTGACGGTGTAACTAGGTATACTTCATCAATTTCAAGTTTTCAATCATATTTGCTTCTTTAATTCTTACAGTATCTCATATGATGAATAGTGAGAGTTTTTATAATTTCGACTAAAGCTTTAAGCTTTAAGATACTTAGACATTTGCAGGTACATATAAATATTATTCTATTTGCCTCTTTATTAGAATTTTTGCCAAGAGAGAAATTTGAGATCTTTTTGTTGCAGTGTTTAGTGTTCAATTAATGATCAAGATACTAAAGAGCAATTGTTTTCATGAATCAGGTATTTATAAAATATTCATTGATTCTTTCATTAGTTATGAACTGATTTACTTTAATCTTTTAAATTGTTAAGATGATAAATAGTATATTTTAATGGGTAAGAACCAAAATGTAAGTGTTGAAAGTGATACCTGATATCTTTGATATGGATGAAATTTACATCATCTGTTTACAAAGATGTATTAGTTGTACACTAGTTTATGAAAACATTTTGACGTTTGTAAATTTATAAATACTTGTACTATTGGCATTTGAACATGCATTTGAATATTTGTAAATATTTGAATATTTGAATATTTCTTGTTTGGTCTTTAAATTGAAAAATACAAAGCAACAAATAGAAACAAATAATATATAAAAACGATGTAAAAGAGAGTAAAATATTGTTGTAAATATTATTCGCGAATAATTTGAAAAATAAAAAAAGGAAAAAGAAAATAAAAAAGACGATGTAAAATGTATATTGGCAAGCGTTGTAAAAACATTATATAAATTAAATTTATAAAAGATTATCAATTTTACAGCGCTTTTATCATTACGCTATAAAAATAATTTTAAAAAAATCAATTTAAAAAATATTACTAATTTCACAGCTCTTTAGTTTTAGTCTAATAAAATAATTTTTATTATAAATAGCGTATAGTAATACAGCTTCACTAACCATTCATTTACCTCATCTTTAGCAGATTTCTCACCAGCCTGTGAACATGTTGGAGCTTCTTGAGTAGTACAAGATGAAGTACCAACTGTATCATCTGTATGTACATGAACTGTCTCTGTCTCTTCAGCACGTGCCTTAGCTTGCAAACCAACAACAAACCTTCCAAGCTTGGCAAAATATGAATCATCCCATGCATTCCGCCATGCTCCCATAAGATATGTGAATATATCTATCTTCATCACCATAACAGTATAGGTAGATGAATCAAATATGGCTAATTCAAGATGAGCAACATTTATAATCATCTGTATAAATCTCGCGTACATAGTAAACTTCTAACCTGGAGCAGCAATAACGTTCTTTTTCATCTCAGAAAATATGGCCTTGGATATACTATATGGAAGATCTTTGACCTCTTCTGACTCTCATATTCGTCCGGTCAAGAAAGGCGGCTTTGGGTGGCTTTGTTTTCATTTTTGCATCTAGGCTAGTGAAAATTAGTAATGATCCAAAAATGGCACTCAAACTATCCATGCCAGCCTTAAGACTACTGAGGTAATGGATAACTACATGAAATAAGTACTTCCAAAAGGGAGGCAAGTACTTTTTCTCTAGTGATAGGTATCAATGAATGTAACCCATACGGACTAGACAGCTCTCGGCAGCTTCATCATCTATCTTGATCGGTGCATGAGAGATATCTTCTAACAGTAAAACACTATTGATCACATCAGCAATGATAACTACTCTTTTTCCTTTCACTTTTGTTGTAATACAGAGTCAGCATCTATCTCGTTGGCAGTTGTTTGCCAAAACTGATCCATCATGTCTATATAAATGGTCGAATTAGTAGATTTAGCATGAAAAATCCAAGACGTCTTCAATCCTTCAATTAAGGATTCAGAATAGAGCTTTATCATCAGGTGCATATCTCAAATATGCAATAGCATTATAATTCTTGTTAAACGCCATAGGTCAAGCCATCTGAAAAACTAAACAAATAATATAAGTACACATTAAAAACTCAGAATAATAAAAAAAATTTAACACTTCAAAATTTTTTTGAAATTTTGAACTTTTGGCGCAGGATGTTAAGTATTCGCATGAGTTTGAATTTCAAACTAATTTCAACTTGTCGCATGATAGAACAACTTTCCACACGACATGTTTAGGTTATTTTGAAAACTTTTCGTGTATGTTCATCTCCGATGTACTTTTCACATGTGATATGTCTTTGTAAATGCAACCTTTCAATCCATCAATTTCATAGTGTTTTAACCATTTATTAATGTTAACTAGATATTGATTTACACATTATTTAGGTTTATTATGTTTCATTTTTTTCATATCAACATGTATTTGTCCATTTTAGATTTGGTCATCAAACAAACTCATACACATCAAGTTTGATAACATCAATATACCTTATAACCTCTAACACTAATCGATGTTAATGAACACTAACACTCGATTTGACAAGGTTTCAACACTTAGAAAATTTTTTAAATGAATTTACTGAAATTTTATGCGAATAGTGAACTAGTAGCATGACGTGACTATTTAAAGTCCTTCGTCTTCACATGAGAAGTCAAATGTTTCACACAGAACCTTTCGTGCGACTATCCTTGATCTTTTTCAAAATTTTAACTTTTGTTTTATTAAATGTTTATCATTTTATGTAGCATTTTTTATCAGTTAAAAAAATGATTATGTTTAGCTAAATGTTTATAATTATTCTAGCACCCTTATTTTTGAAAAATTTGTAACACAAAACTAAACTAAACTAAAATTAACAAGTAAACTTCAAAAGTTTATTTACACATAAAATATACTATTAACTTAAATCTTTTTGAGAAAATTTCAAGTACAGGATCATAGTTCCTTAGAAATCAATCATTGACCATCTTCCAATATTATCATACACAAGACTGTTTATATTGATTGTTAATATATTGAATCCTTTTTAAACTCAGCTTTCAAGAATACTTAGACACATGTGTTAGGATTTTATGATGTTTTGATTAAATTATATGAATTCAATTGATCCCACAATCAAAAGTCCTACAAAACCCCTATCTAGTTTTAAGACACTTTTGAGATTTCAAGTCACTCCAATTTGACTTTAACATTTCACTTATGATCAACCTTTTTAGAATCAATTATTGTCTTATATAATATTTATTTTGAGCATAACTAGTACAAGAAATGTTTTTGAACACAGAATATTAACAAGTTGTAGGGCTTATTAACTGTCAGTTGGACTTATGTTTTGCCCTCACAAGACGTTTAGGACTTACATGCCTAGACGGATTTACATGGCCCATCTTTTGATTTTACCTCGTGTGTCATAACATATCCTCATAGAAGAAAATATTATCATGTAGTATGTATGTCTGAAATGAGCTAAACCAGAAAGTAATTGGCTTGAGTATAACTAGACTGTAACTCTTAGTTTGTTTAAACATGAAATCAGTGTATTCGCAAAACCTTGACGTGCTACCCACTTCAATCATAGTTGTTTTACTTTCAGTGTATCTCAGTGTATAATGTTTTTCACTCTTGATCATTAAGCATATCAATAAATCAAACATAATACAAGTCAGTTTCTTGTATACCTTCAGATGTAATGAATCAAAATCAAGAAATGTAGTATCATTTCCTATATAATCTTGAAAATTTTAATTTTCTCAATTTTTTTATAAACACAAAATCTTTTTGTATTTTTCTTCAGGCTATTTACTCCCCTAAGAACAAAAACTTTTTTGAAGTATTTTTAAATTCAAAAACTTTTTTGAAGTATTTTTAAATTTTCTCCCCCTAAAATTGTGATTATCTAGAAAGAAAATAAAAAATTTAAAATTACAAGTAAGAAAAATATTTTTGTGATGAGTGTAAGAATAAAAGTTAACCAAAGTTAATTATTCCTAAAGATTAGACAAAAAAGTCAAATTTGAATGATCAAATGCTTTATTAAACAAATCGGCGCTGTCATCCGAAGAAACAGACTCCAAATGAATAAGTTTTCGCTCAAAACAATCATGAACAACAATATGAAGCAACCACATATTTAGCTTATGCAGTTGATGTAGAGACCGTCTGTTACTTTTTGCACTGCCATGAAATCAACCTATTACCTAGAAATTGACATCCACCAGTGGTTGACTTCCTATCCAAATTACATCTTGCGAAATTGACATCCACCAGTGGTTGACTTCCTATCCAAATTACATCTTGCATAATCACTGTCAGTGTAAGCATATAAATTGAAATAAAAATTTTAGAATACCACAATCCAAGTGTTAGTTGGCTTTTGAGATATTTAAAAATTTGCTTGACAGCTTTCATGTAAGATTCCTTTGGACTACTTTCATAACGTGCATATTGACAAATAGGAAACATGATGTTTGGCATGCTCACAGTAAGATACGTCAGAGATCCAATCATTGATCAATACAAATTTTGATCAACATCTTCTCCCGTGAGATCAGGAGACAAAGTAGGACGAGAAGACATGGGAGTTGGATCTATATTGGAATCTTGAAACTTGTATTTATCAAGAATACTATGAATATACTTTTCTTGCTGTATCAGTATTCCTTTATCATCTTGTTGAACTTGGATTACCAAGAAAAAAGTACATTTCTCCAAGAGAACTCATCTTAAATTTCTTCTTCATCACTGCCTCAAATTCGTTACACAATTCATCATGTATAGATCCGAGGATATCATCGACATAAACTTGAACAAGAATGAGATCATCACTAGTCTTACTTAAGAATTATGTTTGATCAATAGCATATCTCGAATAACTACTTGCAAGCAAATGTTCAGTTAGAGTAGCATACCAAGCAAGAGGTGCTTGATGTAAGCCATAAAGTGCTTTGTCTAAATTGTAAACATATTCAGGATGATCTGGATCTTTAAAGCCGGGTGGTTGACAAACATAGGTTTCTTCTTTCATTTCACCTTACAAGAAAACAGTTTTGACATCCATTTGATATACTGTGTAGTTCTTGTATGAAGCATAAGCCAAAAAATGCATATAGCTTCTAGTCTTGCATCAGGAGCATATACCTCTTCATTATAGAAGATAAAATCATCAAATAGAACTTGAATGATATCAATTGGATCAACTTGAGTAGAAGAGGAACTTGCTTCAGGATCTTGTGGAACTTGCTCAACAATCGGGTCTGAATGAGACATATCTAACTCAAATACCTCTCGAGTAGCTGAACTAGTCGAAGAAGAATGTATATCTAAAATATATTCCTTTTGCTTGTGAAGATATAACTCCAATATCATCAGCTAATATATCCTGAATTGATGAAGTCAAAGGAAGAGTATTTATTGAAACAACAGATGATCGATTAAATGTTACAAATAATGAAGCATAATCATATAACCATGAAGGTGTAGAACCTGCATCTATTTTGTTAGACTCATGCCAATCAGTATCAAATTACTCGATTATTTGTTTAAATATTTTATTATAAAACCTGTATGCTACCATGTTAGTTGAGTATCCAACAAAATAACATTTATCTGCTTTTTCATCAAATTTTGACTTTGATTTAGATGTGTTTAACAAAGTACATGCAACAACATCTAAAAGTTTTAAAATATTTGACTTTGGGTTATGTTTGAAAAAGATTTTATAAGGATTCATGTGTTTTTGTTTGTTGATTAGCACACATTTTTGAACATAACATGCGATGTTAACAGTTTCAACCCAGGAAAATTATGGTAATTTGGTTGCTAATAACATTATTCTGGTAGCTTCAATTAGAATTTTGTTTTGTTTTTCAGCAACTCTATTTTGTTGTAAAGTTATTGTAGAACTAAATCCTCTAGCTATCCCCTTTGAGTCACAAAATTCATTCAATGTATGATTGTAGAATGTAGTTCCATTATCACTTCGGATGCACTTGATGGTTTTGTTAATTTGATTCTCCACGAGTGTCAAGAATTTTATCAACAAATGAGGTGTCTCATTTTTGGTGGCTTAGAATAAAACCCATGTAAATCTAGAGAAATCATTAGTAACGACTAAACAATAAGCACGACGTCCTAAACTCAAAACACTAACTAAACAAAAAGATCCATGTGTAACAATTAAAGTATAGAGTCAAGTTTTGTATGAGCAAGTAGTTTATGAGGAAGTTTATGTTGTTTGTCCTTTGAACATGACAAACAATATTCAATTAATTGAAATTCTTTCAATGAAAGACCTACAACATGATTTCCTCTAACCAACTTGCTCATGTTTTAGTGCTGACATGGGCAAGACGATGATGTCGTAACAATGAGTCATTTTCTGATGTTTTAGATAATAATCATGATGCAATCATAAATGAATGAGATCCATTCATATCAAGTAAATACGTATCTTTATCTCTCGGTGTTCTTAATAAGACCCATTCTTAAGGTTACAAATCCACGCTTTAGATTTAAACATTCTTTTATGAGTGAAGTGTATTTAATATTGTTTATAACAAATTTGTGAGACACTTAATAAGTTATGTTTGAGTTCTTCCACAAAGTTCATATTCTCAAAGCTTAACACACCATTTGACACTATACCTTTCTTTATAATCTTACCACATTTGTCTCAACCAAATATAACATATCCTCCATTGTATGATTTTATGTTATGTAACAAGAATATATTGCTATTCATATGCCTTGAACATCCACTATCAACGTACCAAACACTATTGATGTCGGGTCTAGGATGTTCCTGCAGGAATGAAAGATTTATTTAGTTTTAGGAATCCAAGCCATGGTAGACTTGAGTACACCTTTTTAATCCAAATATGATACTGGTTTTAATATCATATCTCTTTTATCATTGAAGATATAATCTTTAACAATATCAGGTTCTAGTTGAACTATTTTATCCATCCATTTTTGAATTAGTTTGATCATTTTTGTAACCAATTTCTTGAATGTGGTTTGTGTGGAGGATGAAGCCCTATCATTGAGATGTAAAGATTTCTGGATTATATTTTTCTTTTTCAAATTTGAGTTTATTTGTTTGGTATTAGTAAAAGATTTTGACGGATTGATATTCTTTTTAAAGTTACTATTTAAAAAAATTGTTTCTATTATTTGCAACATAATTGTGAAAACTTAGTTTACTTGTCAATGGATGTTTGTAATGACAATTTCTAGCCATGGGATTTGGCTTTCCACACACAAACAACTAATTTATAATACACATTTTATGCACAACTGGTTTCTCAAACTGTTGATAATAACATCGTTGTTATCATGGAATCTGGATTTAGTATTTCTTTGGCCTATAGATTCTTTACCAATCTCTTATTTTATTTTCATAGTTAAAAATCTTAACAATATGATTCACTCCTGGGACTAACGAGGCTTTAATTGTTCCTTTATCCTTGTGAATTGAGGGTACTGGAGGAGGACCAGTTTCTTTAGTACATAATCTACACTCATCTTGTTTCATATGGTTAGTAATAATATAAGACTTATTTTTAAAATAAATTGCATTGTTTCTTTATAAATATATCTTCTTTATCAAAGTTACCTTTTAAACAAATCTGCTCTTGAAATTAGTTTTCAAGTCAGATATAATGGTAAAATTTGTTTCTTTTCATTTGTCTTGAAATCTATTTTGGATTTCAATTTCTTTTCTTTGTTAGATAACTTTGAACAATCCTTTGAAATACTCAAAATATCTGAACTTTCATTAATCAATGATGATGAATTACATGAAGATTTTTCATTACAATTCTTATTTTTCTTAAATTCTATTTTATCATCACTATCCCATTCTTTAACCAATCCATCTTTCTTCGTACTTTCTGCAAAGAATTATCATGATTAAATTTAATTTTAGTTTTAGTGACAGAGTCAACAATCAATGCAACATTGACTGAAGGTTTTAAGTCGGACTTTAATTGAAAACCTAACCCAAACGTCTCTTCATCACATATGTTAATTGATGAAGGAAATGAGGTGTAATCATGTAACACCTGATTATTCTTTTAAGGAAAGATAAGAAATGATGAATAAAAGTAAGAAATGTAATTTAACCCAAATTGAGGGGTTAAAAGTGTCAAAATGACAAAAAGAATAAAAGTTGGTACAAAAGCAACACGGCCGCCCACGCCATGTTACTTTTCACCATTTCATCGGTTCTAGAGAGAATGAGAGCAGAAAACTCTCGGTTTGAAGAAGAAGAAGAGGTTGGATTCAAGGAAAGAATTAGAAGTTTTTAAGTGTTTAAGATGGGTTTTGTCTCAGTTATATGCTTATGTGCTTGTGTGTGTGTTCGTGTGTGTGTGTTTAGTGGGTTTCTAGGTGTTTGAACTTATTTGCATACGGGTTAGAAGGAAGATACACCCAAAGTTACACCAGGTGAGTTTCTAGACCTTGATTTTACTTGTTTTTAAACTCTCTTTGGGGCTAGAAATGTATTAAAACGATTTTACAATGTTTATGTATGTATACCCGTATGTATTATGCATGTTTGATGATGTTCCTTAGATGTTTATAGGTTGTTCATGTTTAGAATAGCCTTGGTAAGCTTAGAACAAGTAAGCTTGATGTTTGGGTTCGAAAATATCCTAGAAACATGTTGAGTAGAAGGTTCATGCGCCTAAATAAGTCCCATGCGCCTAAATAAGTCCCATGCGCCTAGAAATGCCTTAGAAATGTTTAAGTGTAACTCATGCGCCTGAACAGTACCCTCATGCGCCTAGAATATTAGTCGGATGACTAAGTATAGGGTCATGCGCCCCAATAGTGTCCATGCGTCTGAATAGCCCATGCGCCTAAGTATGCCCAAACGCCCAAACCCCATGCGCCTAAGTGTCCATGCTTTCGAATGGACCATACGCCCCAATAGTATCCATGCGCCTAAATAGTTCATGCGCCTAAGTGTTAAAACAGTTAAGTGTTGGCTGATGCGTCTACATAGTGATAAAACGCCCAAACAGGGCTCATGCGCCCAAATAGTGTTGGTGCGCCTAAACACTTAGAATTTATAACAAAATTTTTGGGAGTCTGTGCTATTAAGGTTTTGACCGAGGTTTGACTAGGGCTTATTAATGCTTGTTTCATGCATGATTATGATTGTTTTATGATTGTTCCATATTATTATTATTACTATTAGTGTATGACTTTGCGTGGTGTGTTTATTATCGTAACGTAAAGTATTACTAATAATAAAGCGAAAGAGCAATAAAGAAGAGAAGTGGAACTTAAATAAAATGTTAACAAGTCTTGCAAGCTTATAGGAGGTGCACGACCATGTTGTCGTTAGCTCAACTGTGATACGGGTTAGCTACCCTATTGTGCACACCAGTCAATTGAGATTGGCGGACCTTTGTAGCGTACCCTACGTGACTGGGCCAGCCTTGTATACAGTATTTAGAGCCCCTTGAGGGAACAGAGGGCCCAACACCATTTCCCCCACGCATATAGTTTAGAGTATTGCTCATTGGTCTACATAGACAGTGAAAGATAAAAATAAAAGAGTACGGAATAAACAAGGCATACAGTAAAGAGAAGAAGCATTACCTGATTGTATAGTTAATGCGTGCTCACATATAAAGAGATGAAATTTCACAAAAAGAGTATTTTCATATATATACCTTACAAAAGTATTTTATTACTTTTAAAACTAGAACTCACTCAACAACACTGACTTTTATACATTTTCAGTTGGCAGGTAAACATTGCTGAGGATGGCACGAGGATGAAGCTACTCGGCAGGGAAAGACTGACATCCATTCATACTCGTTATTGCTATTGTTTTGTAATGCAAATTAGCAATTCTTTTGTATTCGGTTAAACAATAGTGTATTGCTCAACAACAGTATTTTTAATGAAATGATATGAATGGTTTTTGGTAAAATAATTCTATTGCTTAAGCTTGTAAATTCATAATGTTTAATGTATTTAATGCTGTGAATGACCAACTATGAGGTCTCCGGGAATGGGGCCTTACAAGTTGGTATCAGAGCCAAAGTTTAAGAGAATTGGGTTAAATAATTTTTTAAAAAAACCTAAACTTAAACTGAAAATAGGACAACTAGAGGGATGTCAGCCCGAGTAGCTACGTGCCATCAGAAATTGTTTCAAGCACTGACAGAACCGGAAGCGCCCCTTCTTTCAAAGAGAAGAGGATGGAATAATCGATATTATGTGCGCATGCTATTTGATTTATGTGCTCTTAGTAGATTTAGATACTGACTAAGTCAGGATAGGAAATGCTTGGGGTATGAAGAGTAAAGTAAGTGGCTAAACACAACTGGCCACTGTAATTAGGGACTTACTATACTTGACATAAACTAAGTTATTACCTTGAATAACCGCGTTAGTGTTTGAATCTTATAGTGTGTTAGAGGATGGCTAGATAGAAATCTTCCAAGACTCCTAGAGGCAGAGATCGTCCACGTGTGACTAGGAGCAGTGCTAAGGCTCCTGAGACGACCCATGAGAACCCTGAGATTCATGGCCGGAGCGAAGAGAATGAGAATGCTAGCCTGAATGCTTCAGCTAGGGAGGCGATTGCTAATGAAGTACACCAGGTCATGCAGATAGTCTTACCGTCTATTGTGACTGAGGTCATGAGGGTTGTGAGAAGCGAGGAGAGGAAGGAGAAAGAGAATAGAAAGGGATTAATGGGCAAGGGAAGCAAAGGGGAGGAGGAATAACCAGAGCCTGAGACTATGTTATCCGATGAGGAGGAGGATGATGTAGTGGGGGTAGCAACTAGAGGGTGCAGTTTGGGGCGTTCCAAAGGTATAAGCCCCCGACTTTCGATGGCAATGGCAATGATGCTTCCGCTCACCGCTGGGTGAGGGAGATGGAGGCAGTCTTGGAGATCAGTGAGTGTCGCTAGACCAGAAGGTGAAGTTCGCAAATCACTCTTTCGTTGATTCAGCGTTGTGTTGGTGGGACATATTGTCCAAGCTGAGGGTACCAGGGCATCGGAAGGATGATGCTTTGAACCAGAATGGTGGTCGAGAATTCTATCCTCACAGGGAACTCGATAAAACAATACAGGGAGGTCTTTGCAACTTAAGCGGGAACCATGACCCACCAACAGTAACACCTGTCACACCCTCAAAATCCACTTGTGGAGTTTTACCGCGAGGCGTGTGAACAACCCAGGATCACAGTCAATAGTTACTCAGAACGACTCTAAATGCCATAATTTAAACATAATTAACCAAAATACCAACTTTAAACAATGCGGAAGCGTTTTTGAAAACAACCCAAATCTATAAAGTATAACTTATGGCAAAACAAGTGCCAACCAGAAAGTAAACTATAATTGTTAAATGTCAACTTGTCTTGAAGCAAAGTGTCTTAAAATGCAGTGAACCGTGCAGTGCTCCTATGGCAAGCAAGTTAAGGACCTGAGAAAAGCATACTAAAATGTCAACACATAGGTTGGTGAGTTCAAGAGTTTGAGTTCAATAAACATGTAAACAGTTGCGATAAATATAAGCAGTGTATGATAATAGATAGCTAGTCTATTATCAGTAAATATTAATACATAGTGATTTTGCAATTGAAGCTGACTGTGATAGTTGTTGCCTCCTGTCACGACTTACCATGTCGTGACAATGATCAATAGGACAAATTGCACCCGGTTGACCTCGAGTCACACAGGTGGGGCTCGTCAGACCCAGTAGTACTACCCAAGTTTCCCCGCTATTAAATATTAACAATTCAAAAGTGTGAGGACTTTTCCCATGGTAAACAACACTATATTAATATTTTACACAACTTAAATAATGAAAGCGTTCGTATAAATACCAGTATGCTATCTCCCCCAAAAGAGATTAAGTAAAGAGTGGGGCATGAACTCACCTGATGTATGCAAAGGTACCTAGGGTTTATTTTGAGAAACGAGAGGATAGCCAACCTTCACAGGTTACCTAGATCATGTGAGTACATAAGTACGTGTAAATAAAAGACATGTGAAACCCTAATCATACCAAAACCAAAGACTCAAGCTTCCAGAAAAATAGACGTTTTTACCTAGTTGACCCGTTTGACCCGTTGGTGACTTATGAGTTATAATTCAAATAAAGCCAATGAGCACATACAACATACATGATTAACATTCAAACAGTATCATACATATGCTATATCAACCAGGTGTATCACATAGATCATCATACAATCAAGTACTATACAAGTCATGCGAATCTAGAACATTAACATATCCACTAGTTTAATACAACTAACATGTCACACAAGGTTCAACCATTCATCACATGCCATGTGAAGCCACTCACGACTTCACATCCTAAACCCTGCCAATCCCACTAAGTAGGGGCCTCAATCCGCACGCGTGTATAATGATCACAACCAAATTCTTTAAGCATATACATTGCATTCACAACATCACAACAATCAATTACCAGACCCAAGCATGATGTCCTACTACTACACAACATCCAAACCATACATGATTACCAATTCCAATTATCACCCATGATTATCCAAACATGCCATACAACTAATTAACACGTTCTATCACACTAGAATCCATCCTTGAACATAATAGCAAGTTCCTATCATCCCAAACATGATCATAACATCATACTTCAACGTTTACACAAATAAAGTTTCCCTTTTGGGAAAGAATATCCCAAATCTATCAAACATCCAAAGTATACATGAATTCATCAATAATATACCAATTCAAGCTCATACTAACATCTAGACATGATCAACAACACTTAAACACCTCAATCTAACAATCTTCATAAACAAAAGTTTCTACTTTTGGCAAGCTATGATCAACATCGTCAAATTAAAGATTTCTAGCATTCATAACATCAATCTAGCATCTAATTATCATCATGAACCCATCCATAACATCAATCCATCACTAGATCACTACTACATGCCAAATAAAGTTACTATTCTTAGTAACCTATGAACAATGCATCAAAATCCCAACTTTCTTGCATAATCAACGTATTCTAACATTCATACAACCTATTAATCATCAAACATTCATCAAACAATCAACCATCATGCATAATCACAACAATTCAAATTAGGTTTGCTTCATAACCAATTTCATGATCAATCCACTAAAAACATAGAATCTTGCATAATCGACGTTAACTAACATGTATACAATCTAACTAACATGTTAACATCATCAAACAACAACCAATTCGACCTAATAAGGATCAATTTCGAATCTAGGGTTCGGCCATAATGAAGAACATCACAAAACACGAAAAATCTAACCTTTAAACTTGTAATTGCTTGAAATCGATGCTTCCTAAGTGTTTATGCTTGTAATCGATCAAAACCACACGAAATTGCTTGTTCAAGGCTGATTTCGAAGATGGAGGGATAGAAGCTTGATCGCGGCCGAAGGTGAGGTTTTGGAGGCTAGGGTTTGTTTTATTAATATTTTATTTACATATTTACCCTTTTAACCCTTGTAATTTGTATTTTATAAAAACTAAGCTTTAAACTCTTTGTAAAGTGTTTTTAACTTCATAATATAAAGATATAAACTTATAAAGTTCATTATATATCTTATCTTTATAAAAACACAAGACATACGAATAAATAGACACGTTTCCGCGTTACGCGATAAATTCTTTAAGTAACCGTTTATAAATGTGTAAACACATAAACATAACCCAATATTCACATAATCATTTAGATTCACAACAAATTAACATTATTCATTATTATTAGGTCACCAACGTTCAACGACAACTAGTGTGTGCTCACGACACGTGTTTACAAGACTTAACGGAACTAACGGAGCTTGGTAACGGAAATTTACCGGATGTCACATTATCCCCATGTTGAAAGATTTTCGTCCCGAAAATTGCGTTACATGGTGAGAGTGTTCCATCCCTGGTTTCCATCACTGGTCTACTGCATTGGCACACAGAAATCGAAATCGTGTGAGTTTTTGATGAGTTGTCACATCATCCCCATGTTGAAGAAATTTCGTCCCGAAATTTAAATCAATACCTTCGTCTGCTGGCATCGTTCCTTCGAATAGTTGAGGGTACTTAAGCTTCATTTGATCTTCCCGTTCCCATGTGAATTCCGGTCCACGTCGCGAATTCCAACGGATTTTAACAATAGGTATCTTGCTTTGCTTAAGTGTTTTCACCTCACGGTCCATCACCTCAACTGGTTCCTCAATAAAACGCAATTGTTCATCCACCTGAATTTCTTCTAGTGGTACGACCGTCGTTTCATCAGTTATGCACTTCTTCAAGTTTGACACGTGAAATACATCATGAATTCCGCTCAGCGAATCAGGTAGGGCTAATCGATAGGCTACTGGACCTATTCTTTCCACTATCTCAATGGTCCAACGTACCTCGGATTTAGTTTCCCTCGTTTACCAAACCGAACTACGCCTTTCCATGGTGAGACTTTCAACAAAACCTTGTCACCAACCTAAAACTCTAAAGGTTTCCGTCTTTTGTCAGCATAACTCTTTTGCCTGTCTCGCGCTGCAGCCATAAGGTTCCGTATCTGTATAATTTTCTCAGTCGTCTCATGAATTAACTCGGGACCTGTTATCTGACTATCCCCAATTTCTGCCCAGCAAACCGTGATCGACATTTTCTCCCGTACAACGCCTCGAAAGGTGCTGCTTGTATACTAGTGTGATAACTGTTGTATAAGAGAATTCCACCAATGGCAGGTGAATTTCCCAGTTATTCCCGAAGTCAATCACACAAGCACGTAGCATATCCTCCATCGTCTGTATAGTACGCTCACTCTGACCATCCGTCTGTGGATGATATGCAGTACTCATATCCAAACGTGTACCCAAGGATTTCTGCAATGATTGCCAGAAATGTGACGTGAAACGAGCGTCACGGTCGGAGATAATTGAGATCGGTACCCCCCTCTCGAAACGATCTCCTTGAGGTACAGGCGAGTTAACTTCTCCATCTTGTCGGTTTCCTTTATTGCAAGGAAATGAGCAGACTTTGTCAATCGATCATCCACAATAACCATATCGTGTCACAACCAGTACGTCGGGGTAGCTTAGTAATAAAATCCATGGAGATTTGTTCCCATTTCCACATTGGAATCTCGGTTGTTGTAATAGTCCGGATGGTTTTTGATATTCCACTTTCACCTTCGAGCAGGTTAAACACTTGCTCACGGTACGTAGCTACATCCGCTTTCATATTAGGCCACCAATAGTGAGCCTTTAGGTCATGATACATCTTGTCGGATCCAGGATGTATAGAATACTTAGATTTGTGTGCCTCGCTCATAACTAAATCTCTCAGATTTCCATGAACAGGCACCCAAAGTCTATCCATGAAATACCGAATTCCATCCTCTTTCATCACTAGCTGCTTATCCATTCCCCTTAAAAATCAGCACCAATATTTTCCACTTTTAAAGCTCTATTTGTGCCTCCTTAACTTGTTCGGGCAGTTGGGTACTGATAGTAAGCTGTAAAGCTCGCACCCGTCGGGGTTTAGCTGTTTCCTTCCTGCTTAAAGCATCGGCAACTACGTTCGCCTTTCCCGGATGATACTTAATTGCGCAATCATAATCATTTAGTAGTTCCACCCAACGTCGCTGCCTCATATTCAACTCTTTTTGCTCAAAGATATGTTGAAGACTCTTATGATCGGTGTAGATAGTGCACTTGGTACCGTCACAAATAATGTCTCCAGATCTTTAAGGCAAAAACTACTGCGCCCAATTCTAAGTCATGGGAGTATAGTTCTTCTCATGTACCTTAGTTGTCTCGAGGCGTAAGCTATCACCTTGTCTCGTTGCATCAAGACGCAACCCATCCTTGAATGGATGCATCGCAATACACCACAAAGTCATCTGTTCCCTCGGTATGCTAATATCGAGGCAGTACAGAGTTTTTGTTTTAATAATTGGAAAGCTGATTCTTGACTCTCAGCCCATTTGTATGTCGTTCCTTTGTGAGTCAAGGCTGTGAGAGTTGTGCGATCTTAGAAAATCCTTCTATGAATCGGCGGTAATATCCTGCTAATCCAAGAAATTGTCTTATCTCACTTGGTGTTTGGGTGTAGTCCAATTCTTTATCGCCTCAATCTTGGCAGGATCAACGTGTATTCCTTTCTCATTAACAATATGACCTAGGAATTGTACCTCTCTTATCCAAAATCACACTTTGGAATTTAGCATACAGTTGCTCATTTTTCAACAGTTCCAAGATTATTCGTAAGTGCTCTTCATGCTCCTCCTTAGTCCTAGAGTATATCATATATCATCGATGAACACAATGACAAACTGATCAAGATAAGGTTTGCACACACGCGGTTCATGAGGTCCATGAACATAGCAGGTGCATTAGTCAACCCAAAAGGCATGACCAAGAACTCATAATGACCATAACGAGTACGAAATGCAGTCTTGGAATGTCTTCTTCTCGAATTCTGAGTTGATGATAACCAGATCTCAAGTCAATCTTCGAGTAATAGCTTGATCCTTGAAGCTGATCGAACAAGTCGTCGATACGAGGTAAAGGTATCGGTTCTTGACTGTTACTTTGTTTAACTCTCGATAATCGATGCACATCCGGAATGTGCCATCCTTCTTCTTAACAAGAGTACAGGAGCTCCCCAAGGTGATGTACTAGGTCGAATAAAGCCCTTATCCAAAGCTCCTGAAGTTGTGACGACAACTCCTGTAGTTCGTTTGGTGCTAATCGATAAGGTGCTCTAGCAATCGGAGCTGCGCCGGGAGTCAACTCAATCTGGAATTCCACTTAGCGGTGCGGTGTAATCCAGGAAGATCTTCTGGAACACACCTCCGGAAAGTCGCGTACTACGGGAATATCCTCCATTCTCTTTTCTTCCTTTTGCTTATCGGTTACAAGTGCTAGGATAGCCCGCGGCCCTTTCGTAACACTTTTGAGCTTTCATATACGAGATGATGCCTATCACAGCACCACTCCTATCACCTTTGACGGTAAGAATTTGATCACCAACCGGGATCCGTATAATCTTCTCGTGACATATGACTTCCGCTTGCTTGCTAGAGAGCCAATCCATGCCTATCACAACATCAAAACTCCCCAGCGTAACAGGCATGAGATCTATAGCGAAAGTATGGCCAGCAAGTTCTATCCTACAGTCTTTAAGGATATGCGTTACATGGATTTTTACTACCGTCGGCTAATTCCACAGTGTACTTAGATTCTAAAGCAGAGGTATATCACTTAAAAGACTACAGAATTTTAAGGACACAAAACTCCTATCGGGCCAGTATCAAATAGTACCGTAGCAAAACAACCATTAACAGGGAATCTACCAGTACAAGTTGTGGGATCATTTAGAGCCTCACCTGAGCCAATGAAGAAGGCTCTCCTTTGGCTCCTTCTCTATTGCCGCCATTTCCAGTGCCATTACCACCATTGTTGTTATTATTGCCATTGGTTGTTGTTCCATGATTGTTAGTGTTGTTGTTGTGTTGTTGCCATTTCCGTTCCTCTTAGCTGTGGGAGTTTCGTTTGTAATGCCCTTCTTTCCCCACTCAAAACAACCCTTGGGGGTTTCTTGAGATTGTTGTGGCCTCTTCATTAGTTCACCACGGCAATCTTCGCAGCGTGTCCATCTTCCACACGTTGACACTTGAAGTTATCACCCGTCCCACATGGTGGTAGTTACACCGTGGGCATTTGGGATGTCTGCCGCCGTAACCGCTGGGTCCTTGGTTATTTGGGCAGTTTGGTTGAAATTGCGGTTATTATCGAACCGCCGCTGGCTGCTGAACTGGTTGTGCTGCTGTTGGGATTGTTGTTGACCACAGACGATGTTGATTTGTATTGCTGTACTGGGAGCATCCCCTCCTCTTTGTTGTCGGGCACGCTCACCACAGCGCCCCGTTTGGGTAACCGCCCTTGCTCTACCGCCTGATCAGTAAGTCTATGGGCAAATTGGATGGCATGCTGAATCGTAGTCGGGTTAGAAGCTGTTACCATACTTGGATTTCAGGCACCAATCCTCGTATGTAGTGCTCGATTCTCTTATGTGTCTCATTAACCATTCCTGGACACAATGTGGCCAGCTCATGAGTACGGGTCGTGTAAGCCTCAATTTCTGAACCCTTCATCTTAAGCTGCCAGAATTCCATCTCCAACTTTTGCACCTCGTTTCGAGGACAGTACTCCTCGATCATCATATCCTTGAACTCATTCCAGGGGAGTCCATTTGCCATCGCTTGTCCAAGCATCTGGACTTGCGCGTTCCACCAAGACAGGGTAGCACCCTCCAAAGTCCCGGTGGCATACTTTACTTGATCCGCCGGTGGACAGTTACATTTGGAGAAAACGGACTCAGTCTTCTCAAACCAGCGTACAAGCCTACAGCACCCTCTGTACCGTTGTAGGTGTGTGTGGTTTGCAGTCCATGAAGGACTTGTATGTACACATGGTGGTCCTGTTTTAACACAACACACATTAATCAAACATCCCCTACAGTTATAAGGTATCAGATTTGTTTTTCTGTCATTGTTTACCTGCCGGTTGACCCGCGTGGGCAGCAGCCACTGCCGCCTGAACATGCTTATTAATTAGAGCAGCAATTCCGCAGGAGTCATGTTAATAGCACCACCACCCTGTTCTCGGTGCCACGTCCACGTCCGCGTCCACGACCACGTCCACGTCCACGTCCACGAGTCCATTCTTTTACTTTATATTCACAATACAATAATGAGTAACATCATACACATTTAACTCATTGAAGCGTAGTAACAGTAAATGAAAGAATAACGTATCATCACACACCACAACATTCATAACAAAAATAATAACCAAAGTAAATAAATTGCAATAAGTCACAATGTATTTAGCAATGTCAAAATTGAAGTTTTGTCGTTCGTGTGGGAAACAACCCTTCCCACATAGGTTTCAAAAGAGAACACTATGTAGTCTAAGTTATAAAAGAAAGATCAATCGACAATGTCTGACCCATCACTATCATCCTCCATCTCCTCCGGTTCCTCCTCGGGTCCCTCCTCGGGATCCTCCTCATCCTCAGAGTCTGCGACAGGAGCAGGAGCTATAGCAATCTGGAGTGCTGCTAGTTGAGCTTTAAGATGGCAATCCTATTATCGGCTATGGCGTCCCGCTGTTCACGAGCAGTCACGCGTCCTTGGAGTGCCATAACACCATCTTGCATATGGTGAGAACCGTTCAGCGTCTTACCGTTTTCCTTGAGTTCGTCCAATTGATGTCTCAGGTTGTACACCTCTTGCTGTAGTGTACAGACATCACCCGTGAGTCGTCTCACACGATGCTGTTCCGTATCCAGTGCAACCATTAGTGCAGCAATCAGTTGCTCGTTGGACTGCGCCGTTCGGTGGATGAAAGCATGGGTTGATTGGCATTGTTCCTAGTCCTTGGCTTTAGGACAGGTACGCGTTCCCTAAACATGATATGGTCAACAAACCAAGGATAAGAACCCATCACGCGGAGGGTCACGCTTCATCAACGCGATGGTTGATCCCAGTCAATCTCCTCTCGGGGATACCAGTCTGGGCCAACGAATCCATCATCAGACGAGGTGCGGGAGGTTGGGATTCAGATCGTGTAGGTGATTCGGTGTTTACCGGAGCTCTTGAAGACGATGCCATGCTGCAGAGAGTGTGACGTGTATGCCAATGAGTATACAGTAGATAGAGTAAGGCACAGTAACTAATTAACTTTGTGCGGTTATAGTTTAGTGTGTATGCAACCTAGTTCCCTATAACCAATGGCACTGATACCAATCTGTCACACCCTCAAATCCACTTGCGAGTTTTACCGCGAGGCGTGTGAACAAACAGGATCATAGTCATAGTTACTCAGAACGACTCTAAATGCCATAATTTAAACATAATAACAAAAATACAACTTAAACAATGCGGAAGCGTTTTTGAAAACAACCCAAATCTATAAAGTATAACTTATGGCAAACAAGTGCCAACCAGAAAGTAAACTATAATTGTTAAATGTCAACTTGTCTTAAAGCAAAGTGTCTTAAAATGCAGTGAACCGTGCAGTGCTCCTATGGCAAGAAAGTTAGGACCTGAGAAAAGCATACTAAATGTCAACATATAGTTGGTGAGTTCAAGAGTTTGAGTTCAATAAACATGTAAACATTGCGATAAATATAAGCAGTGTATGATAATAGATAGCTAGTCTATTATCAGTAAATATTAATACATAGTGATTTTGCAATTGAAGCTGACTGTGATAGTTGTTGCCTCCTGTCACGACTTACCATGTCGTGACAATGATCAATAGGACAAATTGCACCCGGTTGACCTCGAGTCACACAGGTGGGGCTCGTCAGACCCAGTAGTACTACCCAAGTCCCCACTATTAAATATTAACAATTCAAAAGTGTGGGACTTTTCCATGGTAAACAACACTATATTAATATTTTACACAACTAAATAATGAAAGCGTTCGTATAAATACCAGTATGCTATCTCCCCCAAAAGAATTAAGTAAAGAGTGGGGCATGAACTCACCTGATGTATGCAAAGGTACCTAGGGTTTATTTTGAGAAACGAGAGGATAGCCAACCTTCACAGGTACCTAGATCATGTGAGTACATAAGTACGTGTAAATAAAAGACATGTGAAACCCTAATCATACCCAAAACCAAATACTCAAGCTTCCAGAAAAATAGACACGTTTGACCTAGTTGACCCGTTTGACCCGTTGGTGACATTATGAGTTATAATTCAATAAAACCAATGAGCACATACAACATACATGATTAACATTCAAACAGTATCATACATATGCTATATCAACCAGGGTATCACATAGATCATCATACAATCAAGTACTATACAAGTCATGCGAATCTAGAAACATAACATATCCACTAGTTTAATACAACTAACATGTCACACAAGGTTCAACCATTCATCACATGCCATGTGAAGCCACTCACGACTTCACATCCTAAACCCTGCCAATCCCACTAACTAGGGCCTCAGATCCGCACGCGTGTATAATGATCACAACCAAATTCTTTAAGCATTACATGCATTCACAACATCACAACAATCAATTACCAGACCCAAGCATGATGTCTACTACTACACAACATCCAAACCATACATGATTACCAATTCCAATTATCACCCATGATATCCAAACATGCCATACAACTAATTTAACACGTTCTATCACACTAGAATCCATCCTTGAACATAATAGCAAGTTCCTATCATCCCAAACATGATCATAACATCATACTTCAACGTTTACACAAATAAAGTTTCCCTTTTGGGAAAGAATATCCCAAAATCTATCAAACATCCAAAGTATACATGAATTCATCAATAATATACCAATTCAAGCTCATACTAACATCTAGACATGATCAACACATAAACACCTCAATCTAACAATCTTCATAAACAAAAGTTTCTACTTTTGGCAAGCTATGATCAACATCATCAATTAAAGATTCTAGCATTAACATCAATCTAGCATCTAATATCATCATGAACCCATCCATAACATCAATCCATCACTAGATCACTACTACATACAAAATAAGTTACTATTCTTAGTAACCTATGAACAATGCATCAAAATCCCAACTTTCTTGCATAATCAACGTATTCTAACATTCATACAACCTATTATCATCAAACATTCATCAAACAATCAACCATCATGCATAATCACAACAATTTTGAATTAGGGTTTGCTTCATAACAAATTTCATGATCAATCCACTAAAAACATAGAATTCTTGCATAATCGATGTTAACTAACATGATACAATCTAACTAACATGTTAACATCATCAAACAACAACCAATTCGACTTAATAAGGATCAATTTCGAATCTAGGGTTCGGCCATAATGAAGAACATCACAAAACACGAAAAATCTAACCTTTAAACTTGTAATTGCTTGAAATCGATTCTTCCTAAGTGTTATGTATCTTGTAATCGAATCAAAACCACACGAAATTGCTTGTTCAAGGCTGATTTTCGAAGATGGGAGGGATTAGAAGCTTGATCGCGGCCGAAGGTGAGGTTTTGGAGGCTAGGGTTTTTTTTATAATATTTATTTACATATTTACCCTTTTAACCCTTGTAATTTGTATTTTATAAAAACTAAGCTTAAAATCTTTGTAAAGTGTTTTTAACTTCATAATATAAAGATATAAACTTATAAAGTTCATTATATATCTTATCTTTATAAAAACACAAGACATACGAATAAATAAACACGTTTCCGCGTTACGCGATAAATTCTTAAGTAACCGTTTATAAATGTGTAAACACATAAACATAACCCAATATTCACATAATCATTTAGATTCACAACAATTAACATTATTCATTATTAATAGGTCACCAACGTTCAACGACAACTAGTGTGCTCACGACACGTGTTTACAAGACTTAACGGAACTAACGGAGCTTGGAACGGAAATTTACCGGATGTCACAACACCACTAAATTCAAGGAGATCGAGGCTGGTGTCGGATCAGGTGACGCCGGTGTCAAGGAAGATCAAGAGGTACATCCCGGGACTGTCGGCTGACATTCGCAGGCACCTGATTGCTGCTTAGCCGGGTACCTTTCGATCGGTGGTGGATTTGGCGAGCAGATTCTATGATGAGCGAGAGGAGACTGTGGTGGAGGTGAAGAAGACAAGTGGGAATGGTAAGAACTGGAATGGGAAGAGGTTTGGACCTGGTGGTTTCACTCCAAACAACAAGAAGATGAAGGTGGACGACCGTGGGGTGTCGTCAAGATCAGGGCTGAAAAAGTGTGGCAGATGTGGAAAGGAGCATACTGGTGAGTGCAGGATGGGGATGAATGTATGCTTCAGGTGTGGCAAGCCTGGCCACATCAGTATAGATTGTAGGGCGCCGAAGTGCTATAACTGTGGCGGGGAGGGCCACGCGACCAAAGACGGTAAGAAGCCAAGGGCGGAGAGCTCTGGAGCGAAGAAGAAGCCGGCGAAAGGAGGGCAGAGGGCAAGTGCTAGAGCTTACCCATGACCCGGGAGAGACAGAGCTGATCCCGATGTCGTGTCAGGTATGTTCCTAGTAAACCAAACTTGTGCCTCTGTATTGTTTGATTCCGGTGCTAGTAGGAGTTTTATTTTCACTACTTTCTGTGCTAAGTTGCCTATTAGTAGTAGAAATGTCAGTGAACCATTCGATGTAGATACTGATATTAATTACTGATGTGATAGAGGACTATGCCATAGAACTAGAAGGTCATAGGTTTGCTGCTAGGTTACACGTGATGCCCCTAGGTGGATTCGATGTAGTACTAGGGATGGACTGGTTAGCAACCTATGAAGCAAACATCGTATGTCCCAAGAAAATGATTCAATTAGTTACGCCCGATGGGAGTTCGGTTACGATTTATGGAGATCGTGTTGCTATGATCCCGAAGGTAATTCGATGGCGGTAGTGGGGAAGTGCATGACACGTGGATGTAGTGCCTACTTGGCATGCGTAAAAGATGTGGATGCGTCGGTACCACAATTATCTGAGGTACCAGTGGTGTGCAACTTTCCGGACGTATTCCCGGAAGACTTACCCGGCGTGCCACCGGATCGTGATATTGAGTTCCAAATTGATTTGAGACCCGGTGCTCAACTCGTTGCCAAAGCACCATATTGATTAGCTCTAACTGAGATGAAGGAACTCATGAGCCAATTGCAGGAGTTAATGGATAAGGGATTCATTCAACCGAGTATCTCTTCGTGGGGTGCTCCGGTGTTGTTTGTAAAGAAAAACGACAGAAGTATACGAATGTGCATTGACTATCGAGAGCTAAACAAGTTGACGGTGAAAAATCGGTACCCGTTACCAAGGATTGATGACTTGTTCGACCAGCTCCAAGGTGCCAGCTGTTCTCGAGGATAGATCTACGATCTGGCTACCATCAATTGAAGGTGAAAGAACAAGACATTCCTAAGACAGCTTTCCGTACGCGTTATGGATACTACGAGTTCCTCGTTATGTCTTTTGGTCTAACTACCACGCCAGTTTCCTTTAGGATTTGATGAATTGATTGTGCCGGTCGGTATTGGATAGATCAGTGATTGTGTTCATTGATGATATCCTGATCTACTCGAAGAGCAAAGAAGAGCATGCCGGTCACATTCGGGAGGTGTTGGAGACATTAAGAAGGGAGAAGTTGTATTCCAAATTCTCCAAGTGCGCATTCTGGTTGCATGAAGTTCAATTCTTGGGCGATGTGGTGAATCCTGACGGAATCATGGTGGACCCGGCAAAGGTGGAGGTGGTTATGCAATGGAAGTCACCGAAGACGCCATCCGAGATTCGTAGTTTCTTGGGTTTGGCAGGCTACTACAGAAGATTCATCCAAGACTTTTCCAAGATCGCTTCTCCACTAACCAAGTTGACCCGAAAGGATGTAAAGTTTATATGGGGTAAAGCTCAAGAGAAGGCGTTTGATGAACTGAAGGCGAGGTTGACTCAAGCTCCTGTTCTGTCATTACCCGATGGAAGTGAAGATCTCGTGGTTTATTCAGATGCTTCCTACTCGGGGTTGGGTTGCGTGTTGATGTAGAGAGGAAAGGTTATAGCCTATCCATCTCAACAGTTGAAGGTTCATGAGGTCAATTATCCTACTCATGACTTGGAGCTAGCAGCCATGGTCTTTGCGTAAAAGATTTGGAGGCACTATCTGTACGGGACGAAGTGCACCATTTTCACTGACCACAAAAGCTTGAAGTACTTCTTCGAGAAAAAGATCTAAACATGAGGCAGAGGAGGTGGTTGGAGCTCATAAAAGACTATGATTGCGAGATCCACTATCATCCAGGAAAGGCCGACGTAGTGGCCGATGCCCTTAGTCGAAAAGAGAGCCCGAGCCGATTCGGGTGAAAGTGTGAAGTCAGCTGGATCGATAAACATCCGAACATGTTCTTCACGGAAGGATAAACAACAGCACAAACCAAAAGTCAAACAATAACACGAACTATAATTGAATGGTTTCATTGACAAAACCTAACGATTACAAGCTCGTTACAACATAAGAATCAAGAATCTTGGCAAGGGGAAGATCGAGCATGATCTCCCCTCTCATCCGACAGTCCTAGGAGCCAGGCAGACTCCCTCTCAGATCCTTAATCTCTTTACACATTGAAACTGGTATATATAGGCCTCGGCCCATATTAGATGCGACTGGGCCAATTCGTGTGATTGGACCATGCGTATGGTTCAATCGTACGACTGGACCATTGTTATAGTTCAGTCTTACGAATGCCCCAATCGCACCTCTCAGTCGCACGGTTGGTCCATTAGCATGGCTCAGTCGTACGACTGAGTCTCATTCGCATATGCTACTGCGAATGACCCAGTTTCATGTGTTTACAACATATCAGGTGTATTACATTAAGCCTAGACTATTCGACAAGCGACGGACACACTATATATGACTATATATGCTCCAACAAATCCCCCTTTGGACGTTGCTTGCGAATAGTGGATAACACCTCTTACAATCTTCAGTCAATCTTTGCTCTGGTTTCCAATAGAATCAAACGAAAAACCATATTAGCCAACGTTGCTGATCCGTCAGGTTACACACATCCCCAAAAATGAATTTAGGCACAATAGTTTTTGTTTACTTTGCAGAACACCATCATAGCAGCAAGATTCCCCATATGACTTATTTTTCCAGATAATGACATGAACAGTTTTCCATTCTTATAGTTCAGTCTTACGAATGCCCCAATAGCACCTCTCAGTCACACGACTGGTCCATTAGCATGGCTCAGTCATACGACTGAGTCTCATTCACATATGCTCCTGCGAATGACCCAGTTTCATGTGTTTACAACATATCAGGTGTATTACATTAAGCCTAGACTATTCAACAAGCGACGGACACACTATATATGACTATATATGCTCCAACAGAAAGCATATCAACTGATCATGACCTCTGATGTAATGAAGCAAGTCAAAGAGTTTCAATACGATGCACTAAAAGAAGATCATCTTAACTCTGAAAGGATGAGAGGTCTGGTTGGGGAATTGGGTAAAAACACACTTGGTGTTAAAACCCGGTACGGACGGGTGTGGATTCCTCGTTTTGGGGATCTACGGGTGAAGATTATGGATGAAGCTCACAAGACTCGATACTCCATTCATCCTGGTGCCACGAAAATGTATCAAGATATGAAGAAAGATTATTGGTGACCGGGTATGAAGTGCGATGTGATGGGGTATGTGAGTAAGTGCCTTACTTGCTTAGGTGAAGGCTGAACATCAAAAGCCGTATGGGAAGATTCAACCTCTGGATATGCCGGAATTGAAGTGGGAGCACATCACCATGGATTTCATTATGAAGCTGCCGCGTACTCCGAAAGGGTACGATGCCATATGGGTGATTGTTGACTGTCTAACGAAGAGTGCTCACTTCCTACTGATCCGCGAGACATATTCATCTGAGAGGTTGGCGGATCTATTCATCAAGGAAATTGTAACTCGTCATGGTAAGCCAGTGTCTATTGTATCTGATCGTGACACCGGTTTATATCTAAATTCTAGAAGAAATTCCACGACGCCATGGGGACGAGGTTACATATTAGCACGGCTTATCATCCCCAAACTGATGGTCAGTCAGAAAGGACCATTCAGACACTGGAAGACATGCTTCGAGCATGTGTGATTGATTTTCGGGGAAGTTGGGATGACCACTTACCGTTAGCTGAATTCTCATACAACGCTGACTTTTATATATTCAGTTGGCAGGTAAACATTGCTGAGGATGGCACGAGGGTGAAGCTACTCGGCAGGAAAAGACGGACATCCATTCATACTCGTTATTGCTGTTGTTTTGTAATGCAAATTAGCAATTCTTTTGTATTCGGTTAAACAATAGTGTATTGCTCAACAACAGTGTTTTTAATGAAATGAAATGAATGGTTTTTGTTAAAAGAATTCCGCTACTTAAGCTTGTTAATTCATAATGTTTAATGTATTTAATGCTGTGAATGACCAACTGTGAGGTCTCCGGGAACGGGGCCTTACAAATCATGACTAATCAATGGTGTAATGTTAGAGTAACCAACTCCTCCTTTACTACCGTTGATTTTGTGTGTTATTTGAGACTTGATTATACCTTCAACCATATTTGAATAATAATTCACATTTTTCAACAAGAGTTTTGAAGATAAGAGTTCACTGGTTAAGTTGTTATTTTCCAAAAAAATTCATTATTACGATTTGTCAAATCTTTTATCCTACATTCTTTATCATAAAGATTTAATTTTGACTAATAAATGCATTTATAAAATCCATCTATTTTTTCTTTGAAAATTTTCTCATTACTTTTATATTTATGTGTTTGATATTGAAGTTTCTCAACTTCTAATATCAAATGCTCATTGTGAACTCTATATCTTTGTACTTTTTCAATGCAATCATTAGAACAAAAAATAGTATATACCTGATCAGTTTCAGCTTTCTTCTTTGTCTCTTTCTAGATAACATTCACCATGAAGGCCTTTGACTTGTCTTTACTACTTTAGATGCCGAAGTAATCTCAACAACATTGTCTTGTATATCTTGAGCAGTAGCTAGAGTAGTCTCAACAGCTTGGACTTTTTCTTAGTTATAGCTGGAGTTGACTCAACAGCTTTGACCTTTACTTTTTTTATAGCTGGAGTGAACTCAATAGGTTTTCCTTTAACCATAATCTTCTGAGTTGCAGTATTCTCAATAGTTATGTTTTTAGAATTCATCATATCTTTAACAATCACTTCTTCTTCCTCTCTTTTTCAACTTCTACTTTGTCAACCACTATCATTTTTTCTTTAACAAATACACCATTAATCAAATCATCTGATACAAATTCAGCAAATGGATTTTCTTCAACATGCTCTTCAACAGTTTGAATCTTAACCAACAGAGCAATAGACATCTTGATATCCAAAGCTATCATTTGATCTTACCAATCATAATCCTTATTTTTGACACACAACGGCTTTGGTCTTGGATGAGCTAGCTTGATCATTCTTTGTTTCAACCTCCATAGTTACCATCTTCTTTCCATGATCACTCTAATTAGTTCTGACTTCTGTGCATTCTCTGGAAAAATAACGAGGCTTATCACAGTTGTAGCATCTCAAGTTGGACTTATCAAACCCAATTTTGTTGGAGTTATTTAGACCAAAAATCTTGCTTCTGGTTCTCCTAGCAAAATTCTTAGCTTTATACACCATTATGACCATTTGATATTTAATATCAGTCTCTTCTACATCATCGAGATTAACTTGTTACAAGTCATAAACCAGATATTAGGTGGATTGATTCTTCCAGCAGAGAAGGCTTTACACCTATTCATGAATGATGTAAAAGAGCCAGATGCTCTTCAGCTATTTGAATGGTTTGCTTGTTAGGTTGAGATTTTACAACAAAAGCTGGTGCATTGATTGAGTGGTTTGGATTGGTGAATAGGCTTGAGGTTGTGATTAGGATTGAGCTTGGATATAAGAATTTTGGTGAGTGTTTTGGTAATGAGGTAAGGATTAGGGAAAATATTGATCTTTCACATTTGGATGAGCAGAAGATATTGAATGTTGTAGCTGACAAAGCTAGGAGTAGCTGTTATAGTAATTTGGTTTACTTGCCATTTTAGCACACAACACTTATGCTTCAACTCCCATGGTGTTGATGTAGTTTGCAGCCTTTTTCTTATCATCCATGTCTAGAATTTGATAGTTGAGATGTGATCACTTAAAGACAAGGTAATCCTTTATTCTTTTAATGGTAATGCAGTTGTTGTTCCAACTATATGGTAGAGAACTTAACAACTTTTTGTTTACTGGTATATTCTCTAAAGTAAATGCTGCACTTCTCAACTTTGTGATCTGCTTCACAAATTTGGACATCTAAGCCTCTAATGTTTCACCAAGAACATGATTAAACATGTTGAATTCCTACTTAAGCATATCTTTCTTGCTCACACTCTCTCTCATGTCTTTGATTCCTATAATTTGCTCTTCCATTGCATCACACAAATATTTATCCTTGGTGTAATCCTTAAACTTTTGTGCTATCTCAATGGTGAGTGCCATTATGATAGCAGTATAAGCTTTATCATCAAGCTCCATTCTCTTATGATCATCTTCATCCCACAAATGTTTAGGCTTAGGGAACCAATTCATCCTTTTCATTCTTATACACCAGGATATATGGGCTTTGTTTGATTGACCTCAGTATCCTAGGTTCAATATAAATGGCATGGTTCTGAAAATGATAAGCCCAATCTGAGCAGTCTTCTACATTTAGCAGACGAGGTGGCTTAGTGCTTGTGCCAATCTCATTGTCGTGATTCAAAGCAGATGTAATGTGTTTTAGATTAGCCATTGTTCTTGAAATTAGAAAAAATCTTCAAAAATAACTTTTCGCACAAAATGATCAACTTTTCGCTTGTTTCTCGAAGATTTTTTCAGGTTCAATTTTACCCCAAATTGATTAGATTCAGTTTACCAAGTTTTAAATTAGTAAATTAAGTTCAAATTAAATCCTAATTGTCTCTAATTGATTCAAATAAACTTGTTTAAGCCCAAAACCATCACCAATTCACCAATGATCAAACAAGCAGTTTCAACTTCTTCAAAATTGATTCAATGTAACAGAATTCAAGTCTAACTTCAAGTAACAATCAAGTAAAACTCACGAACTCTTCAAAAAATTCTTCTACTCAATCGATCTAGAGCAACAAGGCTCTGATACCAATTGTAAGGATCGTTACAATGTTAAGATCAATCTCGTAATTGTGATGCGGAATGTAAACAATTACGAATTAAGAAGTAGAAGAATCAAACGAATGAACACAATGTATATAAATTTCACTTCTATTGCTCTCTGAATTCAAGTGTTCACAAAATGAGTACAAATTCACAAATATGATCAAAAGCTTAACATGTATAAAACAAACTAACTATTTATACTAAACAATTAGCTCTCACGCAAGCTCTACATCTCACGCGACAAGAACTAGTCACGTGATAAGTGAACTTCTCGCGCAGTAAGTCTTAAGTTCTCACTTGACTTGAACTTGATCTTTATCTTGATTTGATTTCCCGAATCTCTAGGTTCAACCCCCAGAAGTATAATTTTGTCTATTGTTAAATTAGCATAATAATTTTATTTCTTTTAACACACTAGTGATTTCTCTTTTAGTTTTGCTCGACTACATGTATAAAAAGATGAAAAACCAACAGCTGAGAAGCAATCTTTATTCCAACCCCAAAGATGAAAAACCAACCACTGACTTATGTGCATTCTCTGGCAAAATGATAAGGCTTATCGCAGTTGTAGCATCTCAAGTTGGACTTATCAAACCCAATTTTGTTGGAGTTATTTAGACCAAAAACCTTGCTTCTGGTTCTCCTAGCAAAATTCTTAGCTTTATACACCATTATGACCATTTGATATTTAATATCAGTCTCTTCTACATCATCGAGATTAACTTGTTGCAAGTCATAAACCAAGATATTAGGTGGATTGATTCTTCCAGCAAAGAAGGCTTTATAACTGTTCATGAATGATGTAAAAAGAGCCAGATGCTCTTCAGCTATTTGAATGGTTTGCTTGTTAGGTTGAGATTTTACAACAAAAGCTGGTGTATTGGTTAAGTGGTTTGGATTGATGAATAGGCTTGAGGTTGTGATTAGGATTGAGCTTGGATATAAGAATTTTGGTGAGTGTGTTGGTAATGAGGTAAGGATTAGGGCAAAGATTGATCTTTCACATTTGGATGAGCAGAAGATATTGACTGTTGTAGCTGACAAAGCTGGGAGTAGCTGATATAGTAATTGGTTTACTTTCCATTTTGGCACACAACACTTATGCTTCAGCTCCCAGATGTAGTTTGCATCCCTTTGCTTATCATCCATGTCTAGGATTTGATAGTTGAGATGTGATCACTTAAAGACAAGGTAATCCTTTATTCTATGGTAGTGCAGTTGTTGTTCCAACTATATCATAGAGAACTAACAACTTTTAGTTTACTGTTATATTCTCTAAAGTAATTCCTGCACTTCTCAACTTTGTGACCAACGGAACACCCGGTTATTTCTTAAAAATAAAAGAAACAATAACAGTGGAAGAATAAAGAAAGGAAATGTCAATAAACCCAGATTGAGGGGTTAAATGTGTAAAAAGGACAAAAGTACAAAAGTTGGTGTAAAGGTGGGCATGGCCTCCCACCTTCACTTCACATCACCATTTTCATTCGGTTTTAAAAAGAGAGAGCAGAGAAACTCTCGGTTAAAGAAAAAAAAAGAAGAAGAAGAAGATTGAATTCAAGGTAAGAATTCAAGGTTTCTATGTGTTCATGTTGGGTTTTGTCTCGGTTATCTGCTTATGTGCTTATGTGCTTGTGTTTGTGTCCGTGTGTGTGTGTGTTTTGGTGTGTTTTTAGGTGTTCGAACTCAGTTGCAAAAGGGTTAGAAGGAAGATACACTCAAAGTTGCACCAGGTGAGTTTCTAGACCCCGGTTTTACTTGTTTTAAACTTTTCTTGGGGCTGAAAATGTATTAAAACGATTTCCAAATGTTTATGTATGTATACCCATAGGTATTATGCATGGTTGATGATGGTTCGTAGATGCTTATAGGTTGTTCATGCTTAGAATAGCCTGGGTAAGCTTAGAACAGATAGGTTTGATGTTTGGATTCGAAATTATCCTAGAAATAGGTTGGACAGAAGGTTCATGCGCCTAAATAAGGTCCATACGCCTGGAGCTTGCCTTAGAAATGATAAGTGTATCTCATGCGCCTGAACAGTGCCCTCATGCGCCTAGAAAATTAGTCAGACGCCTAAGTGTAGGGCCATGCGCCCTAATAGTACCCATGCGTCTGAATATTCCCATGCGCCTAAGTTTCCATACGCCCGAATAAACCCATGCGTCTAAGTGTCCATGCGTCCGAATGGGTCATACGCCCAAATTGTGTCGATGCGCCTGAATGGTTCATGCGCCTAAGCGTTAAAAACAGCTAAGTGTTGGCTGATGCGCCTGTATAGTGATAAAGCGCCTAAACAGGGCCCATGCGCCCAAATAGTGTCTAAGCGCCTAACACTTAGAATCTACTACAGAATTCTTGGGAGTTTGTGCTCTCAGGGTTTTGATCGAGGTTTGACTAGGGTTTATTAATGATGGGTTTCATGCATGATTATGATTGTTTTATGATTGCTCTTTATTTTATTATTGTTATTAATAATATTATTATTAATATTAATATTATTATTATTATTATTAGTATGTGACTTTACGTGGTGTGTTTATATTCGTAACATAAAGTATTACTAATAATAAGGAGGAAGAGCAGTAAAGAAGAGAAGTGAAACTTCAATAAAATATTAACAAGTCTTGCAAGCTTACAGGAGGTACACGACCATGTTGTCGTTAGCTCAACTGTGTTGTGGGTTAGCTACTCTATTATGCACACGGGGCCAGTCAATTAAGACTGGGGACCTTTGCAGCATACCCTAGGTGTCTGGGTCAGCCTTGTATACAGTATATAAAACCCCTTGTGGGATAAAGAGGGCCCAGCACCATTTCCCCCGCGCATACAGTTTAGGGTATTGCTCATTGGTCCATACAGATAGTGAAAGATAAAGATAAAAGAATGCAGAGTAAACAAGGCATACAGTCTAGAGATAAAGCATTACCTAATTGTATAGTTAATGCGTGCTCATGTATAAAGTGATGAAGTTTTCATGGAAAGAGTATTTTCATATATATACCTACAGAAAGTATTTATTTACTTTTAAAACTAGAACTCACTCAGCAACACTGACTTTTATACATTTTTAGTTGGCAGGTAAATATTGTTGAGGATGGCACGAGGGTGGAGCAACTCGGCAGGGAAAGACTGACATCCATTCATACCTATTATTACTGTTGTTTTGAAATGCAATTAAACAGATCTTTTGTAATTAATTAAACAATAGTGTATTGCACAGCAACAGTGTTTTAATGAAATGAATGGTTTTTGTTAAAAATGTTTCCGCTACTTAAGTTTGTAAATCTATAACGTTTAGTGTATTTAATGCTGTGAATGACCAACTGTGATGTCTCGGGGAACGGGGCCTTACAAGTTGATATCAAAGCCAAAGTTTAAGAGAATTGGGTTAAATAAACTTTTAAAACCTAAACTTAAACTGAAAATGGGACAATTGAAGGGATGTCAGCCCGAGTAGCTATGTGCCATTAGGTATGTCTTTTCTTAATGTTAACCGGTATTATGTGCGCATGCTATTTGAGTTATGTGCTCTTAGTAGATTTGGATATTGATTAAGTCAGGATACAAAATGCTTAGGGTATGAAGAGTAAAGTAAGTGGCTAATCATAACTAGCCACTGTAATTAGGGACTTACTATACTTGACATAAACTGAGTTGTTACCTTGAATGACCGTGTTAGTGTTTGAATCTTATAGCGTGTTAGAGGATGGCTGGACGAAAATCTTCCAAGACGCCTAGAGGCAGAGGTCGTCTGCGTGTGACTAGGAGTAGTGCTAAGGCTCCTGAGACGACCCATGAGAACCCTGAGGTCTATAGCCGGAGCGAAGAGAACGAGAAAGCTAGCTTGAATGCCTCAGCTAGGGAGGCGATTGCTGATAATGTACACTAGGTCATGCAGACAGTCTTACCATCTGTAGTGACTGAAGTCATCAGGGCTGTGAGAGGCAAGGAGAGGAAGGAGAAGGAGAATAGAAAGGGATCAATGGGCAAGGGAAGCAGAAGGGAGGAGAAACAACCAGAGCCTGAGACTGTGTTGTCCGAGGAAGAGGAGGATGATGTAGTGGGGGTAGCAACCGGAGGATGCAGTTATGGGGCGTTCCAAAGGTGTAAACCCCCGACTTTTGATGGCAATGGCAATGCTGCTGCCACTCACCGCTGATTGGGGAAATGGAGGCAGTTTTGGAGATCAGTGAGTGTCGCGAGGAGCAAAAGGTGAAGTTCGCGACTCACTCTTTCGTCGATTCAGCGCTGTGTTGGTGGGACAATATTGTCAAAGCTGAGGTGCCAGAGCCATCGAGAAAATGCGATGGAAGGAGTTTAAGGAGTTGGTGATCGAGGAATTCTGTCCTCACCGGGAACTCGATAAAATCGAGAGGTATTTCTTGTAACTTGAAGCGGGAAGCATGACCCACCAGTAGTACACCACCAAAATCAACGAGATGGCGAGGCTGGTGCCGGATCAGGTGACGCTGGTGTCAAGGAAGATCAAGAGGTACATCTAGGGACTGCCAGCTGATATTCGCAGGCACCTGATTGCTGCACAGCCAGGTACCTTTCGATCGATGGTGGATTTGGCGGGTAGGTTGTATGATGAGCGAGAGGAGACTGCGGTGGAGGTGAAGAAGACGAGTGGGACGGTAAAAACTGGAATGGGAAGAGGTTTTGGACGTGGTGCTTTTACTCCAAATAACAAGAAGGTGAAAGGGGACGACCATGGGGTGTCGTCAAGATCAGGGCTGAAAAGGTGTGGCAGATGTGGAAAGGAGCATATCGGTGAGTGCAGGATGGGAATGAATGTATGCTTTAGGTGTCGCAAGCCTGGCCACATCGCTAGAGACTGTAAGAAGCCAAGGGCGGAGAGCTCTGGAGTGGAGAAGAAGAAGCCGGAGGAAGGAGGGCATTGGGCAGGTACTAGAGCTTACAGCACGACCCGGGAGGAGGCCAGAGCTGATCTCGATGTTATGTCAGGTATGTTTCTAGTAAACCAAACTTGTACCTCTGTATTGTTTGATTTCGGTGCTAGTAGGAGTTTTATTTCCACTACTTTTTGTGCTAAGTTGCCTATTAGTAGTAGAAATGTTAGTGAACCATTCGACGTAGAAACCGCTATGGCAAGTCCACGAGAATTACCAATGTGATAGAGGACTGTGCCATAGAACTAGAAGGTCATAGGTTTGCTGCTAGGTTACACGTGATGCCCCTAGGTGGATTTGATGTAGTACTGGGGATGGACTGGTTAGCAACCTATGAAGCAAACATCGTATGTCGCAAGAAGATGATTCAATTAGTTGTGCCCGATAGGAGTTTGGTTATGATTTGTGGAGATCGCGTTACTACGATCCCGAAGATGATTTCGATGGCGGTGGCAAGGAAGTGCATGAGACGTGGATGTAGTGCCTACTTGGCCTACGTAAAAGATGTGGGTGTGTCGGTACCGCAATTATCTGAGGTGCCAGTGGTGTGAGACTTTCCAGACGTATTCCCGGAAGACTTACCCGGCGTGCCACCGGATCGTGAGATTGAGTTCCAAATTGATTTGATACCGGTGCTCATCTCGTTGCCAAAGCACCATATCGATTAGCTCCTACTAAGGTGAAGGAACTCATGAGCCAATTACAGGAGTTGATGGATAAGGGATTCATTCGACCAAGTATCTCTCCATGGGGTGCTCCGATATTGTTTGTAAACAAAAAGGATGGAAGTATGAGAATGTGCATCAACTACCGAGAGCTAAACAAGTTGAGGGTGAAGAATCGGTACCTGTTACCAAGGATTGACGACTTGTTTGACCAGCTCCAAGGTGCCAGTTGGTTCTCGAGGATAGATCTACGATCTGGCTACCATCAATTGAAGGTGAAGGAACAAGACATTCCTAAGACAGCTTTCCGTACGCGTTATGGACACTACGAGTTCCTCGTTATGTCTTTTGGTCTAACTAACGCGCCATCTGCCTTTATGGATTTGATGAATCGAGTGTGCCGGCCTATGTTGGATAGATCAGTGATTGTGTTCATTGATGATATTCTGATCTACTTGAAGAGCGAAGAAGAGCATGCCGGTCACATTCGGGAGGTGTTGGAGACATTAAGAAGGGAGAAGTTGTATGCCAAATTCTCCAAGTGCGTGTTCTATTTGCGCGAAGTTCAATTCTTGGGTCATGTGGTGAATCCTGATGGAATCATGGTGGACCCAGCAAAGGTGGAGGCAATGATGCAATGGAAGTCTCCAAAGATGCCATCCGAGGTTCGTAGTTTCTTGGGGTTGGCGGGATATTATCGAAGGTTCATCTAGGACTTTTCCAAGATTGCTTCTCCACTAACGAAGTTGACCCAAAAGGATGTAAAGTTTATATGGGTTCTAGCTTAAGAGAAAGCATTCGAGGAGTTAAAGGCGAGGTTTACTCAAGCTCTTGTTCGGTCATTACCCGACGGAAGCGAGGATTTGGTGGTCTACTCTGATGCTTCCTACTCAGGGATGGGGTGCATGCTAATGCAGAGAGGGAAGGTTATAGCCTATGCATCCCGACAGTTGAAAGTTAATGAGGTCAATTATCCCACTCATGACTTGGAGCTAGCAGCCATGGTCTTTGCACTAAAGATTTGGAGGCACTTTCTATACGAGACGAAGTGCACCATATTCACCGACCACAAGAGCTTGAAGTACTTCTTCGAGCAAAAAGATCTGAACATGAGGCAGAGAAGATGGTTGGAGCTCATAAAAGATTATGACTACGAGATCCACTATCATCCGGGCAAAGCCAACGTGGTGGCTGATGCCCTTAGCTGAAAAGAGAGACCCGAGCCAATTCGGGTGAAAGTATACCAACTAATCATGACCTCCGATGTGATGAAGCAAGTCAAAGAGTTTCAAGATGAGGCACTGAAAGAAGATCATTTTAACTCTGAAAGGATGAGAGGTCTGGTTGGGGAATTGGGTGAAAACACACTTGGTGTTAAAACTCGATTTGGACGGGTGTGGATTCCTCGTTTCGGGGATCTACGTGTGAGGATTATGGATGAAGCTCACAAGACTCGATACTCCATTCATCCTGGTGCCACAAAAATGTATCAAGATATGAAGAAAGATTATTGGTGGCCGGGTATGAAGCGTTATGTGGTGGAGTATGTAAGTAAGTGCCTTACTTGCTTACAGGTGAAGGTCGAGCATCAGAAGCCGTATGGGAAGATCCAACCTTTGGATATACCGAAATGGAAGTGGGAGCACATCACCATGGATTTCATTACAAAGTTGTCGCGTACTCCAAAAGGGTACGATGCCATATGGGTGACTGTCGACCGTCTGACGAAGAGTGCTCACTTCCGACCGATCCGCGAGACATATTCATCTGAGAGGTTGGCGGATCTATTCTTCAAGGAAATTGTAACTCGTCATGGTGTGCCGGTGTCTATTGTATCCGACTATGACACCCGGTTACATCCAAATTCTGGAAGAAATTCCACGATGCCATGGGGACGAGGTTACATATTAGCACGGCTTATCATCCCCAAACTGATGGTTAGTCAAAAAGGACCATTCAAACATTGGAAGACATGCTTCGGGCATGTGTGATTGATTTTAAGGGAAGTTGGGATGACCACTTACCGTTAGCTGAATTTTCATACAACAACAACTATCATGCTAGTATTGGCATGCCACCATATGAAATGCTATACGGTAGGAGATGCTGAACACCCGTTTGTTGGGGTGATATTGGTCAGAAGGAATTGGGGAGAGTCGAGGTCATTGAGGCTACTACTGAGAAGCTTGAGAAGATTAAAGCCTTCATGAGGGCAGCTAAAGATAGACAGAAGTCGTATGCCGATAAACGACACAGACCGATTGAGTTCCAGGTGGGTGACCGGGTTATGTTGAAGGTCTCACCTTGGAAGGGTATCATCCGATTCAGGAAATGAGGTAAGCTAAGCCCGAGATACATAGGACCCTTCCGAATCATTGCTCGAGTAGGAAAGGTGGCCTATAGATCGGAGTTACCAGATGAGTTAAGTGGAATTCACCCGACATTCCACGTATCTCATCTGAGAAAGTGCTTAGCTGATGAAGACATGATTGTTCCACTGGAAGACATCGAAGTAGATGAAAGGCTCAATTATGTAGAGCAACCAGTGGCAATCATCGATCGAAAAGAGAAGAGACTAAGGAATAAAGTGGTTCCTCTTGTGAGTGTACAATGGAAGCACAGGAAGGGATCCGAATCTACATGGGAGACTGAGGAGGAGATGAGGCAGCATTACCCTCGTCTGTTTGAGGAATAACAAGTTTCGGGGATGAAACCTATTTAAGGGGGGTAGACTTGTAACACCCGGTTATTTCTTAAAAAGAAAAAAAAGAATAAGAGTTGAAGAATAAAGAAAGGAAATGTCAATAAACCCAAGTTGAGAGGTTAAATGTGTAAAAAGGACAAAAGTACAAAAGTTGGTGTAAAGGTGGGCACGGCCGCCCACCCTCACTTCACATCACCATTTTCATTCGGTTTTAGAGAAAGATCAGAGAAACTCTCGGTTGAAGAAAAAAAAGAAGAAGAAGAAGATTGAATTCAAGGTAAGAATTCAAGGTTTCTATGTGTTCATGTTGGGTTTTGTCTCGGTTATCTGCTTATGTGCTTATGTGCTTGTGTTTGTGTCTGTGTGTGTGTGTGTGTTTTGGTGTGTTTTTAGGTGTTCGAACTCAGTTGCAAAAGGGTTAGAAGAAAGATACACTCAAAGTTGCACCAGGTGAGTTTCTAGACCCCGGTTTTACTTGTTTTAAACTTTTCTTGGGGCTGAAAATGTATTAAAACGATTTCCAAATGTTTATGTATGTATACCCATAGGTATTATGCATGTTTGATGATGGTTCGTATATGCTTATAGGTGTTCATGCTTAGAATAGCCTGGGTAAGCTTAGAACAGATAGGTTTTATGTTTGGATTCGAAATTATCCTAGAAACAGGTTGGACAGAAGGTTCATGCGCCTAAATAAGGTCCATGCGCCTGGAACTTGCCTTAGAAATGATAAGTGTATCTCATGCACCTGAACAGTGCCCTCATGCACCTAGAAAATTATTCAGACGCCTAAGTGTAGGTCCATGCGCCCCAATAGTACCCATGTGTCTGAATATTTCCATACGCCCGAATAAACCCATGCGTCTAAGTGTCCATGCGTCTGAATGGGTCATACGCCCGAATAATGTCCATGCACCTGAATGGTTCATGCGCCTAAGTGTTAAAAACATCTTAGTGTTAAAAACAGCTAAGTGTTGGCTGATGCGCCTGTATAGTGATGAAGCACCTAAACAGGGCCCATGCGCCCAAATAGTGTCTAAGCGCCTAACACTTAGAAATTTTTACAGAATTCTTGGGAGTCTGTGCTCTCAGGGTTTTGACTGAGGTTTGACTAGGGTTTATTAATGATGGGTTTCATGCATGATTATGATTGTTTTATGATTGCTCTTTATTTTATTATTGTTATTAATAATAATCATATTATTATATTATTATTATTATTATTATTATTATTATTATTATTATTATTATTATTATTATTATTATGTGACTTTACGTGGTGTGTTGATATTCGTAACGTAAAGTATTACTAATAATAAGGAGGAAGATCAATAAAGAAGAGAAGTGAAACTTTAATAAAATGTTAACAAGTCTTGCAAGCTTACAGGAGGTACACGACCATGTTTTCGTTAGCTCAACTGTGTTGCGGGTTAGCTACCCTATTATGCACATGGAGCCAGTCAATTAAGACTGGGGACCTTTGCAGCATACCTTAGGTGTCTGGGTCAGCCTTGTATACAATATATAGAACCCCTTGTGGGATAAAGAGGGCCCAGCATCGTTTCCCCCGCGCATACAGTTTAGGGTATTGCTCATTGGTCCATACAGATAGTGAAAGATAAAGATAAAAGAATGCAGAGCAAACAAGGCATACAGTAAAGAGATAAAGCATTACCTAATTGTATAGTTAATGCGTGCTCATGAATAAAGTGATGAAGTTTTTATGGAAAGAGTATTTTCGTATATATACCTACAGATAGTATTTATTTACTTTTAAAACTAGAACTCACTCAGCAACACTGACTTTTATACATTTTCAGTTGGCAGGTAAATATTGCTGAGGATGGCACGAGGGTGGAGCTACTCGGCAGGGAAAGACTAACATCCATTCATACCTATTATTAGTGTTGTTTTGTAATGCAATTAAACAGTTCTTTTGTAATCGATTGAACAATAGTGTATTGCTCAGCAACCGTGTTTTAATGAAATGAATGTTTTTTGTTAAAAATGTTTCCGCTGCTCAAGTTTGTAAATCTATAACGTTTAGTATATTTAATGCTGTGAATGACCAACTGTGAGGTCTCCGGGAATGGGGCTTTACGTCAACTTCACAAATTTGGACATCTAAGCCTCTAATGTTTCACCAAGAACATGATTAAACATGCTGAATTCCTGCTTAAGCATATCTTTCTTGCTCTCTCTCTCATGTCTTTGTTTCCTATAATTTGCTCTTCCATTGCATCAAATCTTTAGCCTTGGTGTAATCCTTAAACTTTTGTGCTATCTCAATGGTGAGTGCCATTGTGATAGCAGTATAAGCTTTATCATCAAGCTTTATTCTCTTATGATCATCTTCATCCCACAAATGTTCAGGCTTAGGGAACTAATTCATCCTTTTCATTCTTATACACCAGGATATATGGGCTTTGTTTGATTGACCTCAGTATTCAGGGTTCAATATAAATGGCATGGTTCTGAAAATGATAAGCCCAGTCTGGGCAGTCTTCTACATTCAGCAGACGAGGTGGCTTAGTGCTTGTGCCAATCTCATTGTCGTGATTCAAAGTAGATGTAATGTGTTTTAGATTAGCTATTGTTCTTGAAATTAGAAAAAAATTTCAAAAATAACTTTTCGCACAAAATGATCAACTTTTCGCTTGTTTCTCGAAGATTTTTTCAGGTTCAATTTTACCCCAAATTGATTAGATTCAGATTACCAAGTGTTCAATTAGTGAATTAAATCCAAATTGTCTCTAATTGATTCAAATAAACTTGTTTAAGCCCAAAACCATCACCAATTCACCAATGATCAAACAAGCAGTTTCAACTTCTTCAAAATTGATTCAATGTAACAGAATTCAAGTCTAACTTCAAGTAACAATCAAGTAAAACTCACGAACTCTTCAAAAAAATCTTCTACTCAATCGATCTAGAGCAACAAGGCTCTGATACCAATTGTAAGGATCGTTACAATGTTAAGATCGATCTCGTAATTGTGAATGCGGAATGTAAACAATTACGGATTAAGAAGTAGAAGAATCAAACGAATGAACACAATGTAAATAAACTTTACTTCTCTTGCTCTCTGAATTCAAGTGTTCACAAAATGAGTACAAATTCATAAATATGATCAAAAGCTTAACATGTATAAAACAAACTAACTATTTATACTAAACAATTAGCTCTCACGCAAGCTCTACATCTCACGCGACAAGAACTAGTCATGCGATAAGTGAACTTCTCGCGTAGTAAGCCTTAACTTCTCACTTGACTTGAACTTGATCTTTATCTTGATTTGATTTCCCGAATCTCTAGGTTCAACCCTCACAAGTAGAATTTTGTCTATTGTTAAATTAGCATAATAATTTTATTTCCTTTAATTGACTAGTGATTACATGTATAAAAAGATGATAAACCAACCGCTGAGAAGCAATCTTTATTCCAACCCCAAAGTTATCCCTTTCATTTTTCATGGGGAAAGGATAGTTTTATTTTATTTTCTAATATTAATCGCATTAGTTTCAAATATTTTTACAATTAATCCTTTTTTTTATTTTGTGAAGTGATAATAAAAATGGAAATGATGTCACTAGAATAAACCACAAAAATAAAGATGATCTATGCATAGTCATTCTAGGTCCACACATATCAAAGATAGTAGTTATAAAATTGATAAAACCTAAAATGGGTAAAATACTAGAGGATTTAAAATTGTTGAATCGACTGCTCTTTTAAAATGGTTGGTATATCAAAGATAGTAGTTATAAAATTGATAAAACCTAAAATGGGTAAAATACTAGAGGATTTATAATTGTTGAATCGACTGCTCTTTTAAAATGGTTGGTAGTATAAGGGCGGATGAACCTTACTCTATTATTAATATAAAAGATAAATGAATAGTAGAATTTTGGATATTTTCAAACTAACATTATTATTTTTCATTTTTTTGTTGACCTCTTATTTCTAATTTGATTTGCTTTGATTACACGTATATAAGGAGGGAAAACTAACTTCTTAGAACATCCTCTTTCTACCCACCCCAAACCCAAGTTATTCCTTTCACTTATGATAATATTAACTGACAAACTAAATGAATAGTTTATTTTTGGTTTTTTAGGATATTAGTTGCGTTAGTATTAATTTTTTTCACATTTAACCTTATATTTTAGGTTTTTATTTATTTTTACCACTTAAGTATAGGATTTTAGAGTTTGACCACCATATATTTATAGTAAAGTTTTATCTTTCCACGTTTTGTCCCTAAAGTTTAGTATTTTATCTTTTTCTTTTTCGATTTGTTTATTTTTTTACTTTGACGACTAAAGTTTATGATCTTAAAGTTTGACCACAGAATTGGTTTTTTGACTCTGATCGCCATATTTTAGGATCTTATAGTTTGATCACTAAAATATCCGCAGTGAGTTTTATTTTTTTAACTTGTCCACTAAAGTTTAGTATTTTTATGTTTTACCACCAATCTTTGATTTTAAGGTTTCCGACAAGTCGGACAGTAAACAACCAAGTAACGTGGTGTTGCGTTTGGGTATAACGACCGGGCTCCTGGCATGTATTTTTAGAGTTCAATCGTTAAAATTTAGTAATTTAGAGTTTTGCCACAAGAATTCGCTTTTATGATTTCCAATAAGTTAGTTTGATAACACCAAAGTAAAGGTGCGTTGGAAAAATGACTAGAGCCCACCACGTGTCAAGGAGGGACACAAACTAATTATTTAGAGTAAATTACGCTTTTAGTCCCTGTTGTTTGGTGATTATAACGCTTTTCATCCAATAGTTTAAAAACGCCCAGTTTAACCACTGTGGTCTAAAATTTGTCACAATTAGGTCCAAACCGTTAACTCTATCCAATTTCTCGGTTAGATTTTTAATAAAAGAAAAAAAATACCCTTGGACTAAAAGTGTTATTATATTACAACCTAACCCCATTTTTTCTTGTTAGAACACATCTAAACCACCTCTAGCACCTCCACCACTACTAGCACCCACCACTCACCGGCAACCGTATAAGGATCACCCACCACTCACCGGCAACCGTATAGGCATCACCCACCACTCTCCGACAACCACACTACCACCACCCAACACTCGTCGGCAATCACCACAGGCACTCACTTAAGATCTAAACCAAACCCTAACCCCACCTGTTTCCTCTTTGACTAGACTGCATTGTTACTCCCTTGGCCGACCTCGACTAGCCAACCTCGCTTACAAGCAGTGGTCAGTGACTCGAAACCGCCTTCAAAACACATGTAATCGTGTTAGAAACCTAGTGGATTCACCTGATTTTACCGTAACGGATGTGAAATCACCGGTGGTCGGCTGCCTCCACTGCCCAATCGTAGTGGTGTGGTGGTTGCAATTTGGGGTTGTCGGCCAAGGTTGAGAAGTAACAGATCTGAATCACTTCAAGTTTTTGGCAGTGGGTGTGATGAAGATGATGTGGTGGTCATGGGTTAAGGCCAACGATTTGGATGAGCGAGGCTGCTAATTGTGGTGGTGGTAGTGTGTGCTGGTTCCTGTGAGGTGGTCGTGGTGGTTTAGCAGTGGGTGCGGTGGTTGTGTGGCGGTGTCTATGAGGTGGTCGTGGTGTGTGGCGGTGGGTGCGGTGACTATGTGTCGGTGGTTGTGGTGATATTTTTAGAGAGAGAGAGTAGAAACAGAGAGAGTAAGGAGAGAGAGAGTGTGTGTGTATCTATATATATATACACACATATATATAATGTCTAATGATATTAAAGTTAAGATTTTAGTCCAAGGGTTTTGTCTTTTTACATACACTTAACGGAATAAATGGATGGAGGTTAGTGACCCGGACTTAATTGTGACAAATTTTAAACCACAGTGGTTAAATCAGGTGTTTTTAACTATTGGATGGAAAGCGTTATAACCACCAAATCACGGGGACTAAAAGCGTAATTACTCAATTATTTAATAAAATAGACAAGAAACAAAAATTTAGACGTTATCATAATCGATAGCTGTTACAACAAAAACACCTACTTGTTACGATAAGATTATTGCAACTGGACGAACCTTTTAAGTTGTGGTTGATATATTCTACAAATTGTGGGGCACATACGTAGAAACGTGGTAAAATAAATCAATTTATGATTGTGTGACTGAGTGAAATACACGCTGCATTATTCAATTTTTTTTGTCATTGTATGCATACTAAAAGTAAGTAATTGCAATCTTGTCTAGGTGCAGGACTAAGTGTTGCGATGTGATTGAACAAAATTTGATTATAATAAACTGCTATAAGAATAATTCTTAATGACACTGGAAAAAGAAAAGAAAAAGAACAAATACACTCAACTAAAGTTAGTGTCTTATTGATACAAAGCGGATAATAAGTGAAAGTTAATAAGAAGAATGTAATTAATTATATATAAAAAATTGTATCGTATATTTGCAATAGATAATATAGATTATATAATTACTTCAAACAGAAGAATTAGAAGAATGGCTTGATTCTTTCTTAGAAATTTAAACTTTTAAGACTCATAAAACACATACTTTAGGCTTATTATATAGAAGAGAAAAGTTAAATATGAAATATACAATTCAATATTTACTATTGTGGTATACTGGTACTCAAAGCATCTTGAAGGCAGATCCGTGGAAACTGTGCGCGCACATGCCATAGTTCATTTCAACGAAAAGGAAGAACATGTTAGGGGGGCTCTAGGTTAGATTTTCTTTTTTCATTTTTTAGTTTTATAACTTGTATCATGTGAGTGTTTATGACTCGTATGATGGTTTGTACATCACATCTATCTCTAAATTCAAATCATTTTAGATATATAGTAATTTGGTAGAATAATAAAAATGTGTAATGTTTAAATTTGAAAGAGTTAATTACACGAAATATCTTTGTGGTTAAATCTGTTTTCACTTTTGGTTCCCAGATTTTAAAATTTACAGGTTCGGTCCCAACATTTGAAAAACGTAACACAAATAGTCTTCATCATGGATGGTTGTTATCTTTTTCCATTAAATTTACTAAAATGACCAATATGCGCTTTTATTTTTAAATTAAACCATTAAATCAGAATTTATATTGATGGAATCCACCGCCACTCACCATACCTCACCCCTATACAGGTTAAATACAGGTCAAAGGGTATACCTTCCATGCTTTGAAGCATAGATCTACGGACCGATTAAGTTGTCCTCGCCCTTTCTTCATGTCCGTCGTCTAACTTCGTTGGTTTGGTGATTTGGCAGTGGTATGTGGTGGCAGTGGTATACGGGTGTTGTTGGGTTCAAAGAATAAATAAAGGTTGTAGATGAAGTTTTGTGGACTATGGTCAGAGATGTGGATGTTGCCGGAAATTACCGTAGGTGGTGGTGGTGTTGCCGAAGGTTGGCGATGGTGGTTCTGTCGAAGGTTGGCGGTGGTGGTTTTGCTGAATGTTTTAATGTTGTGTTGGAATTGAACTTAGACGAGGGTGTGGACTGTGGGGGGTCCATAGGTATATAACTATTATATTAAATAAATTATTTTATTATATTATATAATAATTTATACTTTTTAAATAGCAAGGGTAACTAGTCATTTTACAAGCACTTAACAGGAAAAGATAACGACCGTACATGATAGGGACCATTTTTGTTACATTTTTTCAAACATTTGGACGGCCTTGTAATTTTTTAAACCTTAGGACCAAAAGTGAAAACAGAACTAACCACGGGGATCTTTTGTGTAAATAACTCAATTTGAAATCAGAAATTTACATAAAAGTTTGCTACACCAAACTATTTGTTTATAATACTATAAGTTATTTAAAAAATAGTTTGATTTATCATAATAAGAATTTGATGATGTGAAAATGTAAGGATATTTGTGAAGTGTATACTAGTTAGATTTAATATGTATACTAGTAGGTTTTTTTTTAAACACGAGTTAGATGCACTATGATACACGGGATGAATGATAAATATTAAATATTAGAGAGTCAATTACTATTTTAACCATTTATATCCTTACAGTTTTAAAGTTTTGATTTGCCCCCTAACGTTTCATTTTCGTATCCATTTGAATCCCGAATGACTAACACTATTAGTATTTTTGTTAAGTATTTTGTGGAAAATACTAAATTGGCCCTAAGAATAAAAAATAAAAAATATGAAACCCACACACATCATCTTCTTTACTATTATAAACATTAAAATTTATCTCTCTCTTAAACATAAACACCTAAAGCCACCCCCACCCTTTCTCCTTGTCACACAATGACTACCACCTCCACCTCCACCTCCACGACCACAACCACCGCCACCACCAGCACCACCTTTGCTCACCGTATAACAAACCCATCACCATCGTTCTTCACCACCATTGTTCTCCCTATTCTACTCACGTTCAAACCCCTTTATCCCCATCAAATTCATCCTAAAAACCCTTGAATTCACCTATGTAATTGATCAAGATTTCAAGGAGATGTCAATGAGAAGCTTGAAAGTTTGTTGGGTGTGACGAGAAAGCTCACTCTAACGAGTGCGGTGGTAGTGGTAATGTGTTGAATAAGTCAACATAAGTTAATTAATGTAAGATACGATGGTGGTGAGGGGTAGTTATGGTGGTGATGGTTGGTGTGGGTTGACCCGATGGGTTGATACGATGGTGGCGAGGGGGATACGGTGGTAGGTTGCTAAGGTGGTGGTGAGGGGCGGTGGTAGTGTGGGTTAACCTGATGGGTTGCTACGGTGGTGGTGAGAGAAGCGGTGGGTTGTTACGGTGGTGGTGAGTGGCGGTGGTGGTGGTGTGTGTTGACCTGATTGGTTGCAACGATGGTGATGAGGGAGCTACGGTGTTGGGTTTGTTGCGGTGGGGTGAGGGGCAGTGTTGGTGGTGATGGTTGACCTAATGGGTTGCTATGATGGTGGTGAGGGGCGGTGGTGGTGGTGTGGGTTGATCTAATGGTTTTCCATGGTGGTGGTTAGGTGAAGGTTGTGGTGGTGGTGATGGAGAGATGTGTGTGTGTCTGTGAGAGTGTGTGTGTGTGTGTGTGGTGTGTGTGTGTTTATGATTGAGAGATAAAGAGAATTTATGATGGTTAAAGGAGAAGAAGATGTGGGTGGTCCAACAAATTTATTTTATTTTTTATTATTAAGGTCAATTTAGTCTTTTCTATAAAGTGTTAATAGAATAATTTAATGGAGTTTGGGTTTTGGATACAAATGGATACTAAAATAAAACGTTTGAGGGCAAATCAAGAATTTAAATCTGTGGTGATACAAGTGTTTAAAATATGAAAATATCAATGATGCAAAAGATAATTTACTCCATATTAGAATGAGTATATATTATCAAAAATATTAAATTTCTTAGATACATTTCCCAATTTGCATTGAAAACTAGCTACTCCATTTTTCATAAACAACACCCATATTTATAGGATAAGCTTAAACTTGAGAGAACTATAACATGTGGACACATTTTTAGTGATTTATTAGTATAGATGTGGGTAGGGTGTGTGTGGGTCGATTTGATTTGGTTTTAGCCTAAAACAGATGTCAAAACCGATATTTCAGTTTTTTGGTTTTTAAACCATCCAATATTTGTCTATTGGTTTTTTATTTTCTTTTTTTACTTTGGTTCGGTTATTTAATTTGGGCTTTAAGTTTTAAAGAAAAAATCTGTCTAAAGTAATGAATTTGAGCTACAAACTTTGAGTTTCATTTTGTTGATCTTTTAAAATGATCTACATATATTTTTACAAATTACATGAAATTAAAATTAATTACATTTCAAAAAATAATCAATAAAACAATTTTATCTACCACATGCAAACAAAAAAGATTATAGATTACTTCTTGAACCTAAATATTTAATATTTTCTAGATAGTATAAGTTAAATAAGTAACTAATAGGTTAATCATGTATATAAATGTATAAATACACTTCTAAATTTACAAATTCGGTTGTATGGTTTTGGTTTGGGTTTTTCGGTTTTTATTACAAGTAAAAGTGTAAAACCAAAACCAAACTAGAAAAAAGTCAGTTTTCAAAAACTATTAAACTAAACATTCAGTTTCTTATTGGTTTTGAATTTCTCAATTCGGTCACGTTAGTTTTTTAGGTTACAATTAAGTTATTTTCAGATTCTTACACACCTTACATGTGGGTAGCGTTGTAAACAAACTGAACATTTAACAAATCGTTCATGAACCGTTTGGCGGGAAGTTCGTTTATATGCGTTCGTTTAATAAAAGCCAAACACAAATAAGAAAATTTCATTTGTTAAGTTATACAAACGAACACAACCAGAGGTTGCATTCGTTATTTACGTTCATAAATGTTCGATAATGTGTTCGTTAACGTACATTTGTATTCTTTTATTTAAAAGTTGTGTATGAAATAATTATGTTAAGTACTATATATTTTGTGGATATCACATAATGTTTGTGATTTTATTAAAAAATCAATATATGGTGGTTTGTATTTATTTGTTTTAGGAAATTTCATTGCTGTTCATTAATGTTAATGAATATTTATGTGTGTTTGTTTGCTTTCATTTATGTTCATGAATAATTTATGAATAGATTTATTTCCTTAATGAACGAACACGAACAAGAGATCTTGTTCGGTAAACGTTTGTGAACAATTCATGAACAAATTATTTTCTTAATGAACGAACACATAAGACCCTTTTCATGTTTGCTCAGTTCATTTACAGCTTTAGATTTGGGTGTTAGCAATGTGAATGCTCTTTTTGAGATACGCTAAAGTTTGAAACTATTTGAGAAAGTAATAAAAAATATTTTTCACATTTTTTTGGGATTTATTTAAAATAATAGTTTATTTATAATTTTAATTTAGAGAAATTTTTAGTTTTAGTCCCTATGATTTAAGCATTTTAACCCTTTAAGTCCAAAAAGAAATCTTTGATCATATCATGCCTTATGGTTTAATTTTTGTAACGATTTTGATCTCTGATACTAACTTTGTAAGTTTTTACAATTAAATGTGAGGCTATTTTGGTCATTTAATATTTGGAGGGCTAGTTATGTAATTTATATAAGATTAGTATAATTGTTGTAATTTTTAAAAATAATAAAGAATTAAAAAACCAAAACATAAATCTAATCTAACCCATCGCCAATGCCAGCGCCACTGCTATCACCTGCGCCACTGCCACCGCATACGCCACCACCACCGCCTGCACCTTCACCACCATCTCCACCTGCGCCACCGCCACCTCCACCACCAGTGCCACCTCCACCACCTACACTTGCACCACCGCATGTGCATGCGCCACCGCCACCGCCTATGCCATCGCCACCACTTGCTCCACCTCCACTGCGAGCACCCCTACCACCGCCTGTAGCTTCACCACCGTCTCCACCATCATCATCGTCTGCACCTGCCCCACCATCTGTGTCACCGCCATCGCCACCGCCTGCGCCACCTCTACCACCAACGCCACTCCCATCGTAGCGCCACCGCCTGCACCTTCACCGTTGCTTGCGCCTGCGCCACCGCCACTACCAATGGGTTGGATTAGATTTAAGTTTTGTTTTTTTTTTTTTGTTGTTTTATAAAACTACAAAAATTATCCTACTTTAATATAATTTACATAACTAGTCCTCCAAATGTAAAATGACAATGTACCCTTACATTTAACTGTAAAAACTAACAAAGTTAGTGTCAAGGACCAAACAGTTACAAAAATAAAACCACAGTGCATGATATAATCAAAGATTCCTTTTTGGACTGAAATGGTTAAAATGGTTAAACCATAGGGACCAAAACCGAAATTACTCTTTGATTACTTTCTCAACATTCTTATTAGCCACTTGCAAGTGGAGTTTTGCATGTTTGCAACTACAGGTGTGACAATTGAATGCCACATGACTTTTGTGACAAATAGAATTAGTGACCGAATTGCAATTGTTTTATATATTATTATATTTTAAAGAGTAAGTTACATGGATTCGTTTATGAGATTTACTTAAATTTTACCTTTCGTTTTTAGAATTGCAAATTTATAGGTTTAGTCCTAAGGTTTGAAAAAATAAAATATGATTCGTCCCTCCTCCTCCTCCTCCTCCTCTTCTTATTCTTCTTCTTCTTCATCATCTTCTTCATCCTCCTCCTCACCAATCCACCACCACCCCTATCTACACCACCAACAATCCTCACCACCACCCCTATCTACAACACCAACACTCCTCACCACCAACACACACCCTCATCTCCATCACCATCAACACCCCTATCTCCACCATCACTCCTTGCCATTGCCACCACACACCCATCTTCACCGTCAATCCACCACCATTCATCTCCTCCACCCCTACACCCCCCCATATCCACCACCACACCACACACCCCATCTCCACCATTACTCCACCATACCACCACCACCATTGTGGTTTGCTCACTTTTTCTTTCGACATTGGGGATAATGTTTTTCGGTGAAAAGAGTAAGAAGGTGGATGAGTGTTACAATAATTTGGTAATGTGAAGTTTGGTATTTTGGTTTTGCAAGGTGGTGTTTTTGTAGGTTCACCAGAAAATGGCAAGGTGGATTTATGGTAGTGGCAAGGTGGGGCCATGGTGGTGACAAGAGGTTAAATTGTCATTTCTTAAGTTTTAATTTCAAAAACTAATGCCAGTTTGTGATTAAATGTGTTAAAAATTTTTAAAACTTAGGACTAGACCTACAACCTTTTAATCCCATACCGAAGGAAAATTTTAACAAACCTCAAGGACGACCAGTGTATTTACTCTTTTTTAAATTTTATTTTTTTTTTTTTTTTTTCGTTTATTCTGATAATAAACAAAATAGGTGGGGTTATTTCGTAAAAGGGATGAAAAACTAAAAAGGTGAGAAAATATTATCAATTAGATGTTAGATCCAAGGTTTAAGAAAATCCAGTGGCAATAATGGTAAATAATTGAAACTTTAAATCATAAGCCAAATGAATTTTAATCTTAACCACATTTTCAAATACTATCTTAAACAAAAAATTAAAATCTTTAAATGCTTTGTAATTTTGATACCTAAAAGATGAAGTTTTTTTCATTTATTTTAGGAAATTGAGTATCTCATATCATTGTGTAATACTCACTAGATCATTGTGGCTAATGTTGAGCATTGGTGTTTCTCACTATGTTTATTTAAAAATATAGATTTTCCAATAACGCATGCTTGTAATCATGATCATTTCATTTGCGTTTCTTCGTGAAAGAAGCTCATAATGTCTTCGCTAATCATCGGTCTAGTAGTTTCATTGTATTACTCATATATCTGTGTACTTCAATTATCCTATAAAACACATCAATTGCACAATAATTATTGTTGGACCAAAAGAACCAATGAGCCTGATCAGAGAAACCTCTAAGTCCCACAGGACATCTCAACAGCTGAAGAAGACCTGATCAGCTGTTCTACAAAGACTGAAGAATACAACTGCTGAAGTATTTCTGAAGTACTGAAGACAAAGACTGAGACAACAGCTGAAGATCTAAAGTCTGAAGACTTCAACAAGTACTGAAGACAAAGACTGAAGATCAACAGCTGAAAGACAAAGTCTGATGTTCAAGTACTGAAGACATCAGCTGATGCTAACAGCTGATGACAACAGCTGAAGAGGGCTTCTTCAGTTGTTGTGATGGTTTTTCTTCATCAGTAGTTTTCTTTTCCTTTCAGTAGTTTGTTCACTTTTCAGTAGTTTTGTTTACTTTTCAGTAGTTTTGTTTCCTTTTCAGTACTTGTAAACAACTGAAGAGGTTGTTCTTCAGTTGTTGTAGTATCAGTAGTTTTATGTTTTTCAGTAGTTGTAAATAAGATGTTTAACACTTAGGAACATTTGTAAGAAGATGTCAGTTGTTGACATCTTCAGTAGTTGTTAAACATCAGTAGTTATAAAACGGTTACATGTCACTTTCAAGTGACATCAGCCTACGTCACTCTTTCCTTTATAAGGAAGGATGACTCACCTGTAATCGTGCCATTGAGGCCGACAATCTTAATGCAATATTCCTTTTGTCGGATATTTCTCTCTCTATAACAAAATTCTTTTATCGCTTTATATCGAATGTTCTTGCTTGAATTTGTCTAATTCTGAGCTATTCCGCTGCTATATTTGTTCAATCGATTAAACCAAGGGCTGAGATCCTAACAAATGGTATCAGAGCAGGTTAATCATTGATCGATCTAACAATTGATCATTGAAACTGTTCAATCGCTCTAAGTTTGATCGAATTAGCAAATTCGCAAGGATCTGTTATAGAGATTGAGAGGTATCGCTTCTGGCCGTTTTATTTGAGGTTCTGTGTGGTTCTGAGCTAAATTTATTGTGATTTTACTTGAATCTGTCTGAATTTCCACAATGACTACTTCTTCGAATGATCCTTTCAATACTGGATCCTCTACCAAGCCTCCGATCTTGGTGAGGAATGAGTATAACATTTGGCAGAGAAGATTGCTCCATCACCTGTCTGTCAATAGCTCAGGTTGTTGGACATCTGTGGTACATGGACCACATAAGCCAATGGTGAATGATCCGGAAACAAACCAGTTGGTTCCAAAGAAGAAGGAGCAATACTCCGATGAGGACAAGAAGTTGTTTGAAATCGATGCAAAAGCCCATGGAATTTTGGCTATGGCTATTCCTAATGAGATTTACTCTGGGCTTCTGCATTGTGAGTCTGCTCATGACCTCTGGAAAGCCATCAAAGAACAATTTGGTGGTACTGATGAGGTTTTAGCAAACAACAGGGAAATCCTCGCCCAACAATATGAGACTTTCTCTCATAGAAAGGGTGAGACTCTGACTCAACAATTTGAGCGGTTTTCATGTTTAATCTCTGAATTGAAAATGGTTAAACATGAATATACCAGGAGTCAGATGAACCATAGATTCCTAAGATCACTGCCTGAGAGATGGAACACATATACCATTGTTCTACGCTCAAATGCTGATGTTGATCGCCTATCTCTCACCCAACTTCATGGGAAACTGCTTACATTCGAGAGAGAGATAGAGCAGAAAAGGAATTGGCTTCATCTGGCAAGCTTACTGAGGATTTTGTCCAAGGGAACACTGCCCTGATTGGACATCAAGAGTCAGAATATGCGTCATCTGAAAGCCAGTATGATGAGCATATTGATTTCTCTACAAACACTTCTGAGCCTGCCTTTGTGAGTGTTGATAGTTATTCTGCTGGTAGTAATAGTGACAATCTATGTTTCATCATGGATGATCTCAAGGGGATTGCTGATGATGACTTAGAAGAGATGGATATTTTGAGCCAAATGGCCTTGATAAATATCAGATCTCAGAAGTTCTACAAAAGAACTGGAAGGAAATTCCCAGGACTCTCTGGCAAAACCAAAGTTGGTTTTGACAAGAGTAAGTTGAAGTGCCATAAATGCCACAGGCTTGGACACTTTGCAAGAGAATGTAGATCATCTGGATCTAACTCTCCTGCACCTTTTGTGACTTTCCCTGGCAATAGTCAACAAAACAGAGGGCAACAACCTGTCAATTCTGGTTATCATCATCAACCACAATCTCCTGCATATTTTGTTCCACAGGGGCCAATGCCATATCCATACCCCTGCTATTACATGCCACAACCAGGCCAGGTTCAAGCACCCACTGCTCAGCAACCACATGCACTCCCTGAGCCTCAACCATCCCAATCTCATCAACCTAATCAACTTCAACAACACAGCTTCTTCACACCAGGAGTTGTTGACTGGAGCAGCTTACCAGATGATGTGTCTGGTAATGAACAACTGTTCTCAGGTGCTGGTCAACATGGTGGTGAGCATCCTTTTGGAAATCTAGCTCTCATGGCTTTGGAATCCTCTGATGGATCATCCTCAAGTACCTCTTCAACACAGGTATCACAGGTATCCTCTGAGGCTAAGGCCAAATTATGTTCTGAAACTTGCATAGCAGCATTTGCCTCTATTAGAGAAGCAAATGTGGCTTTAATCAATAAAAATGTAGAGCTAGAACAAATAATTTCCAAAAATAAAGCTGAGTTTGAGTCTGTGCTGAAAGAGAAAACTGATGAGATTTATAAATTAAAATGCCAAATCTCTGATGATAAGGCTAGGGAGGATGTACTCTTAGAGAAGTACAAAGACCTCAAAGATACTCTTGCTGTCACCCAAGTAGAGTGTGATCGATGGGTACAATCTTGCAAGGGCTTTGAAATGCTTCTTAGTAAGCAAACAGCTTCCAATGTGAAGTTTGGATTGGTTATAATCACACTGCTCCTCCTACAGATTTTGCTTCAAGAGCAGGAGTAGAATCTGATGGAGAAAGTAATGACCAATCCACCTCATCATGTGATTCACTACTTGATAAAGCACCATCAGTAGTTGAAGTCAGTAGTAATCCCTCTGTGAACCTATCAGCTGATATTGATGGTTCAACTGCTGACACTCACATGATCAATGAGTTGATCAACCCATGTTATCCCTAGAAGTACTAAGGGTACTGGAGAGCAGGGGATAACATCTGGAGTTCAAATCCCAATAACTGACAGCACTAAAGAGAAAAACTGTCAGTAGGAAGGATTTGAAGCCTACTAAGGGAGTTGACAAGAAGGCAAAAAGTGCTTCTAAACTGCTGAAGAGCAAGTCTTCAGTAGTTTCATCTTCTTCAGTTGATGATCAACAGAAGATGAAGAAGAAACCATGTGAAATATGTGGTCTATTCAATCATCTCACAGATGATTGTTGGTACAAAAAGGGATCCAAACTCAAACAAAAGGAGAAAATTAAAGAAAATTGGCTAAAATGAAAACTGAGTTTGAGTCCAAGTTTGTACCAGCAGCATCAAATCCTGTTACTCCTATGTCCAAAAAGAAATCTAAAAGGGAAGGAGTGCAACAGGCAATAGCTGAGGTTGCTCAAAAGAATGGTGCAACACAAGAACTCATCATCAAACACCAATACCAATGTGTCTGAGAGCTGAAAGCTCTTTCCCAGAATCAGACACAGCTGGTAATGATGGTTCAACATCTGTTGGGAAGAGTTAACCAACTTGATGGCCCTGTGTTGAAACCCCAGAAAAGGAGATCCAAGCCAAAGGATTCCTCTTCTACACCATCTCCTTCACCTCAAGCTATTGTGCCCAATAAACCTGTTAGTTTACCATCTATTGATGAGACCAGGCCCAAAACCAAAAAGGTTTGGGTCTCCAAAACTAACTGATTGTTTATTAATGCAGGTTTCTTCAACATGCCAAAGTAGCATCTGGTATGTAGACAGTGGGGGATCTATGCATATGACTGGGAACAACTCACTTCTTAATGACTACTCTCCAGGAAGGAAGGGTTTTGTTTCCTTTGGCAATGATGCAAGAGGTTACATCATCGGGAAGGGCTTTGTTTCCAATGGGGAAATAGGTTTGATGATGTCAACCATGTGGAAAATCTCAAGTATAACCTCTTGAGTGTCAGTCAATTGTGTGACAAAGGCCATGTTGCCCTTTTCACAAGCCAGAACTGCAGGATTCTGTCATCCAAAGTTCTGAGTTTGATTGACAAGGTATTGGATGCTCACACTCTCCTGAAGGCCAACAGGACAGGAAGAGTGTATGCCTTAGATCTTTCCAAGAAAATAGATCTCAAAGGCCATCCTTGCCTATTTTCCAAGGCCTCTCTCCTCAAGAATCTAATCTATGGCATAGAAGGCTGGGACATGTTAACTTCAAGAACATGAATCAGCTGATACACCATAGTTTAGTAAGGGGAATGCCTATGAAGGAGTTCAAGTGTGAAAACAACTGCACTGCTTGTTTGAAAGGAAAACAGCACAAGGTTTCATTCCCACCTATTGAAGAACCAAAGTCCACTGCCTGCTTACAACTTCTTCACATGGATCTCTTTGGTCCTGTGAGAGTGATGAGCATGGCAAAGAAGAAATACTGTCTGGTAATTGTGGATGATTACTCCAGATTTGTATGGACTTTCTTTCTACATTCAAAGGATGAAGCTGCACAGAAGATCATAAACTTTGTGTTGTATGCTGAGAAGCAGTATTCCCTCTCAGTCAAGTGTATTAGAAGTGACAATGGAACAGAATTCAGGAACAATACACTTGATGAGTTCTACCTTTCCAAGGGAATAAAGGCAGTTTAGTATTCCAAGAACTCCTGAACAGAATGGAGTTGTGGAGAGAAAGAACAGGACCCTCATTGAAGCTGCAAGGTCTATGTTGGCTGATTCTGGACTGCCATTGACCTTTTGGGCTGAAGCTGTCACACAGCATGCTATGTGCAGAATAGAGTGCTAATAAATCAGAGGTTGATGAAGACTCCATATGAAGTTCTACATCATTTGGCCCCTCTCATTTCATTCTTTAGAGCATTTGGTGTCCCTGTTTCATTCTCAACACAAAGGATCAGCTCCAGAAATTTGATCCTAAGGTGGATGCAGGGTACTTTGTTGTTATTCATCAACTTGCAAGGCATACAGAGTCTTCAACTGCAGAACAAAGATGGTTGAAGAGACTCTACATGTCAAGTTCAATGAATCTCCAAAGGACAAGATTCCACAAAGCCCTGTGGAGCTCTTTGATTTGGACATACTGCAATATGTTCCTTATCAATCTCCTGCTGTTGCTCCTGTCAACAGTTCACCACCTGGTGTTACTGCTGAAGATGATGATGATAGTAGTAATCACCTCTTCAGGTTTAGTGACCAACTGCCTGAGTCCTCTAAACCTGATGCTCCTGTAGCTCCAGCAGCACCATCCACAACAAATGCTGATGAGATTTCTGCATCCTCAACTTCATTTGAGTTGCCACCATCTTCATGGTTTCAAGAATCTGCATCAACATCTGCTGCTGCTGAAGGTCCTACAAACACTTGCACAGATTTGATTGTTTACCAAGAGCTGAAAAATCACCCAATGTCTCAAATCCTTGGTGATATCAATGCTGGTGTTTCAACCAGAAGCCAGTTGTCCAATTTCTGCTTCTATGCTCTCTCATCAGTCAGCTAGAGCCAAAGAACTATCATGTAGCTTTGAGAGACAATGGATGGGTTGAAGCCATGCAGCTTGAGCTTCTTCAGTTCAAGAAACAGCAAGTGTGGGAGCTTGTTCCTCTACCCCCAGGTAAGTGTGCAATAGGCACTAAATGGGTGTTTAGGAATAAAACTGATGAAAATGGGCTAATTGTTAAGAACAAGGCCAGACTGGTTGTGCAGGGTTTTGCACAAGAAGAAGGTATTGATTATGATGAAACCTTTGCCCCTGTAGCCAGACTGGAGGCAATTAGATTGTTTTTAGCCTATGCTGCACTCCACAATCTTAAAGTTTTTCAAATGGATGTCAAAAGTGCTTTTCTATATGGTAACATAAAAGAAGAAGTTTATGTGTGTCAACCACCAGGCTTTGAGGATAATAAGCACCCAGAATGGGTATATAAGCTTGATAAAGCTCTTTATGGGTTGAAACAAGCACCTAGAGCCTGGTATGAGACCTTATCAAACTTTCTTCTACAGAATAATTTCACTAGAGGCTCCATAGATAAAACTTTATTTATTAAGAAGGTGGATCAGCATAAGCTACTTGTTCAAATTTATGTTGATGATATTATATTTGCATCCTCTGATCCCCAATGTGTGTGGAATTCCAAAACTTAATGCAACAGAAGTTTGAAATGAGTGCAATGGGAGAATTACAGTTCTTTCTAGGTTTGCAAATCAAACAAAAAGCTGATGGAATTTTCATTCATCAGTCTAAATACACAAAAGATCTTTTGAATAAGTTTGATTTACAAAACTGTAAACCCTGTTCTACTCCCATGTGCAACACCACACAATTGGATGTTGATCAGAAAGGTAAAGGTGTTGATGAAACGCTTTACAGATGTATGATTGGTTCCTTGATGTATTTAACAGCTTCTAGACCAGATATTATGTTTGCTACATGTGTTTGTGCTAGATTTCAGGCTGCACCTAAGGAGTCTCATCTGATTGCAGTCAAGAGGATCTTTAGATATCTGCAAGGTACACAATCTCTAGGCTTATGGTATTCCACTGGACATTCTTGCAAATTAGTTGCTTTCTCTGATAGTGACTATGCAGGGTGTAAGTTGACCAGGAAATCAACTTCTGGTGGATGTCAATTCCTAGGCAACTGTTTGATTTCTTGGCAGAGTAAGAAACAAACATCTGTTGCTACATCCACTGCTGAAGCCGAGTACATTGCTGCTGCAAGTTGTACATCCCAAGTACTCTGGCTTCAGAATCAACTTTTGGATTATGGCATTACAGAGACTAAGACTCCATTATTAATGGATAGTGCTTCAGCTCTTTGCATTGTCAAAAATCCAGTCCAGCACTCTAGGACCAAACATATAGAAATTAGACATCATTTTATAAGAGATTGTTTTGAAAAGGGTCTAATTAATCCTGTTTGTGCCTAGTGCTGATGAGCTTGCAGACATTTTTACTAAGCCTTTGGATAGTTCAACTTTCCACAACCTGGTGTTAAGGCTTGGTATGCTGCAGCTAGAATAAGTGACAACTACTGATGATCTCAGTAATACTGATGATCATTGGTAACCATGTCACATATAAGTACTGATGAGTTATTTTACCCTCAGTAGTTTTTATAACTACTGAAGGCTAAATGCTTTAAGTACTGTACTTTATCTGTTCTAAACTACTGATGTAGTTACAACTACTGAAATCAGTAGAAACAGATAAGTACTGATGTCCTATGAAACAACTGAAAACAGCAAAAAGGCTGATGAGTAAGTGTTGAGGACAGTATGAAACAGCTGAAAGGCTATGAATTGACGACAACTACTGATGAGTACTCTCTCTTCAGTAGTTCACAAACTGCTGTTCTTCATAAACAACTGAAGCAATACCATGTCTTCAGTAGTTTCACAACTACTGATGACTAACAAAGTCTTCAGTTGTTTACAACAACTGATGGCACAACCAGGTCTTCAGTAGTTTCACAACTACTGATGACTAATACCAAGTCCTCAGTTGTTTCAACATCTGAAGTCCAACTTGTCTTCAGTAGTTTTTAAAACTACTGATGCCTAAATCAGAGACTTCAGTTTTTCAACGTCTGATTGTAAACACCATGTCTTCAGTTGTTTTATAACTGCTGACCACACCAATACCATCAGTCGTTTCAAACCTCTGAAAGTTAATACCACGTCATCAGTTGTTTCAAATACTGATGACTAACACCAAAACCTTCAGTCGTTTCATACCCGTACCCTATATATATCTGATCCCTCTTTCAGAGTTTTTCATTCTTTCACGACCTAAAATTTCAAAAGCTCTGAAAACCTTTCACCTTCATTAATGGCGACCATGCAACTCAAGCCTCGACACAACTGTGTCGCATACCTCACTAAATCGCCCTTCTGGACCAAATTCGATAATGCTATAGATCTTATGGTCCAATCACCACTGAAAACGGCCTTCCTCCTAAATCCAATCATTTATGCCGATTCGCTACATCAGTTTTGGACGAATGCAACTGTTATGGAGAATCTATCCATTCGTCCATCAACTCTCATAAGGTGGTCATCTCTACTGCTACCATCCGCCAGATATTACTATTAGATGATGCTGCCTACCCTGTTGGATATCCTAAGCGCCAAATTGATCTTTCATTTGGACAACATGGATATCAAGGCGATCTTAGTGCTTCGACCATCCTGAAGAAACATTTTCCAGATGCTGAACGATTGATATTTCATATGGTAAATGTTTGCCTGGCCTCGAAGACTCTTCTTCTTGGGATCAACTGTCTTCCAGATGGCAACAGGTATTGTTCTCTATCCTTGAACAAGAACCACTAAACTTTTCTGAAATAATTTTTCTTGAAATCAAGGATATGGCCACAAAACCACTTTCTAACCGTTGGATACTATATCCTCGTTTATAATGGCCATAATAGAGAATCAGCTTCATGCTGAGGGACTAGTTGGTCTGGGAGTCCCTGCTTTGGCTGTATTGCCGGAGGTATACTCCCGACACAACACTGACCAAACTCTTAAACAGGCTGCCAAGCTGCGCAAACCCACGCAGCTGGAACCCACAGCCTCCACTTCCACATCCAAAGTCCCCTCCAAACCCACAAAGAAGAAGCCTAAGAAGGCTACTCAGGGAGTTGAGTCCCCTGAGGATGCTCCTGCTGCACCAAAGCAGGTTATCTCTACTGGAAATAACCCCCCAGTAGAGACTATGACTCCACCAACCGAAGCCGCTCAGGTTTCCTCTCAAAAGGAACCTGATGCAACCACTCAAAGGGAAGCCACACTGCTGGGATCCTCCTCACTTGAGGGGATTACCATTGAAGAGCCCACTCGTCCCGGGTGCACACTGCTTCCACACCCTCTCCTGATGCAACCGCCCCTCAAAGCCCTACAATAATTGTTGCAAAAGTGCTGACGCAGTTGCATTCCTCACCCCCCACCCAGACACCAATCACTACTGGGATAACCTCAACACCTGAGGGGGAGGATCACAATGCTTCTGTCAACCCACAGCACAGGGGTTATCATGTTCCATCTCCTGGTGTAGACAAGGAGGTGCGACCTTCTGGTGAGGCTGCCACTGCCCCTGACTCAGCAAATGACCAGGATGCAGTTGGTAACATCTCTAAGACCTCACCAGCGGCAACAGCTGATGAAGGACATAGTCCTGAGGCTGGAAGTCCCCAGAACCAAGAACAAGGGGCACATGCTATAATTGATCTACACTCAAGGCATGTTAATCCTGACTCTGTCAGGAGGTCAGGTGATTCAGTATCAACTGATGATGACCTGAGCTTCTTCTATGATGTAGTTGCTCAAAACACCATCCTAGAGGATGAGGTTAGCAGACTCAAAGAGCTGCTGGCCAAGATGTCTCAGGATGCAAGTCCATCTGCCACCACAATACACCCACAGATGGCACCTTCTTCTGAAGGTCCCCTAAACACTGAGCCAATACATACTTTCAAGCCACCAGCCTCTGCTTTTGGCACTGATTCTCAGGAACAGAACCATCCTGATCAATCAGTTGCTAACCTTCAAAAATCCCTACCTCTCATCACTCCTGATCACAGATATAGTGATCAAAGCCATTGATGAGAGGCTTCCTACAATAATACAACCCTGGTGGAGGAGTTGGTGACCAAATCCTTTCTACTACTGCTCAACCCTTGCACCCAATGCAACCAAAAAGGGGGAGAGTCAGTCAGTTAAAGGAAAAAGGAAGAGGACAGATGGGGAGAAGGAGAAAGAATCAGAGAAGGTGAATGAGAAGGAGTTGGCTGTTATAAGTGTGGAGGAGACTGAGTTTGATCATGAGAAGAGAAGGAGAGTGTGAAGAGAGCTGAAGTGAATGAAAGTCAAAAAGACTTTCATGTCACATATCAAAAGAGAAAGAAGGAGAGTCTGAGAAGGAGAAGGAGCTGAATGATATGGTGAAAGAAGCTGATGCCAACCATAACCGTTCAATGGATAAAATCATTGATCAGTTATATAGGCAGGGTTTGACATCCAACAACTAGACTCCGAGATCAGAAGGTTGGAGACAGAGGAGATCAACTCAAGATGGGCTAGTTATGATGCCTTAGAAAGAGAAAGGCTGGAGATAATGATTAGATTTGTAGCCAAATACTTGGGAAGATCTCTGATAGAAATAAGGGCCTGGACCAGGGACAACATCTTGGCAATAACCACCAAGATTTGTTCGTCTGAAGCATACTCCAAGGGTTTAGTGATTGAGGCATTAAATGAAGCTGGGGTTGGGAACCGAAAAGAACTGACAAAATTTACTAAAGCCTCCCTTACAGCCAAAATGCTAAAACAGTCTGAAAAGCCTCTATCCTCAAAATCACTACCTCCACAACCCACTAAAACAATCCCTTTACCCTCTAAACCAATCCATCCCCACAAAACCAAATCCTTTACCCCAAAACCCACTGCCAGTGATGTACCTAGACAAAAGAAAAGAAAGGTACTGAGGGCTGATGAAGAAGAAGAGGAGGATGAAGACAGACTGCCACTCTCTGCAGTTATCACTTTGCCTAAGGCTAATCCAATGTCCATCACTCCTGCTTCTCAAATGCATGATGTGATGATAAAGATTGAAGAGGAACAGATGCAAAGACATGATGAGGAAATGCTGAAAAGCATTGACAAAGCATATGCCACATCCTCTTCAATGATTAGCATGAAGAAAGAAGTCTTAAGATTGTACACCCTTGCTAATACCTTTCAATACCAAGGGAAAAAGTAAGGATATGGCCTGATCCTAGGGTGGCACACAGGATTGTCAAGAAAGAAATTCCTTCAAAATACAAGGGCCGAGTGAAGAGGGTTGTCGACGAAGACATCACTGTGGTTCTTGTAGTGTCCCCCTGGGAAATTGTAGAAGAGTTCAAGAAAGCTTATGAAGCCAAACAACCACCCCAAGATGTTGGAGAATAAAATCATAAAGAAGGGATTGGTTTACAAAAGACTTGAAAACTTCAAACAAGATGAGCTCAACCTGCTCTTAGAAGGGACTCATCCAGATGAGTTTGCTTACAGACAAATAACCACGGTTGAGCTCAAGAATGGAAAACAGGCCAAGTACATCTCTGAAGTGTATGGCCGAGAAGGATTGTTTGATGGTGTGCCCGAGGTGCTGACAATGGATGAGCAGATCATGTTTCTAAGGGCTTACACCAGGGAATCCTATAGGCTGATACACGGGAAGTAGATCTCATGGTTGGGGTAACAGCTCAGTGTCCAAGTCCCCAATACAGAGCTCCCAACCATATCATGCAAAACAGATCATCAGAGACTTCTTCCCAGGCCGGTGCTGAAAAAGGGTCACTTCTCATCTGATCAAGAGGATAAAAAGACCAATCTATCTGCCAAAATAAGTGGGACTCGTCAATAACTTAGAGGTTTTGGCTGCATTGGTTCAGGGGGAGTTTGTTGGACCAAAAGAACCAATGAGCCTGATCAGAGAAACCTCTAAGTCCCACAGGACATCTCAACAGCTGAAGAAGACCTGATCAGCTGTTCTACAAAGACTGAAGAATACAACTGCTGAAGTATTTCTGAAGTACTGAAGACAAAGACTGAGACAACAGCTGAAGATCTAAAGTCTGAAGACTTCAACAAGTACTGAAGACAAAGACTGAAGATCAACAGCTGAAAGACAAAGTCTGATGTTCAAGTACTGAAGACATCAGCTGATGCTAACAGCTGATGACAACAGCTGAAGAGGGCTTCTTCAGTTGTTGTGATGGTTTTTCTTCATCAGTAGTTTTCTTTTCCTTTCAGTAGTTTGTTTACTTTTCAGTAGTTTTGTTTCCTTTTCAGTACTTGTAAACAACTGAAGAGGTTGTTCTTCAGTTGTTGTAGTATCAGTAGTTTTATGTTTTTCAGTAGTTGTAAATAAGATGTTTAACACTTAGGAACATTTGTAAGAAGATGTCAGTTGTTGACATCTTCAGTAGTTGTTAAACATCAGTAGTTATAAAACGGTTACATGTCACTTTCAAGTGACATCAGCCTACGTCACTCTTTCCTTATAGGAAGGATGACTCACCTGTAATCGTGCCATTGAGGCCGACAATCTTAATGCAATATTCCTTTTGTCGGATATTTCTCTCTCTATAACAAAATTCTTTTATCGCTTTATATCGAATGTTCTTGCTTGAATTTGTCTAATTCTGAGCTATTCCGCTGCTATATTGTTCAATCGATTAAACCAAGGGCTGAGATCCTAACAATTATTCTATAAACTCTTACTTGAAGGATGATTTGAACTACATCGTTCATATTGTTTTTTAGGCTTGGAAAAGACCATTATGAACAAAAGAAGCTTCAAATAAGAGAAAATGAGAAAACCAAGTTTTGGAATTCAAGCATGGGGTCGTGCTTCATGCCCAGCTTGAAATACACCCCCCGTGTTTGTTGGTCCGACATGACAAAAAGTACGGTTCCCCGATCCGAGGCACGAGGCCGTGCCCCACCACAAACACGGGGTCGTGCCCGACAAGCTCTAAGCGTATGAGCCGACCAACTTTTACGTACATTGTACTAGCATGGAGCCATGCTTAAACACTCCAAAAAGCCTATAAATAGGACTTTATTTGCAACTTTAGGAGTAGCTATTTGGAGGTGAAGACCGGTGTTCCTTCTCGGAACTAATGCAGTCGGAAACAGAGAGATAGATAATTGAACCTGTTGATTCAACGAGAATATCATGAACAATCCTTTTAACTATCATTGATTCACAAAGAATATCGATAATTAGGGTTACACTAACACACACAATGATAGAGAGAAAACATATTTTTTTATAAACTTCAATAATCCTTTCACCCCTCTCTTACAAACTATAAGAAACAAAGCAAAAGTCGAATGGGCCACAAACATAAACGGGCGAAAACTGGGCCAAATGTAAAGTTCAACAAAATGTAAAAATAAGATAAAAATGTAAATAACTCATAAAATAAGCCGTTTTTGGGCCGAAACAATAACCCAACCCGCCTATGGCGGTTTGTAAAAACGGGTTCCTCGCTCTGACGGTTGTTTTGACTGGTCACAGGCCCAAAACAGAGACTTCTAGCCAAGTTATGATCGTTTCAGTGAAGCCCCTTTTGATAAGCGATCTTGGGCCTCTAAAAAGGTTAAAGCTTGCTGATCCACACTTGGGCCCACATCAGGAACCCAGCCTTTGGAGGTCTTTAAAAGGTTTTGGAGGTTCATTCAACACTTAGAAGAATCTTGAGATTATCTAAACATCATCAATTATGGATCACCGGTTTGATTGTTCTAATATACTAATGATTTCAATACTATCTTTTATCTTTGTTGTTTGCTCAAGCTCATTATGAGTTAAACTTCATGTGTCATCCTAATTTAGTGAAACTTATATAATTTATGATGAACTAATGGTGTGATATATATTATGTTAATGTTATGGTGGTCTTGGGAAAACTTTTGATAGGTAGCATCTATATTTGAACGGGAAGTTATCCCTTTATGATTTGTGATTATGATTGTCATACACAGTTGAAAAACGTATGGTAATCTTTCATTCGCAAAACCGATCTTCATAATAAATCCATGGCTAGTGAACTAGAAATGGTTATTAGAAATCATATCACCTTAGCTTTCTGATCATTTGCGGATTTCCTTTTATTAGTCTGAGAAATCTACAGTAAGTGTTACAGTTTTTTAAAATTAATGTTATATTAGGAAGGAACTTGGTCAACTCTATTTTTAACATTAAGTTATGTATTCAAGAATCGTATGTCAAATAGGTCACAAAAAATTCACCTACATTACTAGGGTTTTGATCTAAGTAGTAAGATTAGCCTGTCGTGATCCTAGTTGTTACAGAGCAGGATAGACGAGAAATTACGTCAGCTCATCTTTATAAACATTAATATAATACATTAATCAATATCTTTAAATCACATCACCAATTCATCACAATTACATAAGTGTAGTCTAATTAGGGCAACAACCTTACTTCGATGAAAGAATCACCAAAAGTCTCAACCTATCTTTATCTATTTTATTTATTATTATTATGTTTAACTTATCATTTTCTAAAACATAAAACTGATAGTCAATTATGAGAGTTGTTGAGTAGGCTTAATGTGTCTATGGATTGTTACTCGATTTTTACTAATACTATGTTATCCCACGACAGGTACACTTGTCTTTTGTGTGTGTAGTTTAGTATTAGTAATAACTAATTAAAAATTAATATGTGCGAACAAATTTGATCAAAATATATATACTATCTGCATCGCATCAGTGTTTAATGTTGACTATTGTGTTATATATAGTTTTTAAAATAATGATTTTAAATTACACAATAATAAGACATGTAAACTTTTTATTTCAAGTTTATTGTGCACTTATTCATAAGATAATCGTGTAATACTCATCAATTTATAATATTACACAATTATTCAAAATATTACACAATCACATGATGAAATTACACAAATGAGTTAAAAAAATTTATTTTTATATCAATACTATAAGCATTTTAAAGATTAAAAAACGGCCATTTTTATGGTATAAATTTTATAAAAAAAAATGTCATATGTAAAAGTTATATATGAATATTTAAAGAAAAGGTAGAACTTGAGAATGGGAACATTACCAATTTTGCGGTCAACCTAATTTAATCAAAATGACACGTGTTAATATCTTAATCATATTTATACTTTTTAGTTTTAAAAATTTTGTATTTAAACATTTCCCTAATTAAAATCTAATCATCCAAAAGATAGAAGCTCAAATATAAAAGTTCTCCGAACATAATATCAACGTGTTTACAAAATAAGGGTTGCTTAACTCGATGGTGAGAGGATCGGCATACAACTTGTATTTCATTCCATGATTTCTAAACCTGAAGGGAAAGCGAACCAAACTTCATACAGATCCACTAGTAAGATTGGTTTGACTTAATTTTATAAACGGAACATAATAACTAGTTTAAAACTTTTTAACTATGTGAAACTTTTAAATAATAAAATTGTTTATTTTAATTAAATTTTATTCAAGTATGTTAAAAATAAGAGAAGGTTAGGCTAAAAATGAAGAAACACCTAAAAAAACATTTCAAAACACTCATAACCGGCCCATACAACTTCGATGATCAAACGTCCGGATAAAATTGATAGGCATGATTGCACTTTCAGGTTAAAGTTATCGGTAATTTAATGCAAATACAACAATCAGATAAAACTAAGTTTATCTCCAAAGACAAGTATGTTTGTATGTGTGAATTCGTAAACCAAAATAAATAAAAGAAATGACCAAATAGAAATCCATCTGTTTTGAAAGGGATGGGGCGAAAAGCTACCATTTAGTAGTTTTATTTTTTAGTTCAATTAATACAAATTGTGTCATTTTCATCCCAAATTTACATGTGAGGTTCTCACCCAACCAAGGGGGCGTAGGAACCCCCAATGCTTATAGGATTTGTTCTTAAGAACCTATGAAGTTTTAATATCGAATGTTAAAATAAACTTAAACAATTGTATATTTCGTATCTCTTGACTTTTTTAATGAATATTATAATCAGAGTGGTCAATTGTTTAATTCAGTTATATTAAATACGTAAGAAAATCGTAGATGAGTAGATTTAATAAGAAACAAATTTAATCACTTTTTCTAAGATAAAAATCAGTTTGTTATATCAAAATAAAAAAGTTTGTTCCTCGGCCAGAGGCGCTGCCAAGAAAATCCTGGACACATGACATAATGTGCATAGCCTGCAAATTTTTTCATGCATAGCCTCCCTATATATTATATGCATAGCCAAGAAAATTTTTAATATTATAAGGAGAAATTTAAAGAAATTAAAAAAATCATAGGGAAATTGCAAAAATCTGATGCAGTAATCTCGAGAAAAGCTTGAGAAAGCTGAATAAATCTTATGCGACAATCCGAATAAAAAAAAGAAAACCAAACGACTCTTCTAAGTTCCATCTCTAATCATCAATTATCAAGCAACCCTATGATATTTCTCTAACTTCTCCTCCACTATAAATATCAAGCAAACCTCTCCAATTAACATCACAACACAATATCACCTTATTAGCATAAGCATTTTGCAACAAATGGGTTCCCTAGCAAAAACACAAAAACCACATGCCTTATGCATCCCATACCCTGCCCAAGGCCATATCAACCCCATGATGAAACTAGCTAAACTCCTACACTTCAAAGGCTTTCACATCTCCTTTGTCAATAACCACTACAACCACAAGCGATTACTCCGGTCCCACGGTCCCTCCTCCCTCGACGGCCTGCCCGACTTCCGGTTCTACTCCATCCCCGACGGGTTGCCGCCCTCGGATTCGGACTCCACCCAGTCGATACCTGACCTATGTGTGTCCGTTCATAAGCACTGTTTAGAACCATTTTGTGAGCTGATTACAACGCTTAATGAGGAGCCCAACATACCACGGGTGAGCTGTATTGTTTCTGATGGGATCATGAGTTTTACTCTTGAAGCTGCTAAGCAGTTTGGTTTGCCGAAGGTTTTGTTCTGGACTCCAAGTGCTTGTGGGCTTTTGGCTTATACTCACTATCATGACCTTGTTCAAAGGGGATATACTCCTCTAAAAGGTGAGTTTATTTCTTTCTTAAAATATTTATACAGGTACGTTGTCATTCATTTTTCCTTTCAGTTTAAGATATAAAAGATCAAGAGAAGGTTTCTAGTGTTTTCTTTTGAATAAAGTTACCCTATAACATTTACATATATTATTTATTTTTATTCATATAATTACACTAAATATTATTATATTTTTTTTATTTTCAATTAAATAATACTTTTTATACTTTTATCATTACTTTTTTTCTCTCTTCTTTATTCACACCACTTTAAAAATATTAAAAATTTTATAAAGATTGAAAAATAATTTTTCAAATATACAAATTCATAATAACATTCACTCTCATTCACTCACAATAATTCAAAAGCATTTTATATAATATATCAAAAACACTCACATAATTTTAAAACTCCACTGTAAATGCTCTTAAAAGCTTTTAAGTGTTATATAAAAAAAATTAAGATATTATATATATATATATACATATATATATATATGTGTGTGTGTGTGTATTTGTGTCGCGCGCGTGTGTGGGTGTGTATGTGTGTCGCCCGCGTCTGTGTGTCTGTGTCTGTGCCTATGCTTGTGTGTATATGTATGTATGTATCTGTATGTATGCATGTATGTATGTATGTATATATGTATGTATATATATATACATATATATACATATATACATATAGGGAGGATTCAAATGAGAATTACATTTTTTATGAGAACTCTAGGAATCAATCTCAGCCACTTATTTTTTATCACATTCAAATCACATTTTATTTCCTCCTTTTTTTAAACGTTCGTAACTTTTTTTCACGACATCATTTTTTCAAAAAAATTTCATTATAAAATTCAGTATTTTTTATATTCCAACGCCTACCATATTGACATACTTTTCTAAAAAAATCATTCATCCGTTGTTCCTAGAGTTCCTGAAGTATATATATATATATAATATATATATATATATATATATAACATATATATATATATAGGGGAAGGTTCTATTAAAAACAATGTTATAAATAAAAACAATAAAAACCAAGAGTTACATATATGTAAGTACATATTACAAAGTATACAATTAATAATTACGTATGTGTAGGGGTTATGTATATGTAGATATGTGTTAAAAAGTGTACAACTAAAAGTTACGTACATATAACTCATACAAGTTACATATACGTAAGTTGTTTCGTGATCATTATCAATCCTTGAAGTTTAAACTAAATAATATATAATGAATTCAAAAAAATAAAGTTAAATTTTACTTAAATGTACTAAAAATAGTAAAAATGTTGAATCAATTATAAATTATGTTATTGGGAAGTGGTGGTTTTCATGGTTTTCATTTGATCTCTCCCCTATATATATAGATATGTATTATGATAAAAGAAAATTTTAATTTTAGACTTGTCATAATTTTAAACATCCTAAGATTAATTTTTTCGTTTCTTTCTCTTATTAAATATTTATATTAACTACAATATATGTTATTTAATTATTTTTAAATTAAAATATTTTTAATAAATTATAAAAAATATTTTTTTATAAATGCAATATCTAAGAAATAAGTTTTGTATAACATAAGTAATTTTTCTATATAAACCAAACTTTTATGAAAATACAAAATATTTTAAAAGCAGTATTTACAGGAAATAAATATTTATGAACCGTAATAATTAAAGTTTGGAGTTATAATAAGATTGTTTTATACAATCACATTTTCTTAAAATGGTTTAGTTTAGAAAAAATGCTTTAATTTTAATAAAAATTAAAATACAAAAGTTTATAAAAATCATATCATTATTTATTTATTTTATTACTTACAATCGTTACTTATATTTTAATAATCTCTTATCTCAAATATGATTTAATAATTAATAATTTTTTGTTACTAAATATTAATATTATTTATTTAATTCGTATGATACACATCATAATAACCTAGTGTAATAATAAAAGAAGATTTTGGATGGATATGTTTTATAATTCTAGAATTCTTAAATTTATTTCTTTATTTTTCTCTCATTAAATAATTACACTAACTACCAATGATATTATTTAATCTATTTTTGGATTAAAAATAGTTTTATCTAAATTAAAAAATAAATCTCTTTATAAATTTAATTTCTAGAGGAAAGAATTTTATCAGTAAGAATTTTTTTCTAAAACAATATTTTTTTCTACAAATACGTTGTTTTTAAGAAATAATTTTTTGTCTATCAAAATAATTAAATTTTAGGAAACTTTTAAAAATTGTCATTTTATTAAACCTGTATGTTTTGGAAAAAAAAACGTTTATTTATTTATACATTTTTAGAAACCCTATGACTTTAATAATTTTTTAAAAAAAGATATCTTATTTTATTACTTATACTTTTTACTCATACTTAATTCAGTTATATATTATCTCAAATTATCGTTTTATAATTAATATATTTTCTTTACTAACTATATAATATTTTGATTATTCAACCTTTTTAATACATGGGGTACCAACCTAGTTGTTAGTAAATACATTTACCAACATTAACATGCCCTTATGAATGATATATTTTCATATTTTTTTCTACATTTACCACAAAGTTTGTACTGTCTATTTTAATATTTCAAATAGTAATTAGTATAACTTTTATTTTTTTAAATTAACCATAAAATTTGTGTACTTTGATGCATGGTCATAAAGGGTTTTTTAAATTTTAAATAATTACTGTATAACTTATCCATTTTGTTAAACAATATGTATTATCAACTGTTACTTTTAAAAAAAAATTGATCACAACACATTTGTTATTTAATGATTGTCTCAAAGTTGTTTGTCACATCAACTATAAATACACTTTTAATATATATTTCACATAAATTTTAATCAAATTATAAATGCTAGTCAACAAAATTATTTAAGTGTCCTAATAAATAGACATTCCATTTTATAAATCGACACCCACATATATATCGTGTATGGGTTCATACACGACGTAGAGGGTCGAATACACTAGAAACGAGAAAAATTCAGGGGGACTGTCAGAGAGCTGTACGTCACATATAGCCCTATACGACCCCCCTATACGGCACATATAGGGCTATACGACGCGTATAGCGAATTTCGACACTGACTACGAGGAAAAATTCAGGGGGGCTGTCAGAGAGCATACGTTCCATATAGCCCTATACGACCCCCTATACGACACATATAGCCTTATACGACACATACAGCCTTATACGACCCCCCCCCTCTATACGACGCATATGGTGTTATATGACACGTATATAAATTTTGGGGTGTTGATTTAAAATATTGGGGTGTATATTTAAAAAAACCCTTATTTAAAGATATTGTACAACTAAGGTAATTTTTGTATTTCAATACAAACTTATTAAAAAGGTTATATTAGAAAATGTTAAATCTTCAATAAATTAGTTAGACAAATTTATTACAAATGTGATTTATTTATCTCTTATTTCCCTGTTAATGTAAATATTTTCTTCATTTAATTAGTTATACTATTTTTTTAAGGTGAACAAATTTTTAAAATTTTCTTTTAAAATCCACTTGGTGTCTATTTTGTTGGGACCTATATCAATTTAATAAAAATAAACATCCGTAGCTACTAGGCTAAGATGACACAAATTAAAGTCATCTGCAATAACATCAATTACTTATACTAATTGTTTCATATGGGTATTAACTAAATGTGTCAGATACGAGTTACCTAACAAATGGGTATTTAGAAACAAGCATAGATTGGATTCCCAAAATGAATAACATCCGATTAAGGGATTTTCCAAGCTTCATTCGAACCACAGACATAAACGACATCATGCTCAACTACTTCATAACCGAGTGCGACACTATACCTAGAGGATCCGCCGTCGTGCTTAACACATTCGATGCCCTGGAACAAGATAGCATTAACCCTTTATATGCATTGAACCCCCGAATTTTCACAGTGGGACCCCTACACATGATGCAACAACATCTACAAGATGAACGGATCAAAAAGGTTGGGTCCAGTCTTTGGAAAGAGGATACGAGTTGCATCGAGTGGCTTGACACAAAAGACCCTGGGTCAGTTGTTTTCGTTAACTTTGGGAGTATTACAGTCATGACAAAGGAACAACTAATTGAGTTTGGATGGGGACTCGCTAATAGCGAGAAGAATTTCTTATGGGTAACCCGACCGGACATTATTGGCGGCGATGAGGTGATGATGCCACCGGAGTTTTATGTTGAGACTAACGGGAGAGGCATGATCATTAGTTGGTGTCCTCAAGAACAGGTAGCCTCATATAATATTATGTGGAACATACAGTTATAACATACAAAATATGATGACAAACATAACAAACGATGACCATCAAGTTACCTATTATGATCGCATTCAACCGAAAAAACAAAACACAATTTGGGTGTGGGACAACGAAACGGTGTAGCCATAGCAACGTTATAGATGTTTTTTTTTCAAAATTATCAAAAAAAACTAAAAAACATGGTGGATTTCAAAAGATAGATTATTACTTTTACTTGTTATCACTTGAGTAATAATACAAAAATACATTTTTTAAATCCTACTTACAGAGGAAATCCTGTTTATTTGATGGAGATCATTATCCTAGACAAATTGTATTTTAATAATTCAAATTATTATAAAGTGGTTTAAAATAATTAATACTAATAATTTGATCAATAATACTTTCAACTTAGCAATCTCAATAACATAGTTTTCATATATTCAAAGTCCATTTGCATCTATTTCTCATTTGATTTTGCTTGTATGTTTTTCTATTTCGTTCATAATCATCATCATCATCATAAGAAAATCACGTGAAAATCAAAAATAATCATGTTACTAGAAATAATTTACCAATAAAAGTGTAATTGAAAAAGCTATTACCGTAAAGGTTCATCATCGACTAATAAGTTTATTTTATTAATTTCAATTTGTCTTTTAATATAATAATTTTATTTTATTAGAAAGTGTGAATATTTATGATAAGCTTGACCTATAAATTTATATTGGATGTTTGATGATTGATTTCATATATACTTATAGGTCTTGAATCACCTGGCAATCGGAGGATTCTTGACACATAGCGGATGGAACTCAACACTTGAGAGTATTAGTAGT
>CM046444.1:114391342-114446342 GCA_025506515.1 Flaveria trinervia | reverse complement strand
TTAGAACTTCAAAAAATTATGAAACAATATACATCTTGATATGTAAATCCTAATAAATTTTGGTGAATTATGAAAACTTGTAAATATTTTTATTAGTTTATTCAAACATTATAAAAATTCCAGAAAATAAACTGTAATAGTTGATATATGAAATTTTGACATATTTTGTCTGATTTAAAACTCGTGTCTAAAAAAGGGAATCCATAGTGTACATCCGAGTTAGAACTCGTGCAATTGATACATATCAAGATTATAGACCAATGTCTACATAAATATGATAGAGGCATTAGGATTAAACCATTTGTTTAAACCCTTCTTTTCAATTCTATACCAATAAAATCTCCCTATAGATACCATATTGAGCCTCAACTTGTCGTTTTAAAGCCAAAACAATAAACCTAAAAGCCTTAGCCTTTTCTATGAAATCTTAGAGGATGAAGTCCAATCCATAACATATTTAAAATAGTCATGTCAATAGCATTTTAATATTAGTAAGCTACACTTATGAATCACCTATGTTTAAGCAAGTTTGGTCGTAATCTTATTTATATTGCATCGGTATATGTATTTTGTTCAGAAATTAAACATATGATCTCACCAACTATATGTTGACTGTTTGAGTATGTTTTTTTAGGAAATCATCATGTCTAACAGCATAATGTTCTCTTTTGATGTGTATAATGGTTGGGGAGAAATCGTGAGTAAAGTTTGTATGAATCTAACCGTTAACCTTTACGATCTCAGTGTATCGATGGACGCTCATTTCCATCATCTCTGAAGATGTAACATTTAGAAGTTATGTTTGTAATAAGATTGTATTATGTCAAGTTTTGACTACTAATAATATGATGTAATCCTAACGTAAAATTATCTAGAATTACTTGATATATTATGTTATGATGTGTTTTATTGTGTTGGATTGTTTATTCTTTTTTATCAATGTGTTCTAAACAAGCGAGTCACATCTAAAGCATTTCACGCTTTCGTCGGGATGTGACACTATTGGGTATCAAAAGAGTTTGATGTTTGAAACATATGTTTTGTAGTTTTACTTTTATTTATAAAAATTATGGTAATTAGAACATCAACGATAGTTTGTTTGGTTTTACACTGCATTATCAATTTGTGTGCAGGTTCTACTTTTATATATTATGTTATTAATTTGCTGTTGCATTGTTTTTAGGTTGATTCACATGTTCGTCAGCCCTTTCTGTTTTATTTATGATTCACATTTACTAAGGATTAAATATATTGGCTAGACAGAAAATACTTTTGAGGTTTGGTTTGACAAGAAGCGTCTTTCATCGTTCTTTCTTTCCTACTACTTCCTTGGTTTGTTAGCACTATCTGCAGGTTTGATGTTTTTTTGTTTACTGTTGTGGCTGATTTTTTTATATTAGGTTTCTAATAGTTATTTTATAGAAGTAAACTAGTGGAAATACCCGCATGTTGCGATGGGTGTGTACATTTTGTCTTTTGTTCTTTGGTTTATCTATGTGATAACCATTAATGCTTAATATGCGACTATTTATTGTCTGTATAGGGTGAATACAATTTTTGGGTATCTTTTTCATAATGAAAAGTAATTATGAAAATTGTAACAAAATCTGAAATAAGGTGCACCAACAAGCTAAAAGGTTTAGAAAAGAGTAACTTTTTCCTCTAGAGGATTTTGGTCAAAAGCTTTTGAAATTTATTTACCAAGACATGTTAACGATATATCCCAACTTATAAAGACGACGCATGTCGATGTGTCATTGTTGTTGGCTTTGATTCTGATTATGAAAATAAAGTTTGTAACTTGGTTATACACTACGCTTTGTTATTTGTATGAAAATATAGACCTGTGTGATTATTTTATTAGCAATTTCAAGATGTGTTTGCATTATGCAAATTGAGATGGCCAAATGTTAATAGTTTGATTGACGATTTGTTGTGATATATTTAAAACCTTAAAAAACATAAAGTATTTCTTTATAAAAATGAGCATTAAATAACATAAAACACAAAAACAAAAATAAAAAAATTAAAGGAATTATATTACACGTTAGATAAAAATAATTTATTTTAAATTTATGAAATGTTGTCTGTGCAAGTAACGGGGAACACAACACATAGGTTGGTGATTTTTGTGTTGGTGATTTTGGTGGCCGAAACACAATACCATAACAAAAAAGGATAATATGGATTTTTAATAGAAGCATTAATCGATCCGTAACACATTACAATTATATATATAGAAGACACCAACACCATTTCAGCAGCAAAACATATATCATGCATGTGTCACAACTCATCACTGCAATTAACATATATGGTGTGTTACAAAATAAACGGGAATTTCAAATTGGTAACAAATGCTAAGCATAATTTGTTGGAAAATTAATTTGTGCATGAGACAATACCTATACATTAAGAGGATACGAATTGTAGAAGCTTTGTTATGCTAGGAAAGAAATATAATTAAGTGATGAACAATAAGATAAATTATAAAATAAATAAATGTTTTCATACGGTTACAAATTAAGACAATAAAAAAAGCGTATATCATAGAAACTTTGAAACCCACGCTTAATCCTAATGAATAGCTAATAATTTTAAAGTTCAAACCATATGTGTGTAATCTCTACTTAAATCTAAAAGTCAATTAATATGAAATCAAACTTTTATTTTGCTTTCGCTACGTGATCAATCATGTCATAAATGGTTGTCCTAAGATCGACAATGCCAAACCTATCATTAATCACCTGAATTTGCTAGAAAAAAGGTAAGTTGACAATGTACCATACAATCGAAAATACAGAAAATTTATTACTTAATTACATATTGAAATGGGCTAATAATTCCTTGGCAAAAGGAGCAACAATTTGTTTTGCAGCTACGATTAAGTTGTTAAATTAGCCAATGTCAACTTTAACCCGTTTACTTGATTAAATTTTAGTTTAGGTTAGTTTTTTTTTTCATCGGATAAAATAAAAGACAGCATGTTGAGTGGGTCCAATTGGCTGACTGTATATTTAATGATAAAAACCTCCTAAGTCATATTATTTATGAAACCTTGGATTATTATTTCAATAATAATAAACTTCTTAGGTGAAAAAATGTTTTGTTCATATCAACCGTGAGTCAAAATACTTCAACTGCCATTCTGGAAAACATAAAAAGCAAAGTCCCTTCATACATATATCAAGAAACGAATATCACAAAACCATGCACCAAAATTGTGTTTCCCCTAGAAAGAAAGAGTTTTGACACAGTTGCTTACCTAGACCTTACTACTCTAAAGGAAAATGATAAGAAACTTTGAAACTTGCCTTCCCCAAAGAAGTCCTTAAAAAATAAACATATTTTTAACAAACAAACTGCCATTTTTGGGAAAAACATATTGGTATAAATCATGAAACAGTTTACAAATTCGCAATAGAAAGCATCCAATATGTATCGCATTTATAAAACATATATCTACTAATTACGTAGTCAACAAACTTGTAATATCTAAACAAAAGAAACTGGAACAGCCTAAAGCTCGAACATATAAATAATCTTCCCCAAATTTAGAAAATTCCCTACCTCTGTCCCAATTCAATACACGTAGCAATCAACAGCTATAGAACTTTCTGAGGCCCACAAAACACACATGTTCCTACTTCAATAGAACTTAGATTCTCTAAGTCAAACCAAAAACATCTCATATAAATTTTAACAAATTCATGCTGAAGGTCTAACACCAACATTGCTTGATTTCCAATGTTACTGCAAAATTTAAATTGGCTGTCAACTTTGTTCTGAAAGAGTTTGCAACCATGTTAATCTTTAAGTCAAAATGTAGCCCATCTTGAAGGATGATGAAGAGGGAATTTACAGAAACTTGCTTTTACTTACAATCATCATCATCTTACAAATGAGGGTTCTCTATCCCTATTTATAGTTATCGGTGAGGGTGATAATTACCATAACCGCCGATACTTAGCTTAACAATAATAATACACATTAATAATAAACTAAGGCTAAACTAATATAATGCTAACTTAGGATAATATTAATATTAAGTTTAACACATCTGATCACAAAGTTGCAGTGTTACTTGATCTATTACTAATTGTGATTCAATTCATCAATCTAAAAGCACAAAACTCACAAATTTCTAGCTTAAGATCTAACCCACTATCAAAATCCACTTAAGAACACAACAAACAAAAACTAAACCTTACTTATAGATCATAAAACGCCAAAGAAATGATTTTGACATGTCATGTTTCTGTTTCATATATGGTGTAAACCTTGTTAAGTGCACTAAGTAAAATCCTTTGGATGTTAGCATCCATCTATTCTAGATAACTCATAGACATCAACGAAAACAATTCCTTCGTAAGCTATAATTTTGCTTCATTTTAACTGAGAATTGCATATAAACATCTTCAAAACCTAAACTACCAGGAAACACAAAGGCCAATGCATTTTTTCCCAAATTAGTCACTAAACTGAAATTCAAATCATTGAATAAGAACAACAAAATAGAAATCAAGATAAACAAATAAGAAACCAAAAAAGGGAAACATTTACCTTAGTCGATGATTTGGGATTGTTGTGGACTTTCAATGACACATTTGCAGCTGTTACGGTAATGGAGAAAGATGAGAACCTTCACTGGGATAAAAAATGTAACATCGATGAACAAATTAAAACACAACAAAAAAATAAAAGAAAATTGGATTATAGGAGCTCCTACACACGTACCTAGATTATGAATTTGTGACGAAGTTTGTTTAGAAGACAGGGCTTTATAAACAGCAGTGGTGAAATGACAGAGATTTTTTTTGTTCCATCAACTTCTTTAGTTCCCATGTACATTGGGATCACCAAGTGAATGATACCATAATAGAATTTATGCTCTACGTTTTACATTTTGATACCAATTTGTTGTTGATAACATAACACTATTTGTTGTTTAGGAGTTACACTAATTATAGATTGTTACGTTTCTTGAGGTAATTTCCTGTTTGGGAGCTACGTTGTTTAAGAGTTGCTAAAGAATGTGCAACCTTTTTGTTAGTATCGATCTCTGAAAACAAATGAATGTTGGGTTAGAACTCAAGCACAACGATATGCAACGACTGTTCCAAGATACAGAGAGCACCACTTGAAACAATCGCCGGGCGAACTACGTTGGATTACGATACAGAATACTCACCACGCAATAACGACGGTAGAATCCAAAGAACACCTCCTAACCTGCCAAAGTAAGGATAGCAATGGAAGAATCTCTCAAAACGAAGAGATAGAAATTTTGGGTAATTTTTTTCTGCCACTTTCATTCCAACATAAGCATTACATAAGAAAAGAAATAAGTAACCGCCAGATAGTTTTTGATCACTACGCATGATTACAAGTGCTCCTAATTAAATAAAGAACAACTTGTAGAATTAAATAAAACAACAATAATAAAATATAATAAACTAAGTGGCAAGTAGATAGTAAACGTGACTAGGTAACAGTATTAGTTCGAGTGATCCATGAAGTGCTCTGATCCTTGCATGCATGCAAGGAATCTCCATCATCCTCTCGGGCTAAAAAGAAGTTTGTCCTCAAACTTGGAAGGTCTTCAGCCGGATCATAATACAGTTGGAGATCGGCAATGTTGAACGTAGCAGACACACCATAAGAACCCGGTAAATCAACCTTATACGCATTGGCATTGACCCGTTCAATGATTTTGAAAGGCCCATCAGAACGAGGACTGAGTTTTGATCGTCGTTTTGTAGGAAACCGTTCTTTGCGTAAGTGGATCCAAACTAAGTCACCGGGCTGAAACTGCACGTCACGACGCCCTTTATCGATGGAGGTCTTGACCCGCTCATTAGTTTTAGCAATCCTGACACTGACTTCTTTGTGGAGACTCTTGATATCTATGGCTTTATCTGCTGCATCTTTACTAAACTTACCACCAGTGTCCAATGTCAAGAGATCAAGAGGAGTAGCGGGATTCAATCCGTAAACAACTTCAAATGGACTTCGACCTGTGGTCTTATGTGGAGCCCGGTTATATGCGAACTCAGCATGAGGCAAAAGATCTACCCATTGGCGTTGATTTTTAGAGATGAGTGCACGGAGGAGTGTACCAAGGGTGCGATTTGTCACCTCAGTTTGCCCATCGGTTTGAGGGTGGTAAGAAGTGCTGAATTTCAGTTTGGTTCCCATCTTTCTCCAGAGAGTAACCCAGAAGTGACTCAAAAATTTTACATCTCGATCACTGACGATTGATCGTGGAATGTTGTGCAAATGAACGATTTCTCTAAGTAGAGCATAGCAATCTGGACTGCGTCATGAGTTGTTTGACACATATCAAAGTGGGCCATCTTAGAAAAATGATCAACCACCACCATTATGGAATCTTTATGGCATAGAGTTCTCGGCAACCCAACAATAAAATCCATACTAACGTCCTCCCAAGAGGCAACAGGGATTGGGAGTGGCATGTATAGTCCCTGTGGGAGGGAGTGAGTTTTTGCTTTACGACATGTCAAACATTGCTTCACCAAGTGTTCCACGTCACAGTTGAGACAGGGCCAATACAAATACCCACCGACCAGGATGATAGTTTTCTCAGTACCAAAGTGACCGGCAAGGCCTCCCTCATGCAATTCTTGAATCAGTGATTTGCGGAGACTATGTTTAGGGATGCACAGTTTGTCACCCTTAAATAAATAACCATTAAGAACATGATATGAACCTATAGGGTGTGGGATACATTGGGAGAATATAGTTCCAAAATTAGGATCATTCAAATAATCTCCTTTGATAGACTCGAAACCAATCAGACGAGGGTGGAGTGATATGAGAAGCTGGTGTTTTCTGGACAATGCATCAGTACCCTTGTTAAGATGGCCCGCCTTATGCTTGATTGTAGAAACTCCACCCATTTTGCGTGTCTCGTTGAAGTTTGTGTAGGCCCTGTATATACTTGAATGCCTCATGATCTGAGTGTAAGATAAATTCCTTGTAAAGAAGGTAATGTTGCCAGTGATCGAGAGCTCGAATTAGGGTGTAGAACTCCTTATCGTATGTAGAATATCGCCTCTTAGCATCATTGAATTTTTTGCTGAAATACTCAATGGGTCGACCACTTTGTGAAAGAATAGCCTCAATGCCAACACCAGAGGCATCACATTCAACCTCGAAGATGTTGTCAAAATCGGGCAGGGCCAGAACGGGTGTGGTTGAAAGCTTGTCTTTGAGAGTGTCAAAAGCAACTTGGGCTTGGGAATTCCATGCAAACTGTTTAAGCTTTGTAATCTTAGTTAGAGGAGCCATGATAGTGCTGAAATGTGGAACGAACCGCCTATAAAAAGAGGCCAACCCATGGAAGCTGCAGACCTGGTGTATTGAAGTAGGTGTTGGCCAATCCTTGATGGCTACAATCTTTCTTTTATCTGCTGCAATGCCTTCATTTGATACAAGATAACCCATAAAAGTAAATTGGTTAGTAAATAATTCACACTTAGATAGGTTAGCATACAGCTTCTCATGTAATAAAACTTTAAACACAAGGCGAAGGTACTGATAGTGTCCATCTTCATTCTTACTATAAATCAAAATATCATCAAAATGCACCACCACAAATTTGCTCAAGAAAGGTTTGAGTGTTTGATTCATTAGAAGCATGAATGTACTAGGGGCATTAGACAACCCGAATGGCCTAACGAGCCACTCATACAACCCCTCCTTCGTCTTAAAAGCATCTTCCACTCATCACCTTCACAAATCCTAATCTGGTGATACCCACTTCGGAGGTCAATTTTGGAGAATATACCTGACCCATATAATTCATCAAGCAGATCATTCAAACGGGGTATAGGGAACCGGTATTTTATGGTTATCTTGTTTATTGCCCTACTATCTACGCGCATGCGCCATTCACCATTCCGTTTGGGTACTAATAATGTGGGTACAGCACACGGGCTCAAGGATTCGCGTGTAAGCCCCTTCAACAGCAGCTTATCAACTTGCTTTCGGATCTCAGTAGTTTCTTGCGGATTGGAATAGTAAGCTGGTTTATTTGGGACGATAGAGTCAGGGATAAAATCTATCTTATGTTGTACATCACGCATGGGCGGTAGGCCGGGTGGAATGTCGTTAGGAAATACGGGGGCAAACTCGGCTAGTAAAGGTTGGATTAAAGGATGGGTTTCAGCTGTTTTAGTGGCTTCTTCATCATCCACTCCAAGTAAAATGAGTTCCCTTGTAGAAGCAAACTCATGATACTTAGATTTGATGAGGGTGCTTATAGGTAATGATTTAGTAGGATCAGGGGTTAAGGGGAGATAGGAGTGAGAATGATATGTTGGTTGTGGTGGGTAAAGGCATAAGTATTTTTATATCCATCATGGATAACACATCGATCAAACAACCAGGGCCTTCCCATAAGGACATGGCACGCATCCATTGGTATGACATCACACCATATTTGATTTGCATATTTCAAACCGATACTGAAGGATAATAAGGTCCAATGAGAGACATGGATGCCTTTACCTTGATTGAGCCAGTGAATAACGTAGGGGGCAGGGTGCGCTTCTATCTTCAGATCAAGCTTGGTGACTAATGTTTGAGATGCTCCGTTGGTACAACTTCCACCATCAATAATCAAGGAGCAGACTTTTCGAGCAATTGTACAACGTGTGTGGAAAATAGATTCTCTTTGCAAATTCTCTTCAGGAAGGCTAGTACTGTTGAGAGCTCTCTAAACCACTAGGCATTCCCCGTCATCTCGCCCGATGACATTCATGTTAGTGGAAATAATGGGCCCATCCTCGTCGAACGTACCATCAAAGTACTCCTTGTCAGCCAATTCAAAATCAGTGAGCATGACGAGCTTTTTATTACGGCACTCAGATGCAATATGACCAAGTCCTTGACACCGAAAGCATCTACGTGGGTTTTGAGGCCCGGTAGGGTTAGTTTCGTTAGTGGGGTTGGTTTGGGTGTGGTGTACGTGGACGGTTTTTGTGGGTTGGGCTTAGAAAATGAACGACTAGAATCATATTTGAATTTTGCTTTCTGTTGGGTATCAAATTTATGGGCTAGCATTGACAACTCTTCTAAAGTGGAATTGGGTTGTAGTTCTACAACATGGGCAATACGAGACTCCAGACCTCCAAGATAGCGAACAAGTTTTGTGGCTCATCTTCGAGGATATCACATCGTATAATCAACTGTTCAAATTCCCTGGTGTACTCCTCGGCAGACCGAGATCCTTGCTTTAAGGAGTGCAATTCCGCAAAGCTGGAGCGGAGGTAATAGGAAGGCATGAACTTTTGCTTCATAAGTTTCTTAATCTTCGGCCATGTTCGTACTTTGTCTTTAAATCCGATCTCATTTTACACAAGTATTTGCCCACCATATGGAAGCATATTTTCTTAATTTCAACGCAACTATCTTAACCTTATTCTCCTCTGAAGTCTGCTTATAATCAAAAACCCGCTCAACGGTACGAAGCCATTCCACAAACTCGTCGGGATCTAAACGCCCATCATATTCCAAGATGTCGACCTTTATCTCGTGGGAATACCAATGACTAGTCCCATCTTTGTTACTAACACCGGATCCTCGATCATCATCTTGATCTTCAAAGTCATCTAGTCGTTCGTCACGACGTCGACGACCTATAAGACTTAGTTCCTTAATTTGATCTTGCATTGCTTTCAATTGTTGGGCCATCACTTGTTTTTTAGCCTCCAATGTTTCAACAGCCTTCTTGAGATTGGATGTGCTTCGTGTATCCATTTTGTAACAATTGCTAAACTCTCGATAGGTATAACAATGAATAATAGCGGTAACGAGACCTGAGCTCTGATACCAATATTTAGTATCGATCTCTGAAAACAAATGAATGTTGGGTTAGAACTCAAGCACAACGGTATGCAACGACGGTTCCAAGATACAGAGAGCACCACTTGAAACAATCGCCGGGCGAACTATGTCGGATTACGATACAGAATACTCACCACGCAATAACGACGGTAGAATCCAAAGAACACCTCCTAACCTGCCAAAGTAAGGATAGCAATGGAAGAATCTCTCAAAACGAAGAGATAGAAATTTTGGGTAATTTTTCTCTGCCACTTTCATTTCAACATAAGCATTACATAAGAAAAGAAATACGTAACCGCCAGGTAGTTTTTTATCACTACCCATGATTACAAGAAGTGCTCCTAATTAAATAAAAAACAACTTGCAGAATTAAATAAAACAACAAATAATAAAATATAATAAACTAAGTGGCAAGTGAATAGTAAACGTTGCTAGATAACAGTAGTAATTCGAGTGATCCATGAAGTGCTCTGATCCTTGCATGCATGCAAGGAATCTCCATCACTTTTATTGTAATTAGTTTCTAAAATGAAAGTATAATAGTATGAAATTGTTTACCTACAAATGGGCCAATATAGGCTGTGTTTTTATGTAAAATCTATATGGCATGAAAGCCATCTAAGGTGTTCATATACCCTTGACCTCCTAAATTAACACTTCAATCATTTTATGTGTTGTTGATTTTTAGTTCTATGATTTACTTTTATGAAGTTTGTTAGTTTTTGCAATCAATACCTTGCAGGAACCTAATTTGCATAATGAAATATAAGTGCAAGGAGTATAAATTGAACTCAATAGTCTTTGGGTGGAGGATTTTTCATCAAAGTTGAAGATTATAGTTTTTCTTTGATGTTTGTTAAAGGTGGAAATCGGGGAAATATGCATATCGATCACCCTAGATGCACAAAGGGCCTCTACAAGTCGATGTATGTATTCTTTGATTTCATAACCCCTGTAAGATTTATATCACAAGATGGTTTCCTTTAATTGATAGGTTTAGTTTTTTATATCCTATATGATGTGTTTTTAAATTCACACTTTGAAATTTGGGATTGTTGTGAAGTTCCCCGCGTAACGCGTGGGAGAATATATCTAGTTATTATTAATTTTTGTTTGAAATTTTTAAATTTGCAACCATTTTGTTTCTAGTTAATAAAATTTTAGTTTTATTATATTTTCACTAGATTAAAACGTATGTCTTACATAAGTTATACGTGTTGTAGATCAGAAGTTTCTATGTAGAATTATATGTTGAATTATATTTGTAGTTATACGTGTTGTATATGTTGGAGTTTTCCAATATTTTTTTATGAATTTAAACATGTTATATATCTTTTTAGGGGTTTATCTCAATTATGTGGCTATGGTGTAGTGGTTTGTTTTGTTATCCTACAAGGCAGACTTCAATTCAAACCCAGCAAGCTATATTCTTCTTTTCTTTCTTTATAGATCTTTTGGCATTTTCTTACTGCAAATTACTTAATGCATTTTCTTATAATATTTCGTTTAAATATTTTTTTCCTTTTTTTTAATATTTATTTTATTCAGATTACATTTTTAAGATTAGGCCGCAAGTGTGTAATGATGTTTACATACGCGGTTCAACGTGTTATTGACCTCATTAATGTTATCGTAGGGCTTCACCGCAACACCCGGGTTTTTCACTCGAAATAATTTTTTTAATTTTTTTATGCCGTGATGTGCAATGCATAACATTGTTTTTTAATAAGTTTCTTCTATATACTTAAGCGTACTAATATCCATGTCACAATACGTGTAATGGAGTTCACAAACATAATATTACGGCCGGTCAAACCATAACGCATGGACTACATTGCTAATTCTTGTAATGTAGTAAATTTTAATAAGTTTAGATGTATTAGAACTATCCAAAACAAACAAATAAATAATTATTAGATTAACAAGATTTATTTTTTAAATATTAAATTATTATAATCATCATTATTACTCTATTATCATTACACATGAAAATAAATAGTAATTCTTTGTTTTTTCTGTTCCTTTTAGTATGAGAGAATTTAGGTTCGTGTTCTATTTAAATATGCTTTTTCTAGTGGAGTGGTAATTCAATTGTTTCACAGAGAACAAACGCAGGTTCGAAACCGGTGGGTCTTTTTTCTTTTTTCCCTGTTTTAGTAGTGTATTAGGCTTCTTGATTTGTGACGTGTGTCCGTCGTTTGTTGCTTCCTATTTAAAGGGTTATGCATTTGCTTCTTTCTTTTCTTTGGTTTCTGTCTCAAATCAAAATCGCTGCTCCGGGATTAACCTTTTCCTCTGCTGGTTGTTGCTGCTGTTTGCTTTTTGAATCTGAATTCAGGTTTGCTTTTCTTCTTTGGTGATTTCAGCTATTGTTTTTGCCTTCATTTTTAGTGGTTTTTGAAGCTTCTGTGATTTCTATTCTGTTTGATAATACGGTTTTTGTTTTCTGTCTTTTGATTGTGTTTGCATGAGGTGGTTCTCTGTTTTTGTTTTTTGGGTTGTTTTGTTTTTAAATGGTTTTGATTTTGGCCTGCACACAAGTTGTTAGACAAAATGTCAAAAACAACTTGCATCTTTTTTGCTTTGCATTTCGGCATTTTTGATTCTCCGATTTGATGTTCAGTTTTGCGGGCTTCAAGAGTTTTAGATATGCCGTATGCATCGACTACAAAGACATTCACCAAAAGTGTTTAATTTGAGTTTGTAGTTGATAAACACAATGCCTGCCATTTGTTGGTGTTGAAGTTTGTACATGAGTGTTGAGGTTCCCTAACCATAACATTATATGAACTTCAAATAAGGAATTTTAAATATTCAATTAGATCAGTTTTTTTTTTTCTTTTGCAATTTCATGGGTTTTGTTAGTTTAATGTGTAACTTTGTTTATTGGGCTCTTTATACAGCATATCTACTATTTTGCCTCCTTTACGGATAATGATTCTTTTATTGCCGCCTATATGGTCACTTGACATGTGATTTAATCTTTTGATGCATTGTAATCTATTTAACTGATTTCTTTAGCTTTCCATAATTCTAATTTTGATTCTTTTAATATAGTTATGTGTTGCTTATTGAATCATATGTTGTTAATTTTGATCATGTTTGGTTGGAATATTAGCTATATAATGGTCAGATCAGATGTAAAATCAAGCGACTTACAAACAAGAGGGCTCTAGTGCCTAATTTATGGGACCTTAAGCGAGTTCTTCTACCTTCTGGAGGTAAATATAAAAGGTTTATTAGTTCATTACCTCCACTAATATTCCTACTCATTAGAGCAGCCACTATTTTCCAACCTTCTCAGCCAAGTGGTCGCATCGGAACCATCCAATAAGCCATAACCGTTACAACTGTTGTTGCCACTATTATTGCAAGTTTTTATTGAATTATTGATGTTATTTAAACTCTTGGATGTTAATTAGTTTATTGAAAATAGTTGTCTTAGTGGTAAGAAGTATTTTATGTTTGAAATTGGAATTGATAAAAAAGAGTGTAAGATCTTATTTGGATTCATGATGAATATTGACCTAACATGATTATAGGAACAGTAGACTTTGTCGTGTAGATATCTAACACATTTTTTTAGTTAGAGCCTTATAAATGTGTCAACTATGTCAATCTTAACTTGCTCTTTATGGTTTTATCCCTGATGTTATTGGTTTTTGCAGGTATCTTTACGTATGAATGGAGTGGACCAAAGATGAAATATTATTAATGTTAGGCACTAAGGTTTGTGTCGAAAGCGTATGTAAGATCTGATAGAAGTATTGGTTATAAAACTCTTTTAAGTTAACTAATACAAATCAAAGTGTAAAGACCTCGTCACGATCGATTCCACATATTGTTGTGTTTGATAATCAAATTAAGACAGATACATGCGTGTGTGATATCAACAAACATTAAACAAACTCAATCGAATATTATTAATCAGACGATTACAATACTAAAGGAGTTTACGTTGTTTAAGCTCGATTCACCCGAGGTGAGCTCCCCTCGGGTGGCCTATCACACACCTCTTTGTTCTATCACTCTCAGAGCACTTTTACAAAATGAACACACATAATAAAATACAAAGGAAAAACAACTATATATACTATGCAGATGTTCTCGCGCGAGAACATTAAGTTCTCGCGCGGCAACTTTAAGCTTTCGCGCAATGAGATTTTTATCCATCATCTTCGAGTTCTCGCATCTTTGACATCTCGTATGATTTGAGTTTTTGTTTTTCACTTGATATTGTAATCCATAAAGGCTAATTCCTTACAATTTCCCCCAATGGATTATGATATCAAGTTATGATTGACTTCAGTCGCTCATCTTCATGAATTATCCAATATCCAGGTATCTATCACGTCAGTCTTCCCCTCAGCTTTAACCTCCTCCTAATATATAGCTTCATAAAGGATATCACGTCTGAATCAAGATTAAGTTATTCTATCTTGATTACTTATAACTTAAGATGTATTAGGCATATGACATAGAAATCCAACTTCCATTTTGGATTCCCCAAGAACTCGATTCTTTAATCTGATGACAAGATTCCGTGACAACGATGTAACACCCGGTTATTTTCTTTGAAGCCAATAAAAGAAGGAAAAGAAATAAAGCCCAAAGTCGAGGGACCGAACTTGCCAAACGAGAAAAAAACTTGAATGAGTGGGAGTATAAGAGGGGGAGGGCAGTCCACACCCTCCCCCATACTCACAAAATTCAGCCAAGAGAGAAGAGAGGGAGAAAAAGAGGGTTTCAAGCTTCAGTTTCCTGGATCCAAGCGTGAAAGTTGAGGTGTAGCGGGTGGGTTGGATTGAAGCTCTACTCGACGGGGTTGTTTGCGTGAGTTCTAAGACCCCTCTTTTACATAATTTCAACTTATTTGGGGCTGGAACACATAGTAAAACCTGTTTTTGAAATGTGTGTGTTGAACCCGTGTGTATGTGTTTGTGTGTGATGAGAGTGGGGTTTGTTTTCGAGCTTGTGTGTGCTTGAATGGTGTTGTGGTATGTATTCCTAAGGTTTAGGATGATTGATTTGGGCTTAGAACATGTTTGAGAGGGTTTGGAGGCCAAAAAGTGCAAATTGGGTTCGGGATGAACTGCATTCTGCATCAGCTAGGGCTATGCGACCGAATGGCATGCAACTGAGGTTCATTCGCATGTGAGTTATGCGACTGAGGGTCCATACGCTAGGTACTCATCCGCATTGAGCTCATTCGCCTATAGTGCCCATCCGCATTAGTGCCCATCCGCATTAGGTCTATTCGCATAGGGTCCAATCGCCTGAAGTTCATCCGCATTGTGTTCAGTCGCCTGGGAGGCCATGTGACTGAAAGGTGTCCATACGCCCAAGTAGGGCTTGTGCGCCCGAAAGAACATAGTTTATTTACTGACTTTCGAGGGAAAGTGCAGAGGTAGGTTTTGACGTGGGAGATTCTCAGGGGTTCATGTAAGTTGACTTTTGAAGTCATAGGCATTTGATGGGCATGGATGATGATGTATGATGTTGTATGTTTATGCATGATGATGATGTATGATGTTGTATGTTTATGCATGATGATGATGTATGATGATGTTAACTATGTATGATAATGTTCCTTTTATTGTATGTTATTTTCCCATGTCTTTACATTGAATGTAACGCAAAGTGGAAGATAATGAAAGAGCAATGAAATAAAAGAATTCATGCATTAACAAATGAACGAATGAAAGAAAGACTTGCAAGCAAATGTATGGAGGTTCACACTCAATGAGGAGTGTTAGCTCAACCGTGTGCGGGTTAGCTACCCCATGAGGATGTACACTAGGGCTTGATCCGTATGATCAAGCATATGTATGGAGGTTCACACCCAATGAGGGGTTGTCAGCGCAACTGTGTGTGGGTTAAATTCCCCATGAGGATGCACACAAGGGTTCAATCTTTGTGATTGACCAAATGTATAGGGTCCTTGTCGCTTAACCCTAGATGAATTACTTGGTGCTCTAGAGGGGGTTAAGCACATGATAGGACCTAGATGTAAACGAAAGATAATAAAAGTATGAAATGAACGATGATGCAGATAATAACTATTATCTATGTGTACGTACGATGTGTTATCACATTCTAAGACTGTGATGATTTGAAAGAAAGTAAATGACAGTTTTAAACGAAAGATAAAGTATGTTTTATTATAAAACTAGAACTCACTCAGCAACACTGACTTTTATGTGTTTCCAGTTGGCAGGTAATGTTGCTGAGGATGGCAAGGGGTAGCTACTCAGCTCTTTTGGATGGCATCCATTTTTATAATGCTTTTGTGATGGAATGCAATATGTATTTTGTAACTTGATAACGATGTATTGTTTTGCAAAAGCTTTTATAATGAAACGAGATGTCTATATTGATGATTCCGCTGCAATGTTTTTCTTTAATTTAATGAAAATATATGTGCAATGATTGACCAGATGTAAGTGTCCCGGGAATGGGGCCTTACAAGTTGGTATCAGAGCCAAAGTTTAAGTGAAACGGGTAAATTTTTAAATAAACCTAAACTTAAACTGAAAATGGGACGGAAAGGAAGGGATGCCAGTCTGAGTAGTTGAGTGCCATTAGGTATTTTCGTAATGTAAACCGGTATTTGTGCGCATGTTATGTGGTTATGTGTTGTTTGTAGATTTAGATACTGATGTAGTCAAGATAGGTAATGCTTGGGGTATGAAGAGTAAAGTAAGTGGCTAATCACAATTGGCCACTATAATTAGGGACTTACTATACTTGACATAAACTAAGTTGTTCCCTTGAATGACCGTGTTGGTGTTTGAATCTTTCAGTGTGTGTGGATAGCCGGTGGTAGATCTTCAAAAGCTTCACGTGGTGGAGGTCGCGGTGCAGAACCACGACCCAAGAGAGGAAGACCCAGAGTTGAAAAGGTGGTTCATGAAGAACCAGAGACCCTTCATCCGGAGGGCGGTTATGAGAGTGCAAACTTAAGGGCCTCAGTGAAGGAGGCTGTTGTGGAAGAAGTTCATCAGGTCATCCAGACAATCTTACCATTTGTGGTGACTGAAGTTATCAAGGCTGTGAGGGAAGGAGAGAGGAAGGAAAGAAGTAGACCTACCGGTGAAAGAAGACAGCCCGAGACTGAGAAGGTTCTGTCTGATGACGAAGAAGAAGAGGATAAAGAAGAGCCTGCGCTAGAGGCGGCACGAGGTTGTAATTATAGGGTGTTTCAACAATACAAGCCCCCTACTTTTAATGGTAACAACACTGCTGCTGCTGCTCACCGGTGGGTGCGAGAGATGGAAGTTGTTTTGAATATCAGCGAGTGCCGGGAGGATCAGAAAGAGAAGTTTGCTGCCTACTCTTTTGTGGACTCGGCTCTGTGTTGGTGGAACAATATAGTCCAAGTCAAGGGTAGTCAGGCTATTGGGAAGATGAGATGGTCTGAGCTGAAGAAGTTGGTGATTGAGGAGTTTTGTCCTCATAGGGAGATGGACAAGGTTGAGAGGGAGTTCCTGCAGTTGGAGGTGAGAATGATGACACATCAACAACACACCACAAAATTAAATGAGATGGCACATCTGGTGCCGGACCAAGTGACGCCTTTGTCACGAAAGATCAAGAGGTACATCCAAGGTTTCCCGGCGGATATCCGTAGGCACATGATCGTTGCCCGACCGAGCACGTCTAGGTCGGCGGTTGATTTGGCAGGAAGATTGTAGATGAGCTAGAGGTGGTGGTGGCTGAGGCAGCAAGAAAGGTGGTGGTGATCGGAGTTGGAATGGAAAGAGGTTTGGTTGGGGTGGTGCCTCGACGAGTAACAAGAAGACACGGGTGGATGATCGCCGTGTGGTCACACCTAGTACGGGGTCGAAGAGGTGTGGCAAATGCGGGAAGGAGCATTCGGGGGAATGCAAATGGGGATCGAACATCTGTTTCAAGTGCGAGAAGCCTGGTCATATGGCAAGAGATTGTGGGGCTATAAGGTGTTTCAACTGTGGAGAAAATGGTCACATGAGTATGGAGTGTAAGAAGCCGAGGGCTGAGGGTTCTGGGGTGAAGAAGACTAGAGGAGAAGGACTGAGGGCGAGCGCCAGAGCGTTTATGATGATGCAGGAGGAGGCTAGGACGGACCCTAATGTTATGTCAGGTACGTTTCTAATAAACCAAACTTTAGTCTCCGTGTTATTTGATTTTGGTGCTAGTAAAAGTTTTATTTATGCTGATTTTTGTGGTAAACTGCCTGTTAGTGATAGAAGTGTTGATGCGCCCTTTGATATAGAAACTGCCATAGGTAAGTCTACCAGGATTTCTGAGATGATAGAAGATTGTGATATGGAACTAGAAGGTCATAAATTTCCTGTTAGACCGTTTGTGATGACCTTAGGTGGCTTTGATGTAGTTCTTGGGATGGATTGGTTAGCGGATTACGAGGCAAACATTGTGTGTCGCAAGAAGATGATTCGACTGACAGCGCCTGATGGGAGTAAAGTAACGGTTTATGGGGATCGGTCACGATGATCCCGAAAGTAATCTCAATGGTGGTGGCGGGAAAGTGCATGAGGCGTGGATGTAGTGCCTACCTGACTTACGTGAAGGATGTAGAAACACCAACACCACAATTGTCTGATGTACCGGTTGTGTGTGACTTTCTAGACGTGTTCCCAGAAGACTTACCAGGAGTGCCACCTGATCGAGAGATCAAGTTTCAGATTGAATTGGTATCGGGTGCCCAACCTGTTGCCAAGGCATCGTATCGGTTGGCTCCGACTGAGATGAAAGAGTTGATGGAGCAGTTGCAGGAGTTGCTTGATAAAGGTTCCTTAACCGAGTATCTCTCCTTGGGGTACTCCGGTCTTATTTTTAAAGAAGAAGGACGGTAGCATGAGAATGTGTATTGATTACCATGAGTTGAATAAGTTGATGATAAAGAATCGATACCCCTTACCAAGAATTGATGATTGTTTGATCAACTTCAAGGTGCTAGCTAGTTTTCAAGGATAGACCTTTGATCTGGTTACCATCAGTTGAAAGTGAAGTAGCAGGATATCCCTAAAACAGCTTTTCACATGCGTTATGGTCATTACGAGTTTCTTGTCATGTCTTTTGGTTTGACCAATGCGCCAGCTACTTTTATGGATCTGATGAATCGAGTGTGTCGGTCAATGTTGGATAAATTAGTGATTGTGTTTATTGATGATATCCTGATTTATTCGAAGAGCGAGATAGGCATGCCAGGCACATTCGGGAGGTTTTGGAGACGTTGAGGAAGGAGAAGTTGTATACCAAGTTCTCCAAGTACGCATTTTGGTTGTGCGAAGTTTAGTTCTTGGGTCACGTGGTGAATCCTGAGGGGATTATGGTGGACCCGGCAAAGGTGGAGGTGGTGATGCAATGGAAGTCTCCAAAGATGCCATCTGAGATTCGTAGCTTCTTGGGTTTGGCAGGCTACCACAGAAGATTCATTCAAGACTTCTCTAAGATCGTTTCTCCACTAACCAAATTGACCCGGAAAGATGTGAAGTTTGTATGGGGTCAAGCTCAAGAGAAGGCATTCGAGGAATTAAAGGTGAGATTGACTCAAGCTCATGTTCTATCATTACCCGATGGAAGTGAAGATCTGGTGGTTTATTCTGATGCTTCCTACTCGGGGTTGGGATGTGTGTTAATGCAGAGAAGGAAGGTTATAGCCTATGCATCCCATAGTTGAAGGTTCATAAGGTCAATTATCCTACTCATGACTTGGAGCTAGCAGCTGTGATCTTTGCGTTAAAGATTTGGAGGCACTACCTTTACGGGACGAAGTGCACCATATTCACTGACCACAAAAGCTTGAAGTACTTCTTTGAGCAGAAGGACCTGAACATGAGGCAGAGATGATGGTTGGAGCTCATAAAAGATTATGACTACGAGATCCACTACCATCCGGGCAAAGCCAACATGGTGGCGGATGCCCTTAGCTGGAAAGAGAGACCCGAACCGATTCGGGTGAAAGCTTACCAGTTGATCATGACCTCCGATGTGATGAAGCAAGTCAAAGAGTACCAAGATGAGGCACTGAAAGAAGATCATCTTAACTCCGAAAGAATGAAAGGTTTAATTGCGGAATTGGGTGAAAACACACTCAGTGTTAGAACCCGATTCAGACGTATGTGGATTTCTCGTTTTGGGGATCTATGCATGAAGATCATGGATGAAGCTCACAAGACTCGATACTCCATTCATCCTAGTGCCACAAAGATGTATCAAGACATGAAGAAAGATTATTGGTGGCCGGGTATGAAGCGTGAAGTGGTTGAGTATATGAGTAAGTGCCTTACTTTCTTACAAGTGAAGTTCGAGCATCAGAAGTCGTATGGGAAGATCCAACCTTTGGATATACCGGAATGGAAGTGGGAGCACGTCACCATGGATTTCATTACGAAACTACCACGTACTCTGAAAGGGTATGATGCTATATGGGTGATTGTTGACCGTTTGACTAAGAGTGCTCACTTCTTTCTGATCCGCGAGACATATTCATCCAAGAGGTTGGTGGATCTATTCATCAAGGAGATTGTAACTCGTCATGGGGTGCCGGTGCCTATTGTGTCTGATCGTGACACCCGGTTTACATCTAAATTTTGGAAGAAATTCCATGACGCGATGGGGACGAGGTTACATATTAGCATGGCTTATCATCCCCAAACGGATGGTTAGTCAGAATGGACCATTCATACATTGGAGGATATGCTTCGAGCATGTGTTATCAAATTTGGAAGAAGTTGGGATGACCACTTACCGTTAGTTGAGTTCTCATATAACAACAGTTATCATGCCAGTATTGGTATGCCCCCTTATGAGATGCTATACGGTAGGAGATGCAGAACACCTGTCTGTTGGGGTGATATTGGTCAGAAAGAATTAGGAAGCGTCGAGGTGATCGAGGCTACGACTGAGAAGCTTGAAAAGATCAAGGCCTTCACGAAGGCAGCCAAAGATAGACAGAAGTCATATGCTGGTAAACGACGTAGACCGATTGAGTTCCAGGTGGGTGATAGGGTTATGTTGAAGGTCTCACCTTGGAAGGGTATCATTCGGTTTAGAAAGCGGGGCAAGTTGAGCCCAAGGTACATAGGGCCTTTTCGAATCATTGCTTAAGTAGGAGAGGTGGCCTGTAGACTGGAGTTAGCAGATGAATTAAGTGGAATCCACCCAGACATTCCATGTATCTAATCTGAGGAAATGTTTAGCAGACGAGGATATGGTTGTATCATTGGAGGATATCAAGGTAGATGAACGGCTCAATTATGTGGAGCAACCAGTGGCGATCATTGATCGAAAAGAGAAGAGGCTGAGGAATAAAGTGGTTCCTCTTGTGCGTGTACAGTGGAAGCACATGAAGGGATCCGAGTCTACGTGGGAGACTGAAAAAGAGATGAGACAGCATTACCCACATTTGTTCGAGGAATAACAGCTTTCGGGGATGAAACCTATTTAAGGGGGTGGACTTGTAACACCTGGTTATTTTATTTGAAGCCGACAAAAGAAGGAAAAGAAATAAAGCCTAAAGTCGAGGGACCAAACTTGTCAAATGAAAAAAAACTTGAATGAGTGGGAGTATAAGAGGGGGAGGGCAGCCCACACCCTCCCCCATACTCACAAAATTCAGCCAAGAGAGAAGAGAGGGAGAAAAAGAGGGTTTCAAGCTTCGATTTCGTGGATCCAAGCGTGAAAGTTGAGGTGTAGCGGGTTGGATTGAAGCTCTACATGACAGGATTGTTTGTGTGAGTTCTAGGACCCCTCTTTTATATGATTTCAACTGATTTAGGGCTGGAACACATAGTAAAACCCGTTTTTGAAATGTGTGTGTTGAACCCGTGTGTATGTGTTTGTGTGTGATGCGAGTGGGGTTTGTTTTCGGGCTTGTGTGTGCTTGAATGGTGTTGTGGTATGTATTCCTAAGGTTTAGGATGGTTGATTTGGGCTTAGAACAGGTTTGAGAGGGTTTGGAGGCCGAAAAGTGCAGATTGGGTTCGGGATGAACTGCATTCTGCATCAGCTAGGGTTATGCAACCGAATGGCATGCGACTGAGGTTCATTCACATGTGAGTCATGCGACTGAGGGTCCATACGCCTAGGTACTCACCCACATTGAGCTCATTCCCCCATAGTGCCCATCCGTATTAGTGCCCATCCGCATTAGTGCCCATCCGCATTAGTGCATATCCGCATTAGTGCCCATCCGCATTAGTGCTCATCCGCATTAGGTCCATTCGCATAGGGTCCATCGCCTGAAGTTCATCCGTATTGTGTTCAGTCACCTGGGAGGCCATGCGACTGAAGGGTGTCCATACGCCCAGGTAGGGCTTGTGCGCTCGAAAGAACATAGTTTATTTACTGACTTTCGGGGGAAAGTACAGAGGTAAGTTTTGACGTGGGAGATTCCGGGGGATTCATGTAAGTTGACTTTTGAGGTCATAGGCATTTGATGGGCATGGATGATGATGTATGATGTTGTATGTTTATGCATGATGATGATGTATGATGTTGTATGTTTATGCATGATGATGATGTATGATGATGTTGACTATGTATGATAATGTTCTTTTTATTGTATGTTATTTTCCCATGGCTTTAAATTGAATGTTAATGAACGAAATGAAAGTATTATGTAACGCAAAGTGGAAGATAATGAAAGAGGAACGAAATGAAAGAATGCATGTATTAACGAATGAACGAACGAAAGAAAGGCTTGCAAGCAAATGTATGGAGGTTCACACTCAATGAGGAGTGTTAGCTCAACCATGTGCGGGTTAGCTACCCCATGAGGATGCACACTGGGGCTTGATCTGTGTGATCAAGCATATGTATGGAGGTTCACATCCAATGAGGGGTTGTCAGCTTAACTGTGTGCGGGTTAAATACCCCATGAGGATGCACACAAGGTTCAATCTTTGTGATTGACCAGATGTATGGGGTCCTTGTCGCTTAACCCTAGATGAATTGCTTGGTGCTCTAGAGGGGGGTTAATCACATGACAGGACCTAGATGTAAACGAAAGATAATAAAAGTATGAAATGAACGATGATGAAGATAATAATTATTATCTATGTGTACGTACGATGTGTGATCACGTTCTAAGACTGTGATGATTTGAAAGAAAGTAAATGGCGGTTTCAAACAAAAGATAAAGTATGTTTTATTATAAAACTAGAACTCACTCAGCAATGCTGACTTTTATGTGTATCCAGTTGGCAGGTAATGTTGATGAGGATGGCACGGGGTGGCGACTCAGCTCTTTTGGATGGCATCCATTTTTATAATGCTTTTGTGATGGAATGCAACATGTATTTTATAACTTGATAACGATGTATTATTTTGCAAAAGTTTTTATAATGGAACTAGATGTCTATTTTGATGATTCCGCTGCAATGTTTTTCTTTAATTTAATGAAAATATATGTGCAATGATTGACCAGCTGTAAGCGTCCCGGGAATGGGGCCTTACAAACGAACTAGATCATATAAAGTATTCTCCCATATAAAGTATTCTCCCCCAAGTAAGATGTAATAAGCCCATATTTCAGAGCAAGAATACCAAACAATCTTGATTCTTCACTTAATCAACTCGTTCGATCATTTTCACCAGTAGTAAGATAAGATAAGCCCACATTGTCAAGTTTCAATTCACGAACGACCCGAATCAAATGTTGTAGATATAGAATCTTGAACTTGATCAAACATAACAAAAAAACCCCTTGTTTAAAGTAACATGGTGAAGTTTTAGCATGAGAAAATTTCCACAAATGACGGTTACTGCTGCGAAGATTTTGCATAAACTTTTCTCATGAAAAGTTCTCACATGGAAGATTATCTCATGAAAGTTTTCGCATGAAAGTTTTCACATCTCAGTTAAAGTTTTCTCATGAAAAGTTTCGAAAAATACGATAAATTTTTTTGCCAAATTCTCGAACAATACAGTTACTCCCGCAAAAACTTCAACCAAAATCGACTTTTATGATTTTGAATCACTACTATGGTTTGAATCTTCGTTTTCCACCAAAAGTTAAAGATACCAAGCGTAAGGATGTAACAAAGCCGATTTCATGTGTGTTCACCCTCGGTTTCACTTTGTTCTCCTTCGAAACCGGCCCAAACTCGATCTAAACCTTTTGATCTTCAACCTCCATGTTTAACGTCTTAAACGGATGATCGTAGAATGAAAATCCGTGTATCAAGAGCAACACCTTGCTCTGATACAAATGTAAAGACCTTGTCACAATCGATCCCACATATGTTGAGCTTGATAATCAAATTAAGATAGATATGTGCATGTGTGATATTAACGAACATTAAACAAACTCAATCGAATATTATTAATCAAATGATTACAATACCAAAGGAATTTATGTCGTTTAAGCTCGATTCACCAAAGGAGAACATCAAGTTCTCGCGATGCAACTCCAAGTTTTCGTGCAATGAGATTTGTATCCACCATCTTGGAGTTCTCGCATCCTTGTATTTCTCGTATGATTTGAGTTTTTGTTTTTCACTTGATATTGTAATCCATAAAGGCTAGTTTCTTACACGGAGTCTTTGAAATATGGTGGTTCTAATTAATTTAGTTATTATGTATGTCTATAGCTGAAAGATGATGACACTCAGTTTATCCTAATCTGGATTCCCAAGCCTAATTAGATACTCTAAAAATGTTTTTTGTTGATTTCATTGCATGTTAGGCTTCTTGCCTCAATGTTGTATATTCTTGTATACTTATTTCTTGCCCACTTGATACATCCTGATTTGATGCAGGTGCGTTCTTAGTTCCGGATGACTTCTTTTATCGTGTTGGGAAATTTCTAGGGACATAAGTATTGTTATAATTTAATCATCTGATATGGTGCTTTGTGTTTATTATAAAATTCTATTTTTAGGCGGTTAGATTTTGAATTTTATTTCTTTAGTGTTGCAATCTATATATTCTTGGAATTATGTACGGACATTATATTATCTATTAAAGCTATACTTGGGATATAAAGAGTTCTAAAAAGCATGTTGCTTTGTCTTTTGTTCTTCTTAGTTGTTAGGCTTGTCTCTTTTGTTTTTGTATAGTGTCTACCTTTTCTTCTCTTTGGTTTCGGGAAATTTAATTTTGATTTGTCGACAGCGATATAGAATGCTTTCACAAAAGGTGGTAGGTCAAGATGATTATTTTTCTACTTAAGCTTCCCTAACACATACAGGTCAACAAACACATTGACAATCGTCTCATCGTTCATCGATATTACGTAGTGCTTACGAGGCTCAAGCAAATCAGTTGTCTACTCTTTGTACCACTCTTGTTCATTAATTGCCCTCGGACCACTTGAATACTGCTGAACCATTACTAGCTTCTCCTATCTATATTGGTTTATGTGAGTGCAACAATGTTTGTGAATTTTGCGGGGCTCTATTCTGGTTTTCAGAGCGCCTGATGCCTTACCCGTTGAGTGATCGTCCTAAATATTCGATTTGTTATAGAGGTGGTGAAGTATCTATTGATTTCCCAGTTGAACCACCAGCCATTTTACAATATCTTTGCGATGACATAGAAACTCTACCAATAGATATTCTACCACCTCTACAACAAACTGAAGAGACATCAATCACAAGTCTCATTGTTGACACATGTCATCCGTCTTACATGCCCCTCCAATATCCCCTTCTCTTTCCACATGCAGAACAAGGGTGGTCTCCGGCCCTTCGTTTACGTGGTGTATCCGGAAGGTCTGATAGAAGGCTGACACTGAACATGTTCTACAGCTTTCAAATCCATGATAAATCAGATAAATATACATATTTATTAAGCGTTGGCAGGTTATTTAAGCAATACCTAGTAGATTGCTATGTTTGCATAGAACAAGGACGATTAGATTACTTATGACGCAATCAAAGCGACATATGTTCTGAATTTATAGGAGGATTTTACGACACGTTGTCTAACGGAGATATGCAAGGGTGTCATGTGGGAAAGCATGTTATTTTACCAGCCTCATTTATTAGTCGTCCTGGGTATATGTAAAAACATTACCAAGATGTGTTAGTAATTTGTAGAGTTCATGACAACCCCTATTATTTTATTACATTTACCTACAATGTCAAGCGGCCCAGGATTCGTAAAGAGCTAGCATAGGTTGGTGCTACAAGCCCCCAGGACAGGCCTGACATTGTCGCTCGCATCTTCTAACTGAAAGTAGAGTCTTTCCTCAAATATTCGAGAGTTTCTAAGCCTTTTGGCAATGTGACTTCAGGTATCCAAACATTTACATACAACCTTTGACTACGTCTTTAGCTCTTTTGTTTAAAACTAATTATCTCCTCCTTTTTTTCTTGGACCTTTATACTATAGAATTTCATAAGCACGACCTATGTCATTGCCATAATGTATTGTGGGTAACAACATCATACACTCTTCGAAATGCAGATACTATAGACTCATACATCACTATAAAGTTGCCAGATAAATCTGTTGATCCTATTATTTTTTCAGGATTTTTAGTGAATGCATGCTCCATGGCTCGTGTAGGCTGCCTCGGATGACTGCATTCTGCATGGTTGATGGCGCATGCTCCAAATCATTTCATATAATATAACATAGTGTATGGTATTATGTTATGTGGTATAGTTAGTAATATATTTAACATTTATGAGACATAGAAGATGATCAATGGATCTAAGCTTCTAAACATGGTTTGGTTTTTTATATACAGTCGAGACCATAATAACAATAGTAACATATATGAATTTAAAGTATATAGCTATTAACACATTTTGTAGCGTGAATGGAAATACTTCTTAATCATTCTCTAAGGGTATTCATAATGGATGTCTCTACAATCAATAGTGTCATCATGTCAGCCATTTTTTCTCAACCTCCTTAGATGCTTTCTTCCCTCTTTCCAATCACTCTCCTCCCTCTTTATGTATTTGTTTGTGGGTGTCTATTCCCATGAACAATGCACCACCTCTCTCTTTAATAATCGTAGACCTTTAGAGTCATGTTAATGGTTCCCCTTAACGGTCATGACACACACTACATTGCATATGCTATAATAACATTATTAATAGGTCCATAAGATAAAAAGCTCATATGAATAGGCTTACTATTATATCAATCTTTGAAATTTAGGTATTCGATTGCTCAAGATAAAAAGCTAAATTTCATATAAACAGGTTGTATATTTTGTTTAATCCTACCATCGAGAAATCGAGACTCACCAGAACTACTTAGTATTATTCATATAAATAGCGAACCACTAACTACTAGCTTCTGAAAATAGATTACTATGGAATCCTCCAAGGTAGAATTGAAGACAAGAACAAGAGAGATGGTAGTCCTTTCATAACCTTCAATCTTTTCGAGTTTTGCTGCTAAAGTTTTGTATTTTTACATTTTCGTCTTTTATTTGCTCATATTTTTACTTTGACGACTAAAGTTTATAATCTTAGAGTTTGGCCACCGATTTTGTTTTCTTACTTTGGTCGCTATATTTTAGGGTATTATAGTTGGGCCACTAAACTTATATAGTGAGTTTTACTTTTTCAAATTTGTCCCCATAAATTTTGTATATCTGAGTTTTACCATCAATCATTGATTTTATGGTTTCTAACGAGTCAAACAGTAAATAACCAAAATAACATGGTGTTGTGTTTGGGAAAAACGACTAGGCTCCTAGCACATATATTTAGATTTTGACCATTAAAGTTTACTATTTAGAGTTTTGCCATAAGAATTTCTTTTCATGGTTCTAACGAACTGGCTTGATAACAATCAATTAAAGTAACTTAGCGTTGTGTGTTGGAAAAATGACCAGAGCCCACCACTAATGCTGAGAGAAAAAACTAGTTATTTAATAAAAAAGCTGATAAACAAAAATTTAGTCGTTATCAAAATCGACATGTGCTAGGACAAAGTACCAACTTATTATGATAAAAATATTGCAACCGGACAGTCCTTTTAAGTTGTGGTAGATGTATTCTACAAATTGTGGTGCACATATGTAGAAACGTGCTAAAATAATTCAGGTTATAATTGTATGATCGAGTGAAATACACGCTACATCATTCATTTTTGTTGTCATTGTATGCACACTAAAAGCACGTGATTGCAATCTTGTCTCGGTGCAGGACTAAAGTGCGGCGATGTGATTTAACAATAATTCAAATTCATAAAATGGTATAAGAATAATTCTTACGCTTCGTTCCCGAGTTGGTAAAGGAAAGAAAATAAAAGAAAAATGAATGAAAATTAACGAGAGAAATAAAATTAAGAAGAGAAAAAAAATGTAAAGAAATGAGAAGACATTTTTAAACTTTTGTGTTTCAAAGTTCAAAGGAAACGAAAAAAAGTAACAATTTTACGTGTTTTATTTTTTTTCTTTCCACTTCCTTTAATTTTGAAATAAAAGTAAGAAGGTAAAATTGTTAAAAAAATTCCATTCATTTTCTTTCCTTTAAAAAGCTAGGAAACACAAAGTTATTTTGTTTCCTTCTATTTCCTTCCTTAAAAAAACTCAAGAACATAATTATTTTTTACTTTTCATTCATTTCCCTCGTTAAATGAGACTCGGGAAACTAACGTTAATGACACTGGAAAAACAAAAAAAAATCAAATATACTCAACTAAAGTTAGTGTTCTTATTGATACAAAGCAGATAATAAGTGAAAGTTAATAAGAATGTAATTTAATTATATATAAGATTGTATTATTGTATATTTACAATATAATATAATATATAGATTATATAATTACTTCAAACAGAAGAATTAGAAGAATGGCTTATTCTTTCTTACAAATTTAAACTTTTGACTCATAAAACACATATTTTATGCTTATAATATAGGGAGAGTGAAATATAATCTATCTTCTATTATAATAAAACTAGCTTCAGTGCATTACACGGTTGAATAAATAAAATATTAATACAATAAATTTATTAATTATAAAATGATATTTTAAGATATGGTATAACTTAAATTATGTATGAGAAATGACTATAAATAATAAAACAACGATATCAACTTTTTAAAATACTATTTTAATTTTTTTTTTTAATATTTTGTTTTAAAACAAACCGTATCAAAAAATTTTAAAATTTTTTTCTTATTTCACCTCCCAAATTTGCTTAATTTTGATTTTAAAAAATTGACTTTATAAAAGTAGTAATTTATTTAGAAATAAACTTAATAAATAGATTTATTTCTTATTTGTTAAATATAAAAAAGTATTAAAATAATATTATTAATAGTTAAGGTAATTATTTAATAGAAGAGAGAAGCGAAAAAATTTTAGTGAAGAGGATTGTGATGATGACATGTGGCACTCCCATTTACTCTTTTATTAGAGTAAGAAGATAAGGTTTAAGATGATACTTGTCACAATTCTATACTATTTAATTTTAATTTTTATGTTTCTCTCTCCTATTAAACAATTGCCTTAAATACTAATAATATTTTTTAATTTTTTTGAGATTAAAAATTGTTTTTTTAATTGATTAAGAAATAGATGTTTTTATAAATGTAACTTTTAAATAAACAAAAGTTTAAAAATAAGAAAATTATCTAAAACAACAAACATGTTTCAAAATATGAAGTATTTTATAATGGTTTTTTAATGATTTTTTATAAAACAAAATAACTAAAATTAGAAGTTATAATAAGAAAATTTTAAATATTGATATTTTTTTAAAACGTTTTCTTTTGCAATAAAATATTATTAAAAATGCAATTAGGGTTTGAAAACAAAGTTTTAAAATAATGATATCATTATTTTATTACTTATATTATCACTCATATGCAATTTCAATTATATCATTTTATAATTACATTTTATTATTAATTATTTAATATTTTATTAATTTAACTCGTGTAATATACACGAGAAAGTAACCTAATAAATATATAATTCAATATTTACTATTGCGGTACACCGGTACTAAGAGCATTTTGAACGCAGATATGAGGAAACTGTGTGCGCACATGCCATAATTCATCCATTTAAACGAAGAGGAAGAACATCTTAAGTGGGCTCTAGGTTAGATTTTATTTTTCATTTTTTTGTTTTATGACTCGTACCGTGTTTAGTTTGTACACCACATCTATTTTTAATTTCAAATCATTTATCATCTATAATTTATAATCTATAACTTATAATAAATACTATGGGTATATATAATATTTTTCTAGCACGTTTACTTAAACATCACGTGTGCATTATCAATTTGACACATGTTGTTACATCATTTAATTTTAAGTTACTATGAATTTGAAAACTATTAACTCATATCAACTATAATAAATATTATATTTATGATCAATTATTACTTTTAATTTGTTTGATATTGTTTTACAGAAATTATTATTTATGTAAACAAATAATGATTAAGTTATTAATTTTAATATTACCGTTAACAAATTTCATTTTATTAAAATATAGGTTTTTGACATATTTTCTTTTAAAATAATATTTTTCCCTTATAAAATTTAAAAATCATGACATTATTCATATCTTCAATAATGTTTATTTTTTAACAGCATTTCATTGCTATGTCTTTTACCCATCCTTTATATCTTTAAATATCATTACATAAAGAAATATTAACATCTTTATGAACAATTAGTTTTTAATTCTAATTGTTCTTTGTTTTAGTTATATATCATCGTTACATATTTTTATAGATTTATCAAATTTGTTCATTAGTTGATATTTTCTCTTCATTTTTATGTTCAACTGTTCTACATTCGTTTATTTATATTGTGAAACGACATAAATTTTTATATTTCATCATATAAAGATAAAATTTTATTCTAATTTATCTATTCAACATCATATAGATATATATAGGGTATAGTATTTTACATTATGACATGAGTTTCTAATTTTTGTTATTCTTATAGTAATTTTATAAAAGTTTATTATAATTTTTTTTAAGTTAAAATTTAAAACACCAAATAAATAGATTTTGCATGACGACTTGTAGTTTATTCATTAACTTAATGTACCTTACATGTCACACCCCAACCTTGACGGCGGAAACGTCGAGATGTGAGGGTTACGATTGTTCACAGCCACATAACGCTATTTATTAAATCCAAATATATTAATCATAAGATTCAATTGTGACATTACAAGCAAAAGTTTAGACAAGAATACATCATGTACAAATGCTACAAATAACATGATCATCCATTTTATCTCTAGGTCCAATCCTAGGTGTGGTAAGCTTCAAAGAGTAGAAGACAAACTTGAGGTATTCCTGAAACATGTTAAAAATAAAAGGTCAACATAAAAATGTTGGTGAGCATTCCATAGTTTTCAATACATAAGTATATAAAAGATGGCAATTGAAGTCATAAGTTAGTGAATAAAGTGATTAGGGATGTTATGAACAATGCAACAATCAAACCTCGACAAAAGTTTTACAAGTCTCAAACGTTAAAGTATATACGATCAGCTAAGTTTACTCGGATCAACCAAGCAGGCTTGTCTTACCCATAGATCTATGACTTCGCTGGGCTAGCAATAGTTAATGATTGTATATATAACGCCATAACATGGTAACCACAAAAGTTCAACTAACCACAACTTTACAAGATGAATTGCCATAGGTTTACAAGTCTCAAATAAGTTTACAAGTGAAATGATAATATGTTAACATGTTTCACCCCAAAGTGTGAAAATAAGCAAAAGGGGTATGGAAATACTCACTTGGATATAGGCATCACAAGATGATATAAAAGATTAACGTAAGATCCAAAAGATAAATCCAAAGTATCCATTACAAGGCACCTAACATATGCATTACAAGTTTAAGGTTAATAATAAGGTTAACGTTCAAACAAGGATTAGGGTTTCAATAGTTTTAAGGGGTTTTTGCTAAGCATTAAGTTTTTAATGTAGTTATTTACATTTTGATTTCGTTCAAAGGAATTATATAGGTTTATATGATTAAGTATTTTAGAAATGAAATTAGATAATAATGATGTAATTAAATTTTAATAATTTTCTAAGAATAGTATATAATTTCCCAAATTTAGAGATTAATAAAGATAATATTATGTCCATTATTATTTTAATGATTATTAAAATTATTGTATCAAGTTCATAAGCATATAAGTAATTATTTAATTATTTTTTTAAAAGAAAACATTTGTAATCAAGGGTTAAATTTAAATAAACATTTTAAGATAACCATGATTTTAAAGGAGTAACGTTTGAACCGAAACTAATTTATTAGTTGAGACTCACTTTTAATAGGATTTAACCAAAAATAATGTTTGTTAAAATGTTTTTAAAACAAGTTATTTAATTTATTTTTTTTAAATTACTAGAAAAATCCAGAATATTATTTGGTGTTCATGGAAACTTTTAAGGTTTGCAAAAACTATTTTTATATTTTTTTAAAAGTTTTCTACAATTAATTTGAGGGCTAAAAAGGCCCAAAAAAAATGTTTGAGGGTGCCCGGGTTCGAACCCGGGACCTCAAGGTTTGGAGATGGACATGGAACCGGTGAACCAAGGCATACAGCCGCGGTTATCATCGGTTCGTATTGAATTTAAACACAATCCCAAGGATTCCCCCAAATTCTAAGAACCCTAAAATCAATTTCGATCAAATGGAACCTCAATTCTACAACGATTACTGAAATAAGCATGGGGCTTTGATTCCCCAAGTGAAATCGAGTGTATAACAACGTTTAATTACCCGTTTTGATTCGAATTGGTGATATGAACAATCGAAGAACAAGTCACGGTCGAAGATGCACAAAGTATGACCAAACTTCAATGATAATCGAATTAAACTTGTTGGAAGCTTCTTTGGGTGCTAAAGATTATTTCCCCTCAACTAATTTCAGTTTAGACAAACCGAAACAAGCTCCATAGTTGGGTGCAGGTCGCGGTTAATGGAAGGAATCAAAAGAGATGTTTGAGTTAGTTTCAAGTAGAATTGTGAGTTGCATTCGATTAGTGATTGACATATGATCGTTCAGATTGCTTTAATTAGATTGTTATTAGGTGTAAATGCTCAAACGGATACACGATTTTAAGGTTTCGGTTATACGTCTGTTTGACGTTAATAATCGGTGTTTAAACGAATTTAAGGTGGTCATTAAAGTTCGAAACGTGTAAACGAACCGATTGGGATGATTTGGTACCAAAATTTAAGGGTTTTCGGGTGGATTAGGGGTTACCGGCGCCGCGCCGGACTTGGCCGGCCGGCGGCCGGAAATACGGGGAGAGAGAAAGGGGTGGGGGGTTGGGTTTGATAATTTACACAAATGGCCCCTGTGGTTTCAACAATTAACAACAAGGACTTAAAGTTTTGTTTTTAGTTTTAGCTAATTTACACTTTAAACCCTGAAGTTTTAAAATGTTATTATTTTATGCCAAAGCTAGTTAAATACAAGTTTCAAATAATAACACTTATATTGTTTCTATATATTTTTTTTTACAAGATTACTTTAATATGATAATTATTATTAATCTTATTATTATGATTATTATTGTTATTAATATTATTATCATTAATATTATTATTATCAGTGTCATTATTATACTAATAATAATAATAGTTATTATTTTATTTAAGCTTATTAACACCTTAAATTTTATAATAATAAGCAAACATTATAACACTTATAATGTTATATTATTATATTAATTTGTTAATCACCAAATTAATTATTAAGTATAACAAACCCCAAAGTTTCAAGATGGCATAAAAGGCCCTTTTAAGATTTAACAAAGTTAACTTCTAAGTTAACAAAATTAAGTGATGTCACATTACAAATACATATCAGTTCAGCAAAAATTTACACCAAACATTAAAAAATACACATTTGCGATTGTAGTATCAAAAGGTTTTTAAACATGATAGATTGATATAATAAATCTTAAAACAATTAAGTTTTTTTGGTTTATGGGTAGATAATGTAAAATTTTATGTAATTTATAGTAATTATAAGGTTATCATGTAACTAATTGTAAGGTGTGATTTGTAAATAACGTTGAAAATACTATTTTACCCTTAAAACTTGTTGTACCTTATGCATTGAGTAAGGTACATATTTTTAATTTAATGGTATCTTAAAATGTCCTTCTCATATACTTTATACACACACACACACACACACACACACACACACATATATATATATATATATATATATTTATAAATTTATTTACTTATATGTCATTTTAAGTATTTGTTCACCTGCGTAACATGGAATAGTTAAATCAAAATTGGTGATTGTTTGATTTGGTGTTGATGGATGGGGAAGAGCTGGGATTATCTGGTTGTACATGTTCATCGAATGTTTGTGGTTAATCATGAAAAAAATCTAAGATTTCATCTTTATGATAGGTGTCTGGTAATAAATGGTAGTAATCATCTTCTGCAACAATGTCTACATGTTGTGACCTTGTTTGTTACTTGGTTGAGGGTCAATTGAAGTTTGTGGTTGATTGGTCACCGGTGTCGATGATGAAAAACTAGGTCAATCACCAATATTTTTGAAATATTTTTGAACATGCAAACCCATGTAACACGGTCAATAACCTAGTTTTAGATATATAGTAATCTGGTAGAATAATAACCTAGCTTGCATCACTTGATGTAATAATTTAGTTTCGGTTCTTTTGATTTTATTTTATTTTTTGTTTTTCATTGCGGTTTTGGTTTTTCAATTGGGTTTCAAGTTTTAAAGAAAAATTTTGTCCAAAGTAATTAATTTGAGCTAATAACATTGGGTTTCATTTTGTTGATCTTTAAAAATAATCTATATATATTTTATAATTACTTGACATTAAAATTAATTAAAATCCATAAAATACAATACCAAAAAATTCAATAAAACAAATGCAAACAAAAAAGTTTAAAGATTATTATGAGAGAGAACGGTGGTTAAATGATTTTTTTGATATGTTATAACGATGACACGTATCATTTGATATGTTAGAATGATAAAACGTGTGTTAAGAAAAAAAATTTTATTATAAGTTATATATGAAATGTGGCAATATGAATAAACTAATAAAGCAAGATGACTCCTCAGAAAAATATCAAATATCAAGCAACGTATGATATTTTCATAACTTCTCCTCTACTATAAATACCAAGAAATCCCTCTTAACACCACAACACAATATCATCTTATTACACACACATATTGCATCAAATGGGTTACATATCAAAAACACAAAAACCACATGCAATATGCATTCCCTATCCAGCCCAAGGCCACATCAACCCCATGATGAAACTAGCTAAACTCCTACACTTCAAAGGCTTCCACATCTCCTTTGTCAATAACCACTACAACCACAACCGCTTCGTCCGGTCCCGCGGCCCGTCCTCTCTCGATGGGCTGCCCGACTTCCGGTTCTACTCCATCCCCGACGGTTTGCCACCCTCGGATGCGGACTCCACGCAGTCGATACCTGACCTATGTGCGTCTGTTCATAAGCACTGTTTGGAACCGTTTTGTGAGCTGATTACGACGCTTAATGGGGCTGAGGAGCCCGACGTGCCGCGGGTGAGCTGTATTGTGTCCGATGGGTGCATGAGTTTACTCTTGAAGCTGCTAAGCAGTTTGGGTTGCCGGAGGTTTTGTTCTGGACTCCAAGTGCTTGTGGGCTTTTGGCTTATACTCACTATCGTGACCTTGTTCAAAGGGGGTATACTCCTCTAAAAGGTGACTTTATTTCTTTCTTCAAATATTATGTGTACATTGTTATTCAGTTTTCGATCAACATGTTATGGGTTCTAGTGTTTTTTGAATAAAGTTACCTTGAAAAGTTTTCTAAATGTTGTTTAAATAAAATTAAGATATCGTATCTATAACCTCTAATAAATCAATGTTTTTTTGTCACTTGTCATTCTCTTAACCTATATTTTTGTCACTTATTTTTTTTCTAGATATTCACACATCAATTTTTCCTTCATATGAATATTATAATAATTTAAACACTCATACAAATTTCTCTCTTATTAATTATTATTTTTATCTTTCTTATTAATTGTTATATTTCTCTCTTTTATAGATTTTATAAGCAAAATACTTTAAAATCGTTTTGTTTTAAAAAAATTTATTCACATGTAAAATATTTTAAAATAGTCTTATTAAAATAACCTGAATAATTACAAATCAAAACAATATTTTATATAAAATATATTTTTTATAAAATCTTAAAACGAATATTTAAAAATAAAATTATTTATTTAAGAGAGTTAAAAGAATATTATGATTGTTTTATTTCTTGAACTATAACCTATATATAATTTTAATTATATGTTACATTAAAATATTATATTGTAACTATTCATGTTTATTTTACATATATATTTTACATTAAAATTTATTCCGTTTATTTACTGATTGTTTAGCCTATCTATCTATAAAAAACTAAAATAAGCGCGAAACTATTGTATCTTATTATACTTACTTTTTTATTTCTCTATATTATTAATAATATTATTAATTACTAATAATATTACTTATACCATTTTTAAATTAATATATATATATATATATTAATAAATTAAAAACATATATTTTATTAAAAACACACTTTTTAAAAACAAAAATTTTATAAAATACAGAATACAATGGATTTTTTTTAAAAAACATTTTTTCTTAAAACAATATATTTAAAACCACAATTTTTTTATATAATAAAAGTTTAAGAAAATACATTATTGTTTATTTACTTAAAGTACTATTTATACGTACTTATAATCATATTTATCTTTAAGCATGATTTTATAATCCATAATTTTTATTAATAATTATTTATATTTTATTTGTTTAATCCATGTATTACACGAGGACTAACCTAGTATCTATTATAATAAAAATAAGTTTTGGATAGATACCTTTACAATTCTATGCCTCTTAATTTTAATTTATATATATATATAGATAGATAGATAAATAGATAGATATATACATATATATACATATACATACATATATATACATATATAGATACTATATATATACACACATATTATATATGTTATAATAAAAAGAAAGTTTTGGATGGATACCTTTAAAATTCTATACCTCTTAATTTTATTTTATTTTTCATTTCTCACTGTTATTAAATAATTACACTAACTATAATGATATTATTTAATTTTTTATTAAAATATTTTAATAAATAAAAAAGAGAACGTTTTATAAATTTAATATCTAAAAAAATTATAAATAAGTTTTTTCTAAAAAATTAAATTTTCTAAAAATATGTTGTCTATAAGAAATATTTTTTATATATCAAAATAATTTAAAATTTAGAGTTATAATAAGGAAAATTTTTAAAAAAATCATTTTTAAACGGTTTGTCTTTTTTTGTTTTTTTAGAAAACCCTAAAAAATTTAATAACAAAAGTTTAAAAATAATATCTTTATTTTATTACTTATAGTTCTTACTTATACGTAATTTAATTATATCTTATCTTAAATTATCATTTTACATTTCCGTTACTAACTATGTAATATTTTACTTACTCAACCCATTTAATATGATATACCAACCTAGTTATCAATGAATACATTTACCAACTTTAACATGGCGTTATGAATGATATATTTTCATATTTTTTTTCTAAATTTACCACAAGTTTGTACTGCTATTTCAAAATTTTAAATAATATGTATTATAAAATTGATCACAAAACTGTGTTATATAATGATTGGCCCAAAGTTGTTTGCCACATCAACTTTAAATAAACTTACAATACGAGAATGTTTTTAGTCAACTCCTAAGTCCTATCATATGTTTTTACATCAATTTTAATCAATCATAAATGCAAGTCATCAAAATTATTTAGCGCTTTCATTTTTGTAAATCTCTTCTCTCAAAAAGGTAAGCTAATTTTTAAAGATATTCTACAACTAAGATCATTTTTGTATTACAACAAAAACTTATTAAAATATATTTCAAAAAAAATGTTATATCTTCAATAAATTAATTAGCTAGACAAGTGATTTATTTCTCTTATTTCCCTCTTAATGCCAAATTAACCTTCTTCACTAATTAGTTATTCTATTTTTTTAAGGTGAACAAAATTTTAAAATCTACTTTTAAAATCCGCTTATTGTCTATTTTGTTGGGACATGTATCAATTTAATAGAATTAAACATTAGTAGCTACAAGGGTAAGATGACAAAGTCATCTACAATAACATCAATTACTATACTAATTAACTAAATGTTTCAGATACGAGTTACCTAACAACGGGTATTTAGAAACAATCATAGATTGGATTCCCAGAATGAATAACATCCGATTAAGGGACTTTCCAAGCTTCATTCGAACCACGGACATAAACGACATCATGCTCAACTACTTCATAACCGAGTGCAACACTATACCTAGAGGATCAGCTATCGTGCTTAACACATTCGATGCCCTGGAACAAGATAGCGTTGACCCTTTATATGCATTGAACCCCCGAATTTTCACAGTGGGACCCCTACACATGATGCAACAACATCTACAAGATGAACGGGTCAAACAGATTGGGTCCAGTCTTTGGAAAGAGGATACGAGTTGCATCGAGTGGCTTGATACAAAAGACCCTGGGTCAGTTGTTTTCGTTAACTTTGGAAGTATCACAGTCATGACAAAGGAACAAGTTATTGAGTTTGGATGGGGACTCGCTAATAGCAAGAAGAACTTTTTATGGGTAACCCGACCAGACATCGTTGACAGCAATGAGATGGTGATGCCACCAGAGTTTTTTGTTGAGACTCGCGGGAGAGGCATGATCATTAGCTGGTGTCCTCAAGAACAGGTAACCTCATACAATATTATGTAGAACATAAAATTATAACATAAAAAATATGGTGACAAACCTAACAAACAATGACCATCAAGTTTCCTATTCATGATCGCATGCAACCAAAAAAACAAAACACAAGTTGGGTCTAATATGAAGAAGGAAATGAGACAAGGAAAAGATGTTCGATAACAACATTTTAGTATTCTTTTTCAAAATTATTAAAAAGAAATTTAAAATACGTGGTGGATAAAGATTACTCAACAAATCAAAGTTAAAATGAAGAAGATATGCTGTTTATTTGTTGGAGATTGTTATCTTACCTAGAAAAATCTTATTGTAATAATCCAAAGTATTATAAATTGTTTTACAATAATTAATACTAACATTTGACTAATGACATTTTCGACTTAGCAATTTCAATAACATAGTTTATATATATTCAAACTCAATTTGCATCCATTTTTCACTTGATTTCGCTTGTATGTTTTTTCTATTTTGCTCATAATCATCATAGTGAATGAAGTCAAGTGAAAATTAAAAATAATTATGTTACATGAAAAACTTTGGCGACAAAAGCGTAATTGAAAAAACTATTACTGCAAAGATTCATCATCGACTAATAAGTTTATTTTATTAAATTTCAATTTGTCTTTTTAATATAATAATTTTATTTTATTAGAAAGTGTGAATATTTATGATAAGTTTGACCTATAAATTTATATTGGATGTTCGATGATTAATAATTTTATATATACTTATAGGTCTTGAATCACCTGGCAATCGGAGGATTCTTGACACATAGCGGATGGAACTCAACACTTGAGAGTATTAGCAGTGGTGTTCCGATGCTTTGTTGGCCATTTTTTGCAGAACAACAAACTAATTGTCGGTATAGTTGTGTAGAGTGGGGCATTGGGATGGAAATTGATACAAATGTGAAAAGAGAGGAGGTGGAGGCTCAAGTGAGGGAGTTGATAGATGGGGCTAAAGGAAAGATGATGAAGGGTAAGGCTTTGGAGTTAAAGAAGAAAGCCGAAGAAGCAGTCACCATTAATGGACCATCTTATCTGAACTTTGACAAATTAATTAACGACATTCTCTTGAAAGAGTGAAGTAAGGTTCTATATTATTTTTACGTGTTTGGTCGTGCCTATAATGTACCTTGGTAGTGAATTTTGTGATTATAATTATTATTATTTATATATTTTCAATTGTTTTGAACAACAATTTCAATATAAAGGATGGCCACTAGCTAGTTGCTAGAACTAAAAATTACACCAAGCTACCATTGAAAATTCATATAAGGAAATATTTCACCATTTGTGCCACTGAATCTACTAGCTTACCCTAAACTTAAACCACGAGAACGTGTTATATGTGATAACCTTCATTGTGCTTAACGTAGAATATGACTTTGCATTAAAAACATTATCATTGCCTAATTTCCAAATAAACTAAAGAGTAGCCAAGAAAATCACAAGCCTTGCCTTCTTTAATTTACTTGAACTGAGCACCAAACTAGGGACCATAAGTAACTCCTGAATAGAGTTCCAACCATACCTAGGTTGCATATTAACATTGCCCATGTGATATGATGAATCCATTGTTCCAGATCATAAAGAGCAATCCAAGGAAACAAAGGGAATGCTTCTAACAACCAAAGCTACCAGTCGAGTTTCGCCCTCCATGCGAAACAGTTTATCTTAAGAGGCACCCAAGATAACCATGATAAAAGGTTTATGTAACACCCGACCCCTCACACCAACAATATTGTCTGTTTTGCCATAAGGAGCTCACGGATTTGCTTTTGGTTGTTTGGGTGAAAACTTCCCAAGAAGGTCACCCATACCTGGATTGCTCCCAATTAACTATGATGTTTTCCTTTCATCCACAGCCAATACGTCCAAAACGTGTTGTTGATGTTAGAGGCTAGACATTCCTTATGAACCAGGAATCTCTTTTGTCCATGACCAATGTGGGATTCGCCTAGAATGTTACAAACACCCCCTCCCCTTTGGACTCATCATCCTCGATGAGGTTTGCCCTACCATCTCATCTATGGATGTGGGATTGGCCTAAGTGTCACTCTAAACGCCCCCGGGGACTCACCATCCTGATGAGGTTTGCCCCACCATCCCGAACGGTATAGGAGTGGCTCTGATACAATTATGTATCACCCGACCCCTCACACCAACAATATTATCCGCTTTGCCCACGAAGAGCTCACGAATTTTCTTTTGGTTACCCAAGTCAAAACTTCCTATAAAGGTCACCCATCCTGGATTGCTCCTACCTAAGCACACTTAACTGTGGAGTTCTCCTCTCATCCATAGCAAATACGTCCAAAACATGTTGTTGATGTTAGAGGCTAGACATTCCTTATTAATCAGGAATCTCTCCTATCCACGACTGATATAAGATTCACCTAGAATGTTACAGTTTAAGTCAAAAGGAATGCTATTTAGCTTTAGTACATGTTTGAGAGCTTTAACCATGAAATGCTCCAACCTCATTTCCTAGCCAAATCCATCTACCATCACCTTCATTTAATTTGATATATCTTAAAGAGAGCCTTTTGTGTTGCATATGTTCCATCTCAACAATGATACAAGGGACATGTTTCCAACCACCAATCATTAACCAACCTTCTTCACTTTTAACTAATCTTTTCCCTACCAAACATGATTTGCTTTTTCATTATTGTACAAGTCTGTATACGACACCTTTAGTGGGCCAACTTCATTCTAGTTTTCTTGCTAAACCCTAACCGTATTTTCACTACCTATTTTGGCCTTCATAAAGAGATCCAGGGAAATATTTACTTTGAGAATTAGCTTTCAAAATTACAAGTCATCTTCCAGAACTTTGGAATTTATATATAACACCCTAGGCAAATCTCACATTGGTCATGAACATGAGAGATGCTAGGTTTATAAGTAATATTTTGCCTCTAATTTGACCATGTTTTGGGTGCATTGTTATGGATCAGAGGGGAACTTCACAGTTAAGAGTGTGCAGTGGTAAAAATCATAGGATAGATGAACTCCCAGAAAGTTTTCAACTAGGCAACCAAAAGTAAATCTGTGAGCTCATCGTGAAAAAGCAGACAATATTGATGGTATTATGGGTCGAATATTACAAATGGTATCGGAGCCACTCTTGTGTCGTTCGGGATTGGAAGGCAAACTCATAGAGAATGGTGAGTCCCCGGGGGTGTTTAGAGGGAAACCATAGGCAAATCCCACATCCATTGATGGGATGTTTGGGCAGACCTCGTCAAGGATAATAAGTCCAAAAAGGGGGGTTATTGTAACATCCTAAGCAAATCTTGTATTGATCGTGAACAGGAGAGATGTCGGGGGTCATAATTAATGATCTGACACTAATTTCACCAACGCGTTTTAGGCGCATTGATTGTGGATGAGAGGATAACTTTATAGTTAAGCGTGCTTAGGTGGTAGCAATTCTAGGTTAGATGACCTCGCTAGATGTAAGGCCCTGGTTCTAGGAAGCCTTACAGTTGGTCATTCACAGCATATCAAAGACGTAAAGCATTTATTTAGTTAAATATTGTAGCGGAAATTACTTTAATTGAAACTCGTCATGACATAATTAAAAAACATTAACATTGTCTTAAATACATCAAACAAGTCTTAAAAGAGTGTTTAACAATCTTCTAAGATTTTGGATGTCAATATTCGGTTGCCAATAAGCTTTGGATCCATGTTCCATCCTTTTAAGCCCAATAGCTCACCTATCAAACTAATATGCAAACAAAAGTCAGCTTCGCTGACTGAGTTATATGTTTACTTTATTAGATATTCATTTAGTGAGATATGTTAATTTTATCATTTCAAAGTAGTCATCACAAGAACAAACATTTACTATACACAGACTATCACTTTATCATTAAAACTTTCGCTTGTTTGTTATCTATTACTATCCTTTATCTGCCAATTCCCAGTTACTATGTCTCGGGATCTGCCAAGGGCCAGACCCTCGCTTGTGATGAACATAGTCTTTACTTTATCCATGAGAGCACAACAAATATAACTCTCTTTTATCCTTTGCTTGTAAGAATTTACTTTAGCAATGGTACAATGTTATTCTTTAGGTTTCACTTTCATCTTTAGTTATACATATACTTATATGCTAAGAATCAACTCATAGTCCATATATTTGCGTTCTTCAATAAAAGAATACAAACTGTATAACTGACTGATGTAGTCGGAAACAGAGAGATAGATAATTGAACATGTTGATTCAACGAGAATACGAGGAACAATCCTTCTAACTATCGTTGATTCACAAAGAATACCGATAATCAGGGTTTACACTAACACACAGTGATAGAGAGAAAACATATTTTTTATAAACTTCAATAATTCCTTTTACCCATCTCTTACAAACATATAAAGAAACAAAGAAAAAGTCAAATGGGCCATGAAACATAAACGGGCCGAAAACTGGGCCAAATGTAAAGTTCAACAAAATGTAAAAATAAGACAAAAATGTAAAAATAAGACAAAAATGTAAATAACTCATTAAATAAGCCGTTTTTGGGCCGAAATGATGACCCAAACCGCCTACGACGTTTGTGAAAATGGGTTCCTCTGTCAGACGGTCGTTTTGACCGGTCGCAGGCCCAAAACGGAGACTTATAGCCCAACTTATGATCATTTCAGTGAAGCCCCTTTTGATAAGCGATCTTGGGCCTCCAAAAAGGCTAAAGCTTGCTCATCTAGAGATGCACAAAAAAAACCAGGTACGGACCCGACCCGGCAAACCCGACCTGGACCCGGGTCCGGGTACTACCCGATACAGGGTGTACCCCGTTCGTACCTGGAAAAAACCGGTGGTTTGAACCCGGTTTAGGTTTTTTTGGAATTTCTACAACCCGACCCTACCCGGACCCGACCCAACCCGGACCCGACTCGGTTGAACCCGGGTACAACCCGGTTTTGATCGTTTTTTTTAACTAGCCGTTTTTAACGGCTATATAGCAGTTGGGATTTATTTTGACCGTTTTTTGTTATTTTTTGCCCTTTAAATTAGTATAAATAGGTGTGGGTTGATATAGTTAGGTACCCAAGCCTCAAACACAAAAAAACATATGCAAAAAACCAAAAAATACTCTCGTTTACTCTCGTTTTACATATTCACTCTCTCATATTACACTTTTATTCTCAAATCTCAATATGGCTCACTCTCAATCTTCCGTTGGTCAAGGTTCATCCAACTCTCCAACTGTCGTTCGTGTTCTTGCACACAATCGTAACATGGATGTTTGGTGCAATTGGGATATGGTTGAGTTGAGTGACGAGTCTGTAAAGGCTCGTTGCAAGATTTGTGAAGCTTTGCTTGCTAAACATTCTAACACGACTTTAAGCAAACACATTAACAAGAAATTTTGTAAGTCGTTAAAAAATAATCCGGATTCGCAACAAACACAATTGAGTGGAGACGGTAGAATCTTTAATTACAACGTTAATGAGGTTCGAGATCGAATGGTGAAGTTCGTGATTCAAGAAGCTTTGCCTTTCAATCACTTCGACAACCCTCGTTTAACCAACTTAATTCGAGAGACGCTTCAATCTCGTTACACTCATGTAAGTCGTACTACACTTAGATGTTATTGTTTAAAATTATGGAAGTAAGCAAAAAATGATTTAATTGTATTATTTAAAATTATAAATACCGGTGTAAACTTAACTAGTGACGTTTGGTCGGCGCCACACGGTTTGCCCCAATAGCACCTTTGCGTCACCGCTCATTGGGTAAATCCCAGTTCATGGCAAATGATGAAACGTACGATTGCATTTGATCTATTTCTGTATCCACACATCAGAGAGTTTTTATTTTACTTTTTGAATAATGTAATAACTACTTTCAATTTACAAAATAAAATATTTTCAATGGCATTTGATAACGTATTCAACAACACAACCGCGACTGAAAAATTAAAATTAAAATATCTTCCGATTGCAAATGATGATTTTTTTCATACTCGTTGTGTTGCACATATTATTAATTTAGTAGTGCAAGATGACCTATCCATACCATTTTTTGATAACTTTATAAAAGCTTTTCGATTTATGTTACACGACCTTTTTAAAAAAATTAGAAAAAGATATCAAGATTATAAACAACTTTGTAATGATATAGAATCTATATTTTTAGGGCCTAATTGGGATGTACCTACTAGGTGGAATTCGATTTGTCATATGTTTGATTGTGCTTTAAAACAAAAAGACACTTTAAAAGCATTTCATAATAGTCTTTCGGATAATTGCGAAGCCGACCTGTTTCTGGATTTGGGTTGGAAAAATATTGAATATTTATCCGAATTTCTTGACATGTTTAAAAACTCAAATACAAAATTATCGTAAGTTTATTATCCCACTAGTTATTTGGTGCTTCAAGAATTAAATTTTATGGCTTTGAATTTTAAAAATTTTCAAAATAAAAATAATATGTTTAGAGAAATTATAGAACCAATGAAAGACAAGTTTAAAAAATATTTTCTTGAGTTATCATCCGTTTTTACTTGTGCCACTGATTTAAATCATTTTTTAAATGTTGCGGGGGTAGAATGTTTGATAGACGAGATAAATGACAATTTGGATATACATGACGAAAACCCTAATTTTTCAACCGAGGCAAAAGAAGTTTTTAATAAAAGTTTGAAATTTAATTATAATTTTTATTTAAATAAATATGGGCCTAACGTAAATATAACTACGCCAAGAGAATCAACCTCAAGTGCTAGTACCTCGGTTAAAGACCCCGTTATGACTATGTTGAATGTTGTTCGGGATGTGACGGCTAAACGACAAAAGGGTAACGCCCCAACAAGCGAACTTGGTATATATAGTACGAAGAATTTTATTTCAACTATGAGTACTCAAGATTATCATGCATTTGATGTTTTGGCTTGGTGGAAAGGAAATGAATCCCAATTTCCAAATTCTTTCCGTTATGACCCGTGATTTACTAAGCGTCCAAGCTTCTACGGTAGCTTCGGAGTCTGTGTTTTCTCTTAGTGGCAGGGTAATATCATTACGGAGAACAAGATTAACTTCGAAAGCGGTGGAGATGTGCATTTGTTTAAAGGACCACTTAGACGTGATAGATCGTATACAAGACAAAACAAATCTTGAAGATGAAATTGCAATCGAATTTAAAGTACACGATGAAGATGTAGAAGAAGGAGTATCTTCTGGTATATCCAACGAAGAATTAGCATTTGTTGAAGCCTTTCGAAGAAAATAGACGATTAGTTAAATAAAAGTTTTATATTATTTTTTATTGATTCGTTAATGTATTTTTAAATTGTTTTAATAAATAAATAATAAATTAATGAGTTATAGATGTTTTTTAATGTTGTTATAGATGTTTTTTAATGTTGTTATAATATAATAATAATAGTATTAATAATTAAAAAATTAAAAAACCCGGTTGTACCCGTTTTTGTACTCGGTTTTTGTACCCGACCCGACCCTAACGGGTAGACCGGGTAGGGTATTAGTCCCCTTGAACCCGACCCGGGTGTACCCGGGTTCATCAATACCCGGGTACAAAAAAAACCCGCCTGGACCGAACCCGGTTTGAACCCGGTTTCGGGTCCAGCCCAAAACCCGGTTTGTGCATCTCTATGCTCATCCATGCTTGGGCCCACATCAGTTATCAGCAACGATTGATATCAAAATGTAAAACGTAGAACATAAATTCTAGAGTAAATTACCATTTGCATCCTCGACGTTTGTTCATTTTAACTATTTGCATCCCTACGGTTTGAAAATTGTCATCTGGCCCCTGACGTTTCATGTTATCTTCATTTGAGTCTATATTGTTTTATTTTTATTTTCATTTGAGTACAAAATACTAATACCGTTAGTTTTCCTGTTAAAACTATTGTTAAAAAATTAACTACCCTTCATCACCACCATGACAACTAACCCTCACCATTTTCACAACTATCATCACCGCCTCCACAGCTCCATCACCACCACCACAACTCCATCACCACCACCACATCCCCATCACCACCACCGCAGCCCCATCACCACCACCGCAGCCCCATCACCACCACCGCAGCCCCATCACCACCACCGCAACCCCGTCACCACCACCGCAGCCCCATCACCACCACCACAGTCCCCTCCCCCCACTCTTTTCCCTTTATTAGAGCCACCCATCACCACCATAACCATCCCTGTCACCACCACCGCGACCCCCATCACCACCACAACAACCCTCCATCACCACCATCGTGACCCCCATCACAAATATCACCATCCCATCACCACCATCGTTGCTCCCATCACCACCATTGTGATCCTATCACCACTATCGCACCCCCATCACCACCACCGTGACCCCCATCACCACCACCGAGACCCCCATCACCACCACCACGACCCCCATCACCACCACCACGACCCCCATCACCACCATCGCAACCCCCATTACCACCATCGCGGCCCCCCTCACCACCATTACAACAACCCCATCACCACCACCGTGACCCCCATCATCACCACCGCAGCCCCCTATCAGCACTAGCACCACAACCCCTATCCTCGATCAGACAGTCGTTTTCACTGGTCGCAGGCCCAAAAGGGAGACTTCTAGCCCAACTTATGATCGTTTCAGTGAAGCCCCTTTTGATAAGCGATCTTGAGCCTCCAAAAAGGCTAAAGCTTGCTCATCCACGCTTGGGCCCACCTCACCCACCCTCCGCGGGACAGCGGGGGTTCGATGGTCGTAGCCTTTGAAAGTGGGGTTTTAGGGCAGTAGCCCCTAGTGGGGTCCAAGAGGCAACGTCCCTAGCTGGGGCCGGGCTAACCTGGTACACGGTCTTATATAGCATAATTTGTTATAGAAAATTCTATTTTCTTGTTAAAACCTTTTGAAATCTTTGTCATCAAAATCATATAATTAGTATGCATCTCGCCCCTAAAACATAGAAAACGTGTAAATAAAGGGGATCTAGAACTCACCTGATCAGTAAGCAACTTCACATTTAAGTTTTCTAAGCTAGGATATTAGTTAAATCTAGAACTCACCTGGCACACGGTCTGCATATAAGTTAACTCAAAGATGTCATTTTCTACACACTTTCAGCAGCAGTTTCGCATGGTTGTTTCGCTGCTAGTTTCGCATAGCAGTTTCGCTATTAGCTTCGCCCAACTTTCGTTAGAATTTCCCAGATTCGCTAAATCTACCGGTCTACCTATGCACTTACGAAATTACCAGCAAAACTATAGTTTCGCTGTAAGGAGGTTGTCTTAGTTTTGCAGGAAGAACTCCTAGTTTCGCGGGAAGAACTGGTTGTTTTGTTGGACATATAAAAATGACGAACAAGCTCGTTTTTAACCCAAAATCTCAATTTTTTACGTCCAAATCCTTAATTTTCATCATGAAACTATATCTAAGCTTTTTACATAATTTCATACATAAAAATGTGACATTTATGTGATTCTTTGCAACTTTGTAAAACCCAAAACCCGAGAATCCAGATCTTTTCTAAAAAGGTGTTTGAATGTTGATTCTTACCTGGATTTCTTGCTCTTTCCTTGATCTTTGATGCACTAATACTTGGATCTTCAATCCTTGAGTCAATGAAACTTCAAATCTTTAATTTTTCTTCACTTTCTCTCTCTACTCTCTCTTTCTCTCTCTCCCTCTAGAATGTTGGTGGCTTGAGTTGCAAGTAGGGAAGAATGTGATTGATTATGGGTGTTTAATGGGTGGTTATAAGGCCCTTAAACCCATCAACCCTTAGCCCGTAAGATAATTTGGCCCATAATCTTTTTCTTTTATATTATTATATATAACCGTCAACTTAACATATTATTACTAAGTTGCTCGCTTCGACATTCCAGGGCGTTACACTAGAAAGTTCTCGTCAGGGCAACCAAAAGCAAATTCATAAGCTCCCAGTGGCAAAGCGGATAATATTATGATACGAGGGGCCGTATGTTACATTATGCTTTTCACTAGATAGAAGCGTGAAACCAGGGTCAATGGTGGATTGATCTTATAACAAACACCCATAGAGCATCTTTATCGGACTTGAATTTCCCTCTTCGTTTAGCTAGGAAAGCCAAGTTTGAATCTCTAATACTAAGGACACCGATAAGACCACCGACCGACTTGAGTGAAAACACTATATCCCATGCAACCCAACTAATTTTGAAACTTCTATAAGCATCTCCTATAAGAACTCCATTCTCAAGCGCTAGCATATTAATCACTATCAATGAAGCTTTAAAATAGATTAAAAAAATATGTTGAAAGGCTTCCTAAAACAGCCTTGATTAGTGTGAGTCGACCACCAAATGACAATGATCTAGTTTTCCAACTTAATAACTTGCCCTTAAACTTTTCTAACACCAAAAAATTTCGATTACACTCCTTATTCATGTTTGCACCCATATGAATGCCTAAATGAACTGAAGGAAAAGTACCCACTTCATGACAATGCAAAATATTAGCCATAAACATCGCTTCCCTTGCTTCCCTGTGATCAACCCCGACACATCATAAACTACTTTTATTGAAATCAGTTTTTAAAGTTGATGCGAGATGGAAGCATGTGAGGATCGGCGTCAAGTTTTTCGCATTAGACATAAACCATTCCCCTCCACCAAAGCGTCATAAAGGACACAGGATAAGACCGACCCATTATTTGGAAGACGTAAACCATGGAAAGCCCACCGACTTTAAGGCAACATGTAGAGCTTTCATGATAACGATAAACACAAACAAAGAGATAGGATCACCTCGGCGCACACTTCTCATTGCCAAGAAATACTTTGATGGTGAGCCATTTACTAGCATGGAGGATCTAGCATTCTAGCATATGATAATGATAATAAATTTATGATCTCCATAATGGTGGAACCCTATTTGGTCCATCATAGTTAACCATGTCATCGCCTTTTCAAAATCAACTTTAAACATTATCGCCGTCCTTTATTAACTTGTAACAAGCTAGCCTTTCAAACTGTTCCTACCTGAAATGAAAGGCGATTGCTCGTCACTTGCCACCAGATTAACCACTTTCGGGCGATTAATACGGACGTTTAACATAGGTGTTACCAAATACGAACCCGGTATAAACATTTATTTAAGAAAAAACAAAATCGATCGCATCTATAGGGGGCAAATTTAGCAAACCCCTACTCGAATATCACACTTATAATCATCATGATCCAATACCAAAAATCCTGCTAAAAATGTGTTTTCTCACTAGTTAAGTTGATATAATAGACCCATGATCAAACATAGCAGAGACTTATTATCTAGTGCTACTTGCGACTTTACCCTTTTTAAGATTTGATAGTTCTTCAATTAGCTTCTTCTCTTCACCACTTACGCGTTTCGGTATTTCGACTTGCACTCTCACCAGCTGATCACCCCTCTTGTTGCTCTTGTTCAAAAGTGGGACCCCCTTCTTCGCCATCACTAACGTCGTCCCTGGTTGGGTCCCACTCGGGATTTTCAAATCAACCATCCCATCAACAGTTGGCACCTTCACTGTCGTCCCAAGTATAGCATCAAGATACGAGATTTTACAAGTGTAAAGGATATTTGTGTCGTCCCGTTTTAGGACAGGATCTGGAAGCACATCAATCATTACAAAAAGGTCGCCAGGAGGCCCGCCTCTCCTTCCAGCATTACCCTCTGACCGGACCCTTAAACGGCTGCCCGCGTCTACCCCAGCCGGGACTTTAAGGCTGACCTTTTTAGACTTTCTTACACGCCCGTCTCCCTTACATGTATCACAAGGAGTAGAAATTTCACCACTTCCATCACAAGCAGAGCATGTTGATACTTGCTGAAAAACACCTAAGGGAGTTCTAGCTGATGAGATGACTTGACCTTGACCGCCACATGCCGTGCATCTAGACGAGCTGGTCCCAGGCTTGGCACCTGACCCGTTGCAAGTGTTACAGGTATCGAGTTTGGTTATTTCAATCTCTTTTTCGGCACCAAACACAGCTTCTTTGAAGTTCAAGACCAGATTGTAACCCTGGTCTTCACCTTCTGTAGCCATATTACGTGAGGCTCGCCCTCCCATGCCCATGCCACCCATATCAAATAATGACTCGAAGATATCAAACGGGTTGCTGAAATCCTGTGAGAACCAGTTGGAATGTGTCATGTGGCAAAATTAGAAAACGGAAACTAATAAAAATGTTCGTGTAACAAGTTTTAGGCAGATAGAACTTACCCCTGTGCCCCCCATTCCAGCACCTTTAAGCCCAGCCTCACCATACCTGTCATATATGGATCGTTTTTCATCATCTGATAACACCTGCATCAGAATTACACGCCAAAGCAGGTAAATTTAGGGAGATTTATTCATCAATGATCTTCTACTCGTTTCATTAAAAGTTCTTTTTTTAACCCATTGGACCATTAGATATATACAAACCCAAACAAACCCATTTGTAAATTGCCACCTAATGCTGCTACTTCATTAGGTGAGAAAAGAATGTTACCTCATAAGCATTGCTAATGTCCTTGAACTTTTGTTCAGCTCCTGTTCTCTGTATAGACATGATAAAACTGCATGAGAATTTTAAATTTATTTTGCTTCTGTCTTTGACATTATTACAAATCCAGATATTCACAGTTGGAAGTGGAATTGTGAATTCGTTTAAACAGGTATAAAAACAACAGAATAAGATTTAATTCAGAGGAAACTGATAATATGAATGCCTGGATAATGCAAGTATAATTGGTCGGAGTTAAACATCATTCATCATCTCCTGGAATACGTATGAATCTAGAAATATATTTTCCCACATTTACAACAGGCTATCAGCCAAAACATATTTGAGCAATGTATCTCCTCCAAGCCTTTTAGCCAGAATAACATAATACAGACCTCACAGTGTGGCAATGTCAGATCGCAATCGACAACCCTAGAGAACAATCCTTATAAAAAGGGTGGAATGGGTGGTCAAACAAGTCAAAAGGGCAAAACAGTACAAGATACAGATTTCAACCGAACCAAAACAATTTTGAAGAATGTTTCAATGATATTGAGCCCTCTTATTCGTCCAAGATTCAGTTTAGACAATATCATTATTTGATCAGCATAACTCCCAAGAACAGATCTATTGTGGATGCATGGTAACTAGAGACCACCCTATCTGATTTCAATTAAAAAGATAAATACAGTACACAACCATCACTTGGAGAACTGATAGAACATGCACTTTGTAAAAAGGGAAAGTGGTTAAAAACTTACTTGTTCACATCAGGATGATAACTCCTTGCAAGTTTCCTATAAGCTGAACATAGAATAACATGAGTTAAACTATTTGTAACAAGCAGAGTTACTTACAAGCATACAAAGCAAAGAAGATATGGGCAAAATGGAATTTTCATGGATACAAGTAACAGATAATTGAAAATTTAAACAAAATAACAAGAGAATACTCAACATCTGAAACCCTCCAAAAGAAGACTCTCTGATGTCTTCTTTATTTAACCAAATCAGCCATATATATTATTCCTTTACTATAAATCTTTCCAGGTCAAATAATTTAATCTCTAATCTGCTATACATGTTATTCCTTTACTATAAATCTTTTCAGGCCTAACAATTTAATCTCATATCCACCCTACACCTATCCAGCTGTCCCTTCTCTAGCACTCCTTTGGTATTGATTTTCCAAGCTTTCAGCTCACTAGGTTGTTCATCCAAAACATTTTCAGTAGCATTTTCTCTATGCAATTTTTACTTTTAGGTGTAAAACGACTTGCATGGGATGTGGCCATTGAGTAAGTAAGAGTAAAAAGAACACAAAACAGTGCAGGGATAAAGATAATTAAAACTGAAACTACTTCCTCTTTCCAAAATAGGATGAAAGAGAAAACAATCCAGCACGGCGGCCACATAACAAGTTTAGAGATAGTCAGTTCCTTATACAGATACACTGCCACATAAAACTAGTAGAATATAGTGTCATTACCCAATGCCCAAGCATGGATGTAAATAAAAATAATTCATCCAGGGATGCAAAATAAAAATCAGAACAGATGATGACTTCAAGAATCTGTAATATACTATCATAAATATGCAAAATTTACTAACCACTCTTAATTTCTGATTTGCTGGCATTCTTTGACACCCCAAGTATCGAATAGAAATCCTGAGTACAATGTAAAAAGAACATTAAAGCTCTTAACATGTTACAATACACACAAGAATGAACGCTTTTCAAATTAGGAAAGTGAAATATCACTATTATTATAAGAATATAAACGAAATAACTCAACAGTAAACCCACCGATTCAGCTCGAACAATGAGTCTGCTACCTCTGCGATGATGAAAATTAACACTTGCAGACCTCATATTGTATAGTGTAAGCAAGGAATGTTGTGAGAAGAAGCTTGAACATGATGATGCAAATCCTCTTGTCTTTGTTGACAAACTGATGATAAAAGTAAGAATAAATACATAATTAATGTCCAGAAAATAACACCCTTGCATCAATTTGTGTTGGTTCAAGTTAGCAAAATGCATAGATAATTTCATCTTTCTGATTACCACTTACAAACCATATCAATGTAACACACGTCTCCGACATGTCTTAATTCTAAGACTTTGAGATAGATTTCAATTAACATTAAATCTCCTAATGGCTTAAAAGTGCTCAATTTGTTGCAACATATTCTCTTCTAACCTAATTTATACACAAGATAAGCATTTCACAATGCACAAAGACCGCAGGAAAGACTAGCCTAACAATACTTCTAAATATCTTATTTATAATGCATCGAACACATGGCCACAATCAAATGAGCCAAATGAAACCGCAAAACAGAGTTCGACTAGTTTCACTTTCCCATTCAGCCAAGTAGCTATAACAGCAAACTGGCTCTAATAAAAAATTCCAGACTCCAGCCCCATCAAAAATTTATCATTAAACTGAAAGAGATAACAACTGCAAAGCCAATATACAAATGACTTCAGAGGATGAAATTAATCAAATTCTATAGAAATACAATAACCATACATGACATAATCTAACATCAAACAACCACGACAACACTCACCGAGGCAAATGAGCAAATTGCTTGCTAGTTAAAGTAACACTCAACATCGACTGAGGTTGAACTCCCCACAATGCCATTGATGTACCCACACAAGGTAAGATTCCCATTCTTTATAGTCTCTGCAAAACAACAACCATAATAAATAAATAAATAAACTCATAGAGCTATCATGTGTAACCAAGTGAAAAATGAAGATCCTTTCAATGAATCAGGATGTTTCATCAACAACTAGACATGTATACGCTTAACAATATCTCAATACAACTAACGGTTCAACAGCTCCGATGATAAAACCCTATGTCAACGGCTAGGTTTATTCAACCACTAACGGAAGGTGACAATATACAAGCAAAAGGATATAAGACGTGTGTAGACACACAAGGTACCAAAATTGACGACGAATTAGAATAAGTATTACTGAAATTGGATAAAAAAAACCTGAAATTGAAGTAATAGGAGCAAATTGTGGGGGTTGAAATGGGCGATTGGATTAGATTGTGCACGGCGGAGGTGCGGTGGTTGTAGGCGGAGAAGTTACTAGAAAGATGAGGCTTTGAGAGAGGGAGAAACTGGAATTCTTGAGACGACGTGCAGACGTATATACAGAACCAACAAGCAGATGCCCTACAAGCCCATGGATCTGAAAAGAAATTCATAAAAGGTTGATGTGAAGGTGAAAACAACAACCGACCTTAGCTCAGTTGGTAGAGCGGAGGACTGTAGTGGTTTAACCGTTAGATATCCTTAGGTCGCTGGTTCGAATCCGGCAGGTCGGATGTGTTTTTTTTTTGTTGTTATTCAAAGAAGTTTGACAAATGTTTAGTCTTAATTTTACGTATGAAAAATCGATTTTTTAGAAACAATGAAAAACAAGAAAGAGAAAAAGAGTTCAAAGCATGTAATTAGTGTATCTAAGATTGATAGGGTAGATACATACTTTGTTAATTGTTTAAACCTTTTATTTCAAATATAATTGTTTCAAACCGAAATCAATAAGAAAACTTGACGGTTTGATTCTTTTTTATAAAATCGATTTTTGGTTCCGTTTTGTTTTTACTTGTAACAAAAACCGAACCAAAAAATACAATGAACTTGTAAATTTATAGATGTATTTATACATTTATAAACATGATTAACTTATTAGTTACTGTTTAACTTATAGTATCTAAAAAGATTGAATATTTAAGTTTCAAAAATACCTTTTAAACTTTTTTGTTGAATTGGTAGATTAAATTGTTTTTTTTGACTTTTTTTAATTGTCATTTATGGAT
>CM046444.1:114363842-114383842 GCA_025506515.1 Flaveria trinervia | reverse complement strand
GAACCTAAGACCAAAATGGTCTAAAAGTACCAATATTTGTACAGAATAATATTAGTCAATTTGCACCTTGGATACATAATCAGCTTAAAATGTTCCAAAAGTATGCAGGACAGTTTAAGGGATGATCAATACAATCAGTGTCATAATAAAAAGTGTGTTAGAATACTTAATAGATCAAATAAGTAACCGGATTTAAGTAAATGATACCATGAACACAAGTAAGTAATGAGACAGAACAAAAAACAAGAATAAGATTAAGTATGGTTTTCAAAAATGTTATATATTGCTCTCAAATTCTATTATAGGTGTTATAAAGCATGAAGATAAATACAAAAACATGATATATTTTATACAACAAAGTACAACCTGCTATATTTTTAAAGGCAACTAGAAACACTAATCTAGATAACAAAATCAATATATAATCAAAAGAAAGATTATCTTTTGACTTGTGTTTATGACACGCTATAGCTTACATTCTAATATACTACAAAATAGATAAAATCTATAACGTAGAAAGTTATAGACCATAATCTACAGTTTACAAAAGTATGAACTTTTTCACTAACTTATAAAAATTGGTGAGTCTTCAAAGTGGCAGCGGAAAGTTGGTCAATTTTTTGTATGTCATCTCTACATACGGAAGAAATGACTCTGCATTGTTTTGGTTTCAGAAGACTTTGTGTTTGAAGTTTTTGAAGACTTAATCTTTGTCTTCGAAAGATTTAGTCTTTGGTTTCGGAAGATTTTACACTTAGAATGTTTTTCTATGAGTTGTGTAAAATCTTCAGAAGTAACTCTACTCAGCACTTCATGCATGCATGCCGGAAGCTTTTTGGTTGCATCGGCCTTTAAATATAAACCATACATATAACATTAGTCAATTTGTGTTGGATTAATCGGGTTCGTTCATGGGCCATACGGGTCACGGGTAAATAATTGGTCTCGGTTGACCAAGTTTATTAGGACGTGCGTCAGAAGTTTTTATGTAGCATGTGTTTTATATGCTTTTAGGTGGTGTACATTTAGTGGAAGAATAAGTCATTCATTAATACCAGTTCTTTAGGTTATATTACTATAAAAAGCATGTTTTGGTTAGGGAATAACAACGAGTTTTTCTTTTGCAAATTGCTTTCACATATTTACATGAGTGAGTGTCGTGTGTGTGGTGTAGGGGCCTAAACCAACAATTTGCACCTTGGATACATAATCAGTGAGAAAACATTTCAAAATACAACATAAATAGTCTTTTTAACTTGGGTTTAACACATAAAAATAACAAAATCGATACTAAACAAAGCATCCCCTTTGTACTTAGATTTAATGCAGAATCAGAGAGAAAATATTTCAATATACAAACAACAATTCAACATATAGCCCCTTTTGTTCTTAAATTTACCACATAATCAATGACAAAACGGTTGAACTAATTTAAAAGCATTGGAGCCTATTTTGTACTTAAATTTACTGTGGAACCGAGTAATACCAAATATCAAATAGTGAAGGGTCTTCTTAGTATAAATCATTTTGTAAAAACACACACACACACCCTTATCCTGATTGCTAACAAACAATTAAATCTTCTCTTTGTGTTGTAAGAAACCAGCCTTAGAGCTGGTGGTCATGAGTTCAAACAAGAAGTGAATGAGCTCATTTCCTTGATGATAAAAAACAATTTGTTTAATGCAATACACATCGAAATGTATGTATGTGTTTGTGTTTCAAAAGGCAAAAGTTTTTTTTTTATGTCTTGCCCTCTAGCTCATGTTTTTAAAGCTATGCAAAGGAGAAGATACAGTTCATCATTTCCTTAAGTAGTTAAAAACATCTATCTCTTTCACACAAGAGAAGAAGACATGAGAAACATGTCTCTTAGCTGGATATGATCTAAATTGAAAGATTTACAAAATGAAACCTTCAAATCTGGATTGTTCTTTTTTGAACTAAATATGTTTTCCCTATTATAATTTCAAATTACAAAAGTAAATAACAAGATGTTTCATGCATATGTTATGTTTATTGTTTTTACTGTACAGAAGGGGGGTAATTACTTATCGTCAAAGGAAGTGAAATTATAAATATTGAACTTTCCCGCGAAGCACGGTGAGTAATAACTAGTAATAATAAATTTAAAGTGACCTTCTTATAGAAAAAAAACTGCCATGATACAATGTTCTTTTACACTTAATGTAAAAAATGGATTACTTTGAACAAAAAGATACACCAAAGTATAGAAACACGTGTCTATACTTTATAATAATAAAATTCTTTTTATAAAGTATTTGAATATTTAATAAATCAACTAGCTTTAATAAACACGTGTATTGCACAGATTAAATAAAAAATATTAAATAGAATAAAATTTTATTAATTAAAAATCGATATTTTAATATAAGATATGATTGAAATCTTTCTTATAATAAATAAAATAAAATTTTTATTTCAAAACAAACTTTTAAAATGTCATACTTAAAAACTTTCTTATAATAACTCTCAATTTTAATAATTTTTTGTTTATAATGATTTTACCTTTTAAAAACAACAATTATAAAATATTTTAAAATTTTTAAAAAGTTGATGTTACAAATTTTTTTTCTAATTTTATGAAAAAATATTTCCTTAGAAATAACATTAGTAAAAAGATCTATTTTTTAATTTGTTAAAAAACTATTTTAATAAAAAGTTTAAATAATATTATTAATATTTATTGTGATTATCAAATAGGAGATACAATAATTTTTTTAATAAGAATGAATATGATGTTACATATGTCATTCTATATACACCTTTCTTAAAATAGAGAGATGATATTTGATAAACACGTGTCTAGTTTTTTAACATCAATTTAACACTAATATTGTTTACGTATCAAGTTAAATGCCAGGGCATACACCGTTTTTCAAGAAAATAGTTAATATTATTTTTCTTGTCTATTTTACTTGTGAAAATTGACATCTCAAAAATAAATAAAAAATTTCTATGTTTAGGTTGACAGAATAATCTGATCACTTAAATTTTATATTTAAAATTAGTTTCTTTTGCATACATACACATTTCATACGATAATCATTTTGAATGTTATATATCATTCATTTAAATCCTATTATATTATCCTACTATCTTATTACTCTAATAAAATGATAATTATTAAAACACATGTCAATATCATATTCATTTTTATAAAATCTTTTCTGTTTTTTATCTCTTATTAAATAATTACTTTAATTACAAAAATATTATTTAAGTTTTTTTAGATTAAAAATGGTTTACTAATAAATTAAGAAATATATATTTTATTGATGCTATTTCTAAAGAAATTTTTTTTCTAGAACATCAAACTTTTTTAAAATTTGAAATATTTTAAATTTAGATTTTTAAAAAGTAATGTTTTATAACCAAAAATAATTAAAAATGAGAGTTATAATAAGGATATTTATAAAAATGTCAATTTTTTAAACAAATGTTCGATTTTTTTTTAAAAAGTTATAAAGTTGATGTCATTGTTTTATTACTTATAATTTTACTTTTTCGTAATTTAAATCATATATTATTTTAAAAATATTGTTTTATAATTAAATAAAATTTTATTATATTTATTTATGTCGTGTAATACACAGATTCACTAAAGCTAATACTCAAATATTCAATTCAAAGTTTAAATATTTGAAATAAACATATTCATTCATTAATTTGAAGTAACATCCAAATATAGATATTCTAGGTTGCCGTTGGTGTAAAATTTATTTCACACCAAATATCTAAAGTCAATAATATTCATGCGTTAAAAGGCTTCTCCGATTAATTGAATCTACTCATGTTCTTAAACTATTCAAATTATATGGTAATATAAATCCATCTTTTAATCTCATTACATTTATGACCTTTTTGTTTTCTTCTACAATTTCAAGTAGTAATAAAATATAAATGTTATTCTTTTTTAACTAATTAACACATGTAATTCATGCATAAGTCCATCCTTCAAAAACACCATAAATTAGAATCACCTTTAACACAACACACAAGAGTCAAACAAGTATTATTTTCATCAAACAATAACCTAAACTCACACAATAAATGATAAACCTTTCTCTTGAATTTAACATCCTAAAAACTTTCAAACGATGAGTTTGATACCAGACATGAGAATCATATACACCCCACTCCAAGCTCTACTTCCCCCAATCCCTTACTTCCTCCGCCGCCCCCGATCCCTCACCCGCCGTCGTCGTAGTTGCTATCATACGTGGGAAGTTGGTTTCACGCAAGAGAAGGCACTAGCAAAAGGACGTCAAAAGGGAAAGGTAAAGAAAAAGTACGAGGGCGTCAATGAACAAGAACAAGAGTTAGAAGGGGTAAATGTGACCTACCTCAAAGAAGAGGAGGTTGACTTGAACATACTGGCGCGTGTAGGAGACAGCGCGTGTAGGAGAGCGTTGGAGAGCATGACGAAGGGTATGACCAGAGAACAACTGTTAGGGTTTATGGATAGTTTAGACGGTTGCAGTGAGCGGAGGAAGGTGGTGGTCGCCGCCGACGTCGTCAAAGTTTTTCCGGTGAACTGGAAAATCGAGATCGCCGTACGCCGCCGTGGTGGATCGTCGTCTCTACACTGCCGGAGTTATGTCAGGTTTTGATCGTCACTTTCGTCGTTTGGTACATTGTCTTTTGAATGAAGTTTTAGGTCAATTTATGTTGAATTTGAGCTTAGGTTTGAAGCGAGGTGCATTGTTTCTGGTGTTATGTGAGTTTGAGGTTTTACTGGTTCTGATAATGTAGATTTGTTGACGATTTCGACCTTAATTATGATCTGGAGCTAATTAGAATGGCGTGTGGTTAGAACTTAGACCTTAATTATGAATCTGAAGCAGTTTTGAAAGTAGCTTGCTGTTACAAGAAAGTTAGAGCAAGTGTTCTGTTGTTAATACCTACATTGCTGCTACCTGGTTCATTCATGATGTTAAGGGAGTTAGAGCAAGTGTTTTGTTGTTAGTGTTTCATAAAGTGATAAACATTGTTGACATTTTTTGTCTTTCGATTTACGCGTTGTTGATTGTGCTAATAGAAGAAATTCAGGGCGAATGATGAATGTTCTGGTTTACGTGTTACTTTGGGTTAGTTCTCGGTGTTACTTTACGTTACACGTATAGTCTAATTATATGTTACTTATATAAAATGTCATTCATACACTCTAATTATGCCAATAACGTGGGTGTTGAGTTAATCAAGTTTACATTTCACAGTCTTTTACTGTTCTATAAGTTCGCGTCATGCTTTGTGAGGGTATCCTTAGTTGTTTACCTTATATGTCTTAAGTTAAATGTTTGTTTTAGAACGTGAATGCTATATGTTTAAAAATTGTATTGATGCTAGTGGGAGACTGAATAGAGCAGTTGATTATGTTATAAACATCTCGCCCTCATTATACTTTCAAGTGAAAAGTTTGATTAGAAAATAGACTGAAGATCTTCTATGGGTGCAAGTTATGATGAAAACCTTACAAAAAGAATTTGAATTGTGTTTGTTTATTGGGTGTGTTTTGAAAGCTGGCTTTTGTTATATCTTAAAATGACTTCTCGAACTCAAATACAACTAAGGGGCTGTTTGATTTCGGCTGACCGGGCTGATTGGCTGACTCGGTCAACGGGTCAGCCCGTTTGAAATGCAAATGGTAGTTGCTGACCGGGTCCTTTACAGCTGACCCAAACCTGAAAAAATACATGCTGACCCATTTGCGCAGCCGGCCGATCCACCCTATAACAATGACGTTGATGATGAATTCGATCAATTGGTCTTTGGTGTAGGGTTTGATGAGCTTTTGGATGTCTTCCGATGAGTTGTCGTCTCCGTCGGAGTCGAAGGATGTATCGATGGGTTGATTTGCAGGTGGGTTTGAGATGGGTTTTTGGGTTAGGGTTTTCTTCTTCGTTGTCTTTGTGATCTTCTTCTTGTTGGTGGTTCTGGTTTTTTGGTGGGTTTTTGCTTCTTTGCTGCTGCTACTTTCACCATTGTTGTTGCAGAGAGTTGATAGAATAGACGACTTCACACCGTTGTGAGGTTGGGTTTGTAAAATAGGGGCGTCGTCTTTATAATTTGTACCCTGCTGTAGAGAGATAAAAAACCATTTTGGAATAAAAACCGTCATATGATTATTTTTATCATTCAGCAGAGTTAGTCAGATACTGAATCAAACAACTAAGTTTTAGTTAGATGTAGACTCAATCAGAACTTCTAACTGGGTTAGCTTCTGACTCAATCAGATCTTATTGAGTTAGTTTTATCAAACAGCCCCTAAGATCAAGATTAAACAAAAATGTTTTAATTAGATTTAGTATAAAATAGATCTTTAAACATCACTCGTGGAACATTTTTAGGCATCACCGTACCACATCATGCACTCAACATGGTTCACGTGATACATCTCACGTGTTTTTAAAAGTACATCAAGATGTCTAAGGTGATCTCTTCGTATTTGGTAAAAAGATTTTAGTTAGATTTAGTAAATTATCATGTCACTCTATTCCTATATAGAACATTTTGAGGTATTGTTGGTGCCACCAACACCATGCACTCAACGTGGTTATTGAAGTATTTGAAGAGGTCTAATGCGATCTCTTCATAGTTGATAAAGTAAGATTTATATGATAATAATAAGATTTTCATTAAATATAGTAAATTTTATCTATCATTTGTGTTGTTCCTAAATGGGACATTCTGAGGCATTGGCAATACCACCACCATGCACTCAACTTGGCTTAGTGGCGGAGCTTGAGAAAATCTGTAGGGGGGGGGGGGGGCGAAAATCTCGAGACCCTAATCAGAGGGTGTCGGCCCTTGGGCCCTAACAAAGCTCCGCCCTTGTCGTGGCTTCTGAACTGCTTTTACCCTCGCGATCCAAAAAGAGATTTGTTAGAGAACGGAGATAATTAAAGTCATTCCTAATACATTTTACATGTTTGTGAAGTATATTGATAAGAAAGCAAAAGTCGGCTATAGATTACTTGAAAATAAAGGACAGAAACAACCCTTTTCGAGCAGGGTAGGACTCCAATTACAAATAGCAATACTGATAGTAAAACTTGACAAGAAACAAAACAAAAGAACAGCCTTAAATATGACTGGTTATGAGCAGTTATGCAACTCCCCACTTAGCCATTATTTCCCAGTTGCTTCTGACCAGGAAGACTCCCATGTTGACCCAGATTCATCAGACTACCCATCTATCTGTTCACGGGACTGCCCATCTGTTCATGGGTCTGCTATCTTGGTCGATTATGTAGGACTGACCCGCTAGACACTTGTCATATACCTAGATGTCTAAGGTGATCTTTTCATCTTTCAGAAATTAGATTATATGATGAGATTTTAATTAGATTTAGTAAATTTGTTGATCATTTGTGCTGTACCAAAAATAGAACAAATGGAAGTATTGGCTGTTTCACCACATGCACTCAACAAGGTTTCACTTAATATGTACTACATGTTTTTGATCTATTTCAAGATGTTTAGATGATTTCTTTATATTTGGTAGCATAAGATTTATATGATGATAAATAAAATTTAGTATATCTATCATTTGTGCTGCCTTTAGACGGAATATTCTGAAGTGTTGGCAGTACCATCACCATGCACTCAGTGTGGTTTGAATTAATATGTTTTACATGCATTTGAAGTATTTCAAGATGTCTAAAGTGATCTCTTCATTTGTGGTAAAATAAGATTTATATGATGATATATTCTTCCAAAAGGATGTTAGTTGTAAGATCACCGCTATCTGTTTTATTCTTACGATTGTTTTTTTCTTGACATATTCAGTCCATCTGGGATTAAGTTTAAGTCGTGCAAGGATGCTGCAGTTTATCTAAGAGATCAATCTTTGATAGATGTTGCTACTCCTTTCCAAGAAGGGGAGATGAGACAGATCAGCAATGGTAGTCATATGTTTCTCAAATCTGTAAGTACAATATAGAATGACTATTTTTGCAACCATGATTTCTGTAAATATAATCAGGTTTTGTTATTTAAATATGTAGCAGATGAATAAAGTCACTGGTTCATCGACTCTTCACGAGGCAAATAATAACCTATTGTCTGGAATAAATGACTTGTATGATGTTAAAATAGCCTCCCGTATCGACTGCTTTCCATGCGGGCTCACATTTGATGACATGGATGGCTCAAGAAACACCTCGTGATTTTTCACAAGAAAACAACCCGAAAATTTGAGCTTCCAAAACAACCTCATAGTTTAGACAAGGTAACAGAACTCTTTTTGTCTTAATAATAATAAGTAGTATTATGGAAATTAATAGTAAGTTCTGTTTGTAGGCGCAAACGAACCCTGGTCAGCATGCTGCTGTGGACCATGATGAACCAGGGTTAGGTAAAGCATCTTCTAGCTCACAGAAGATAGCGGAAGCAGAAGAACCAGTTGCCATCGTTAACGGCAATGACAATGGCGGGTTCAGGACAAAATGTACATGGTGCAACAAAGAGTTCCTTTGTGAGCCTGTTGACGCAGAAACAATGGCGGATGCAACCGGATTCATGTGCCCGGAATGCAAAGAGAAACTTTGTGGGGTTCTTGAAAGGAGTTTGTCAAAGTCTTACAAAACAGTAAGTTAATTTGTTGTCATATAGTTGTAGTCGAGGTAATCTGTTAGCTTTTATGGGAAAAATGAATGTTTTATCTATTTTTATTTAATTTTCTTGTTGTAGACAACAGTATACTCTTTGAGTATTCTGTGTGTAGTTTTCCCCTGTATGTCACAAAGAGGATGATTTCCTATATATAATTTTAAAGGAAAAGCATATATTATCCTAATTCATTCCTATACCTGGCAATTTTGACCCAAGTGTGTACATTTGGGTTGATTTGGACATTAAATTGAAGTAAAGAACCGAGTTGGATTAAGCTAAATTTCCAAAGGGTCGAGGTGGGCAAATTTAAAAGATTAGAAAAAAACACAATGGGTCAAGATGGGTGATCTAAAGTTTCTAACGGGTCAGAATGGGCTATTTGGTATCCTCAGTTCCTCACTTAACCCATCTTTTCGATTTTGATTTCTGGAAGAAGTATGTTCATCAATTTTGACTCTTTGAGTATGTCCCGGTAAAGCCGTCGACCAATTTCTTCCCAAAATGATACTCTTCTCCTACACCATGCAACAATCCAGCAACACTCAAAGGTAAAACGATCACTTTATGAGTATTTCATATAGATTTAGTGAATTGTAGCCTCTTGCGATTTGTTTTGCATGAACTTTTGAACATTATTGGGTTTGCTGGTCATTTATTTTGGGTAGAAGTATGTTCATTGTCAACATTGAATCGTAAAACAAGTGATTGATCATTATGTTTAAAGAGTTTATGTATTAATTATTCCATCTCATGTTTTGTTCAGTTGCTTGAAGTTGTTGAATATAACAAAGAATATGATCAGATAAACTGTTGTCAAGATCTTCATGTTCATGTTTGTTAAGGCAAGAATGCAGTTGGTAATGTATATGAGAGTTAGAGATTAAGAGTTCAAGGATTATAATTTATAAGCTTTTAATTGATGTCTTAAATCATCTGTAGACACATGTATGGATCTTAAGTAGTGATATCTCTAATTTCATGACTAATTCTTCTCATTGTCATCATACTTCTGTCATGTTTATATCATAATGATATAATTAAAATTAACAACCTTTTATGTTGAGATTAACACATTTTCTATGGGTACATTATGTCACATTAACAGTTAAACACTTTCAAACAATTTAATTGACCTTGGGGTTTAATCATTCGTGTACGGTGTTGCAAACTGTGAGGCATATGAGACTAATCATTTTATTTAAAAGTTGATTGTTGAGACCACCTGATAGAAACAACGATAATCGATTTATTAAGATAGATAGACCCAATTCGAGAAGGGTTAGATCTCCAAATGCAAACAAAGTGATAATCAAAATTTCAGAATGAAAAATACGAACTAACAAATTCTGCTAGTTATACTAATTGTGGTTGTTAATTGTTCCTGGAATCCAGGCGTGGAATAGCTCCCCACAGCCCCATTACTTCGCTGTTTTGTTGACCAAATGGGTCGATCCATAATCCAAGATAACATTAATTGGGCCAACTGATCCGACCCATCTGAATTTGACCCAGTTCGTTTATTTCTCCTTGTATATACTAGCTGGGTCCTATCATTACTTCCCCCACGGTAGAACGCCTTGTCCTCAAGGCGAAAAGAAGGAAACTGACCAGCAAGCAAATCATAGGACTCCCAAGTAGCTTCCTCAATAGGTCTATTACACCAAGAAATCAACAACTCCAAGACCTGTTGACCGGCTTCATAAATCCAACGATGAGCGATAACAGAAGCTGGTTGCAAATCTATTTCCCAGTCCTTTGTGATCGGTAATGGAGCGACGCTATCGGAAGAAAATGAACCGTGAGCTGGCTTGAGCATGGAAACATGAAAGACATGATGGATTTTAGCGTCTGCTGGAAGCTCTAACTCGTAGCCACAGGACCAACTAGGCGTTTGACCCGATATGGCCCAAAGAACCGTGGGGACAGCTTTTCATACCGTCGTTTGGCCAGACTGCGCTGACGGTATGGTTGAATTTTCAGAAATACATAGTCGCCCACCTGAAATGAAAGCTCACGACGATTATTATTGGCTTGAGTACGCATACGATCTTGAGCTTTTGTAAGATTAAAGCGAAGCAATTTGAGCATATCATCCCGCGAGACCAGTTGCTGCTCCAGGTCATCATTCTTTGTGTCACCCTGGGAGTAAGGGATTAGGGGTGGTGGGTCTCGACCATAAACAACAGTGAACGGTGTAGTGCCAGTGGAAGTGTGATATCCAGTATTGTAGGAAAATTCAGCCCAAGGAAGATAAACACTCCATTTGGTAGGTTGTTCATGCGCAAAGCAACGGAGGTATGCTTCCAAACACCGGTTAAGTACTTCTGTTTGCCCATCAGTTTGGGGGTGGTAACTGGTGCTGAGTTGAAGATTGGTTTGACTTAACCGAAACAACTCTTTCCAGAAATTGTTGAGAAAAATCACGTCCCGGTTTGAAACAATAGAACGTGGAAAGCCATGCAAACGTACAATCTCTTTACAAAACACAGAAGCTACACTCTTAGCAGTAAACGGGTGAGAAAGACCAATAAAGTGAGCATATTTGCTTAAACGATCCACCACAACAAGTATGGTATCCCACCGGTTGGATAGGGGAAGCCTACAATAAAATCCAGTGAGATGTCCTCCCAAATCCGTGTCGGAATAGGCAAGGGCTGCAGCAAACCGGCAGGAGATAAAGTTTGATACTTTTGCTGTTGGCACACAATACACTCCTGTACATACACACGAACTTCCTGCTTCATTTTAGGCCAAAAATACTGAGTGGACAGCCTCTTAAATGTTTTCAAGAACCCTCCATGGCCTCCCATTGGGGTGTTGTGAGCTTCCTGCAACAATTTAAGCTTGACATGCGACAAGTCAGGTACTACCAATCGCCGTTTGTAAAATAAGAGCTGATCCACTAAAGTAAACCCAGCCACAGACGAGGTCAGATTGTAATCGTTGGATTAAATCCCTTGTGTATGGATCAGTGTTGATGCCCGCCTTGATATCTGCAATTTCAACACAATAAGGAATAGTCAGTGTTAATAATCTCCAGAGTGTGGCATACGTGAGAGAGCGTCAGCTCCCCGATTTTCTCTTCCGGCACGATGACATATTGAAAAATCATATGGCATGAGTTTGATCAGCATACGCTGCTGCTCAGTTGTTGTAATGCGTTGCTCAAGTAAAAACTTGAGGGTATAGTGATCAGTGCGAATCAGGAAGTGACGGCCCAATAAATAATGATTCCATTTCTGCACGGCAAGGACTAGTGCAAGTAACTCCCGATCATAGGCTGATTTAACCCGGTTAGAGGGAGAAAATCCTTTGCTAAAATATGCAATTGGGTGTTCTTCTTGAGAAAGAATGGCACCAACACCAGCAGACGAAGCATCGCATTCCACCACAAAAGTCTTTGAAAAATCCGGTAACCGGAGGACTGGAGCTGATAAAAGAGCCTGCTTCAAAGCATTAAAGGCGGATAGAGCTGCATCGTTCCAGCAAAACCCGTCTTTCTTTGTAAGAATAGTAAGTGGGCGAGCAATCAACCCATAATTGCGTACGAAACGTCTGTAATACCCTGTTAAACCTAAGAATCCTCGAACTTCTTTAACATTGGATGGAACGGGCCATGCTTGTACAACGGATACCTTCTCTTTCTCGACCTGAACCCCCTGAGCAGTCACTACATGCCCGAGGAACACCACCTTGTCCTGCCCAAAACAACACTTCGATAATTTGGCAAAGAAACGGTTATGGTGCAGTAACTTTAACGCCTGTTCCAGATGCGATACATGCTGAGTCATATCTGAACTATAAATTAATATGTCATCGAAAAAACAAGTATAACCGACGTAGAAATGGACGAAACAGGTCATTCATAACAGCTTGAAAAGTAGACGGTGCATTAGTTAAACCAAAAGGCATGACCTTAAACTCATAATGACCTGAATGGGTGCGAAAAGCTGTTTTGGGAACATCTTGGTCAGCTACTCTGATTTGATAGTATCCAGATCGTAAATCCAGTTTTGAAAAAACTGTAGCTCCATATAATTCGTCAAGCAGTTCATCAATATTAGGGATGGGGTATTTGTCAGCTATGGTAATCTTATTAAGAGCCCTATAATCGACACACATACGCCATGAATTATCTTTTTTCTTCACTAAGAGAACGGGGCTTGAAAATGGGCTGGTACTAGGCTGGATAAACCCAGAAGCCAAGAGTTGTTCTACTTGTTTCTCTATTTCAGTTTTTTGGAATGAGGGTAACGGTAGGGGCGGATATTAGGTGGGTTTGAATTTGGAATTAAGGGAATTGAATGGGTTTGGAAACAGGCAGGGGGTAGATCTTGGGGCTCATCAAAACTGTTTGGTAACAGTCGATAAGGGGCTGTAACAAGGGTGGTATACATGGTGTGGTATCCGGTTCGATGGCTAAATGCTGAAAACTTGAAGATTGTTGAGGACCAGAGAAACTCCCTGTAACTTATACTTTTTCCCATCAATAGTAAACACCATAAACATGTCTTTCCAATTGGCCTGCACCGTGTTCAAAGTAGCTAGCCACTGGATACCCAGACTAAGTCAGCCCCGCCTAAGGAGAACGGGTAAAAATCTTGAGTGATTTTGAGATCATCCACCTGCACCGAAAGATTTTTGCACAATCTACTACAACGAATCATGTCTCCGTTACCAATTTGAACACCAAACGGGGTTACTAACTGAGTCACCAACTTTAATTCGTTAACCAAGACATCGGAAATAAAGTTGTGTGTTGATCCACCGTCAACCAGAATTAGAACTTCAGTGGAATGAAGCGTACCATGGATTTTCATGGTCGTAGGATGCGATTTCCCCAAAATGGCATGTAAACTAATTTCAGCAGCGTTCTCATGGGTGTTATCAGGACAGCTTCATTGACAAATGATTCGTCATCTTCATCTTCTGCTTCTAGTTGCTTGAACATCCCCGTTTTACACCGATGTCCTGGGCCATATTTATCTCCACAACGAAAGCACTCCCCTTTTAGGAAACGAGCTTGTTTTTCAGCATCTGTAATACGGGTAGTTGATTTGGTTTCGGTTTTCGGCTGGGTGGTCGATGAAGACGAATGAACAGCGGGGGTGAAAGGTTTCGAATCGGGTTTGAGTTGGGAAGACCAGGTGGTTTTCTTTTCGGTTCGAGAGTGGTTAAACTTTGATTCATATTCTAAGGCAGGCTCATAGCTTTGTATACCGTCCGCGGTTTATGGATTCGAACATCGGCTTTTAACTCTTCTTTCAATCCATTGAGGAAAACCCCCAACAAGCAGTGATCAGGCTAGTTTGAAACCCGTGAAGATCTTCGAGCAAATTCAGCCCTGTATTCATGGACCGATCCTGTCTGTTTGATGCTGCACAAATACTCATCTGGATTTTGAAATTCAGGAGGGCCAAAATGTTCTGTAATACGCTCACCAAATCCTCCCAATAATTGATTTCTTGTTCGGATGATAACCAGGAATACAAATCGAGTGCATCGCCCTCTAGATGCATCGCAGCAACGTCAACCTTGTCTTCATCTAATGTATTGTAGAAACGGAAATACTTCTCTGCTTTCAGTACCCAACCCCTCGGGTCCCCACCATTGAAGGTTGGGAATTCAATTTTGTGGTAAGATTTTCGATTGTAATTAGAGTGGCTAGTTTCTTCATCATTGTATTTCTTTCCACCGCCCCATGTCTTCTCTTTGGCAGCCACCTGTCGTTTCAGTTCAGCCATGTCCTCCTTTAAGGACTCCACGGCCTCAAGTTTGTTCGCAATTGCAGCTAATTGTGCTGCGACAGTGTCTGATTGGCCTTCTCCGACTTCCGTACTACCCCGGGTGTTTACCATAGCTGCCGCTCACTTCGATTCGGTTTCCCGGCAATGGAACCAATGATAGAAACAACGATAATTGATTTATTAAGATAGATAGACCCAATTCGAGAAGGTTGGATCTCCAAATGCAAACAAAGTGATAATCAAAATTTCAGAATGAAAAATACGAACTAACAAATTCTGCTAGTTATACTAATTGTGGTTGTTAATTGTTCCCGGAATCCAGGCGTGGAATAGCTCCCCACAGCCCCATTACTTCGCTGTTTTGTTGACCAAATGGGTCGATCCATAATCCAAAGATAACATTTAATTGGGCCAACTGATCCGACCCATCTGAATTTGACCCAGTTCGTTTATTTCTCCTTGTATATACTAGCTGGGTCCTATCACCACCATTATGTGAAATAAAGCTTGAAGATGAAATATTTTGTTGGAGCTATATGGTCATATATAGTGTGTCCGTCGTTTGTCGAATAGTCTAGGTTTAATGTTATACACCTTATATGTTTATACACATGAAACTGGGTTATTTGTAGGAGCATATGCGAATCAGACTCAGTCGTACGACTGAGCCATGCTAATGGACTAGTCGTGCGACTGAGAGATGCGATTGGAACTTCGTAAGACTGAACCATAAGCATGTGGTCCAGTCGTACGATTGAACCATACGCATGGTCCAGTCGTACGATTGAACCATACGCATGGTCCAGTCGTACGATTGAACCATACGCATGGTCCAATCGCACGAATGGGTCCAGTCGCATCTAATATGGGCCGAGGCCTATATATACCAGTTTCAATGTGTAGAAAGATTAAGGATCCGAGAGGGAGTCTACCCGGGAGCCTAGGGCTGCCGGATGAGAGGGGAGATCATGCTCGATATTCCCCTTGCCAAGAGTCTTGATTCTTATGTTGTAACGAGCTTGTAATCGTTAGGTTTTATCAATGAAACCATTCAATTATAGTTCGTGTTATTGTTTGACTTTTGGTTTGTGCTGTTTATCCTTCCGTCAAGAACATGCTCGGATGTTTATCGATCCAAGCCGACTTCACAATTGGTATCAGAGCCGGTTACTGCTTGAATGATCTAACAATCATTCTAGCAATCCGAGCTCTTGATTTCTGGATCAAATATCAGATCTTGACGTTAAACCCACTTCGTGTTCTTCGTGCTTTGCTCAGATCTTGTTACGTGTGGTGTTTCTATGTTAAATCGAACTCGAAACCACGTTCTGATCACCCTTTCGAATCTGATGATGCCCACTTTGTTTCGGTTCATGTTAAATTCATCAGATTAGGGTTTTGGGCAGCTCTGGCGGCTGCAGATCTGAAAATCTGCGTGCAGACCCGTTCATGCGACTGGGCCATGCGAATGGACCATTCGTACGACTGGACCAGTCGTATGTTCATTCGTACGACTGGACCAGTTGTATGTTCAATCGCACGAATGGGCCATCTGCATTGACTCATCCGCATTTGTTCCAGACCAAAAAAAAAAAAAGTCTGGAACAGCTTCTTGCACAAATTTGAGGATGAGCAAAGCATATTCACCCTGAGGTTCTTTTGTCAAATAAGTTTGATGTATACCCCATTATTCGTCGGACTTCCAGAGTAGGTGAATGCAGTTGGAACACGAAAGAGAGAAGAGAAGACATTAGCAGTCGGTGCTGATTTTATGTGGGTAGTCAGGAGTATCTGACTACTTATGGGCCTATCAAGTTATATTTATCCGCACAGAGAGGATTCTCATTCTTAGGGGGAATCCATGTATAGAGAAATTGAAGACGCAATCAGAAAGTGATGATGTGAACAGGTTTCTGATAATGAATCTACGTGCATGCTGATTTGTTTGATATTGTTAGCTGTGGATTGGAACCTTCAACCTTTTGCCCAATACATCGTGTGAAGACGCTAGGAGAGCACAATGTCTATATATTGGGATATGCTGAATGTGAGGGGGAATTTCTGCAGGTGGTGATGTTAATCAGGTTAGCTTGTGTGAAGATTGAAGCAATGGAAAACTGTTCATGTCATTATCTGGAAAAATCAATCATATGGGGAATCTTGCTGCGATGATGGTGTTCTACAAAGTAAACGAAAACTATTGTGCCTAAATTCATTTTCAGGGATGTGTAACAACCTGACGGATCGACAACGTTGGCTAATATAGTTTTTCGTTTGATTCTATTGGAAACCATAGCAAAGATTGACCGAAGATTGTAAAAGGTGTTATCTACTATTCGCAAGCAACGTCCAAGGGGGAATTTGTTGGAGCATATATGGTCATATATAGTGTGTCCGTCGCTTGTCGAATAGTCCAGGCTTAATGTTATACACCTGATATGTTGTAACCATGAAACTGGGTCATTCGCAAGAGCATATGCGAATGAGACTTAGCCGTACGACTGAGCCATGCTAATGGACCAGTCGTGCGACTGAGAGATGCCATTGGGACATTCGTAAGACTGAACCATAAGTATGGTCCAGTCGTACGATTGAACCATACGCATGGTCCAGTCGTACGATTGAACCATACGCATGGTCCAATCGCACGAATGGGCCCAGTCGCGTCTAATATGGGCCGAGGCCTATATATACCAGTTTTAATGTGTAGAGAGACTAAGGATCTGAGAGAGAGTCTGCCCGGGAGCCTAGGGCTGCTGGATGAGAGGGGAGATCATGCTCGATCTTCCCTTTGCCAAGAGTCTTGATTGTTACATTTGATTCTTATGTTGTAACGAGTTTGTAATCGTTAGGTTTTATCAATGAAACCATTCAATTATAGTTCGTGTTATTGTTTGACTTTTGGTTTGTGCTGATGTTTATCTTTTGTCAAGAACATGCTCGGATGTTTATCGATCTAAGCCGACTTCACATATTTGGATCATGAATAAGCTTGTATATGTTTTCATTCATTGTTTGTTATTTGGAAGTAGAGGTCACAAAATAAGCCTGTATATGTTTTCATTCATTGTTTGTTATTGGGTCATATGCCAAAATGTGTTTAAGGTTTAAATGAATTATGTTATAGTAAGTAAAAACATGTTTAGTCAGGTTGATTTGCAATCAAAATTTCTTGAAGTTTTAATTTGTTTAAAACAACTTCTTTATGTTTTAGTTTGTTAAATACAACTTGAAATGTCCGCTTATATCCGCTAATTTTTTGTTTTTAATTTTTGCAGGGCGAACTTGTTTGTCGTAGCATAGCACATCCATTTGATCACCCCTATCAACCCTTTTGTTGTCTATTTGTTGCTATTGTTGGGAAGAAATATGTTTTGTATGTTGCAACTTACAAGGAGAATACTGGCTGATTTCAGATGTGACCCATTCCGACCCGATCCATCTTGACCCGATCCATCTTGACCCGATCTGTTTTGACCCAAACCCATTCTGATCCTTTTGCAAATCAGATCATCTTAACCTGAACTCGTTTTGACCTGATGCCTTGCCCGACCTTGACCCACCTATTTTGACAGGTACATCACGCCCAGTGACCATAAAACATTATCCAAGGTACAATGACTAAATTGTATTCAACAAAGTGTAGTATGTTCCAAGTTTTTAGTTATAGATCTAGTCAAGATTCAAGTTTTATCACATGGAATGATGGAAGTCATATGGACAAAGATCAAGATTGGTGATTTCTTTATGTTTCGTATTAACCTCTCAAGAGTTTCAAGTTATCTCTTTTCTTACACTTTGCTAAAGGTGTTACTTTCATTAAACTAAACCAACTACCAATAACATATGAGTTGTTTGGTTAAGTAAAGAAAAAAAAAAGAACATAGACTAGGTTCTTATGAAAGTGAAAGCTAAACACAAATCCTGTAAGGATTTGAACATGTATCAAGCTTATTGAAGTAATCTAGCAGATCAACAAAACTCTAGACCAGATAGAGAGAAAAGCTTAGTATCACTATGTTAAGGGCTGGCTTATTAATTTTAGCGCACTAAGCAATATAAAAATGTAAAGTCTTTTTCAAAAAGATCGGCTCAATACAGGTTGATCAAAGAAAAACAATATATTATGATTAAATACTAATGAATTAAATTAACATGTGAATATATGCATACTAGTATGGTTAGGTATCAGGACGAGAGCAAAACGGAGCCGTAGTAAAGTTGCAATGACTGTCCATTTATTGAGAAAAAATAAATGTTTTGTTAAAAACTAACGTCGCCTCTATTTTAATCTATACCGTTAAGTTGGGTGATTTGACCACTAAACTAAATTCAATTCTTTTTAGGTCTACTAGCCTTGTTTATTTAAATTGTCTATTGCCATGTAAAAAATGGTAAGAAAATAACAATAACTAAAAAGATGTTAACAATAAAAATGAATACAAACCATGTAAGAATTAAAATATAACTGAAACAATCAAATAACAATTTTTTTTTAAATATTAGTTATATCATTGATTTTGGATGTGACAAAAAAAGTGATGACTTTAAACGATATACTTTATTTTTCAACGTTGTAGTCCGTAAAAACTCTCATAATTATGTTACATAATTATATTTTACATTTAAGAAGATTTGTCTCTTCGTATAGATGAGTTGTTTGAAATTTATAAAATGATAAAATCCGTATATCTCAACAATAATGATTCTAGTGTGCTGATAAAGACATTGTAGAATACTTAAAATCAAACTTGGATAATTTGAGAGTCATGAAGATCACTTTCAGATCGAAATTATTCGGTGGTTCACCCGAATAAATATACAACTCAGATGAGATCAAGAATTCGTATGTTGTGTTGTGTGAATTTTTGTGAACCAGAAGAAGAATAAGAATTCGAGAATGAGCATATGACCAACATCCCTCATCTCATTCGGTATTGGAGGGAAAAAAAACGGAAAAACTGTCATTTGGCAGTTTCATCAAATTTATTTTTATTTTAAATAACCATTAAAATTACGTATTTCCACTCGAACTTCACATGTGAAATTCTGGAGAATCGATTCGAAATGCAATTTTTAATAAAGTTATTTTTTACCAAAACAAAAAAATTCCAAGCTGACCTGACAGCTCGACCGCAACCAAGGGCTCTGCCTCTTGGACCCCGCTACCAGGGGTGCTGCCCCTGGACCCCCGTTGCTTAGGGGCTTCGCCCCTAAAAAAGTTTTCATTATTGAAGATCATAATACACTCAAACAAGCGTGCACTTCGCACCTCCTAACTTGTTTGATGGATATTATGATCACATTGGTCATTAGTCAATCCAATTACACTAAAATATCTAAAAGACATTAGTAAGGGGAAAGCTCAAAAACCTTGTTCATAGCATCTACGCTAACATTTTGCAAACTGAATATTGGAATCATAGCATTGAGGTTGGGATCTTTTGGGTGGAAAAAGGGCAAATTTTACATGATACTCATTCTTTTATCTTTAGTTTATTATCATACATAATCATGAAGATTCGTTCTCAAGAGTCATTTTATATTACTCTTGATCTATTTATTGGTGGTAGTGAACATATTTCTGTCCAAGAGCCATATTTCAGTGAATATAGA
>CM046444.1:114311342-114358842 GCA_025506515.1 Flaveria trinervia | reverse complement strand
TAGTAGGATTGGCAGGGTTTAGGATGTGAAGTTGTGAGTGGCTTCACATGGCATGTAATGCATGATTAGACTCCATGTATATTTTATTTCTTGCAATCTATTTATAATTGTGTTGAGAATGTTGGTTGTTGGAGATTCACATAAGTTGTATGACAATCTAATGTAGCATGATGATCTAGGTAGAACTTGGGTTGATGATGTGATATACATGGATAACTTTTATGATGTTCATGTATGGTAAGTTGATACGCAAGATTAAACAATATACTATAAAAAAGGTGTGACCCCTTTTTTGTTATTTTTATTTTTATGTTATTTTTATATAACTAATGTATTATGCAACTAATATACTAGCTAAATGAAACATATGAGACAATAATACTATAAATAGATAGGACAATGAAGTAAAACATACCTCTCCCCAAGCTTGGAATCTAGCTTCGTCCTCGAGGCTTGGAGCCGAGATTGAAATGAGTCTACTACGATGGTAAACATTGGCAAGTGGTGGTGGAAAGAACAATGGAGAGATGTTATGAAGTTGAGGTTAGGAAGAAACCAAGTAGCAATTATGGTTAGAGACTGGTTTAAGCATTTTTTTTAACTCAGAAGGAGTGGTGTCTGGCAGAGGCGTGAAATGCTTGGGTGTGACTTGTCAGTTCCAAAGCATATTATCTGACATGCATATCACAGAAATAAACTAAAATATCATTTTCATTAATTCATAATTATAGGGTTATATTTTACAAAACTTAGTCTACTAATTTAGACATATATTTCTAATCCTAATCAAAAGCACATGTCTTCAACATTTCATACAATCTTCAGCTAGTAGTGGACGTGAACATCCACATAAAAGGTAAAGTTAAACAAGTCAAAAGTCAACCAGATGCACAACTTCCCTAAGTAGTCGTGCTGATCACTATACATGTTGAACGTATACACAAGATTATAATACATTATGCTGACCTGAAAACACATACTCAAAATAGTCAACATACAATTGGTGTGAACATAGGTTTAATCATCATAAGTCATTTTGAATTGATGCAATACAATCAAACTCACAACGGAACCTACTCACATGTCAAGTGATTCATAATTGTCAAATATAAATCACACAATCAAATAATATAACATCATTGCTGTAAGGCCCCGTTCCTAGGACGGTCACAGCTGGTTAATCATTGCACATAAAACATATATTTACATTTAACTTAATTGAACACTGCAGCGGAAACATTCAAAAATAACATTTCATTTCATTATAAAGGCTTTTGCAAAATAATACATCGTTATCACATTACAAAATATTTGTTGCATTACACAAAAGCATTATAAAAATGGATGCCATCCAAAAAGGAGCCAAGTAGCCGCCTCGTGCCATCCTCAACAACCTTTACCTGCCAATTGGAAACACATAAAAGTCAACGTTGTTGAGTGAGTTCTAGTTTTAAAATAAAACATTCTTTACTTTCATTTAAAACCATTCTTTACTTTCTTTCAAATCATACTATACTGTCGTACATGATCACACATCGTACGTACACATAGATAATAACATTATTATCTTCATCATTCGTTTATTCATTCCGTACATTCGTCATTAAATTTTTACTTTCATTCGGACCAATGCCATGTGATTCACCCCACCATCATGCATAAAGCCAGTACTGGGCATGAGGTTTGTGCATGAAGCTGACTCCAGTACCTAGGGTAAGCGACAAATGGTCAATCACAAGGATTGGACCCTAGTGTGCATCCTTCTGAGGTAATTAACCTGCACACAGTTGAGCTAACACCCTTCATTGGGTGTGAACCTCCATACATATGCTTAATAACACGGATCAAGCCCGCATCCTTCTGGGGTAGCTAACCCACACACGGTTGAGCTAACACCCTTCATTGGGTGTGAACCTGCATTCATATGTTTGCTAGCCTTTCATACTTTCATTCGTTCATTAATGCATGCATTCTTTCATTACGTTCCTCTTTTCATTATCTTCCACTTTACGTTACATAATACTTTTCATTTCATTCATTAACATTCAACGTAAAGCCACGGGAAAATAATCATACATAACATGAACATAACCATAAACATACAACACATCGCCATACAAGGCACCATCACACATGCATAACATAAGTAAACATCCCATCATGCATAAACATCAATCATACAACAATCATACTATATTTCCTTTTTTCCCCGAAAAGTAAAAAAATATTCTAAGTCTTTAGGCGCATGAACACTATGCAGGCGCATGACCTCTCAGGCGCATGAGGAACACTTAGGCGCATGGGCCATTTTCAGGTGCATCAGTACTATTGGGGCGCATGAGTCAACACTTAGTCTATTCTGGGCAATTCTATTACTATTATTATTATTATTATTATTATTATTTTTAACTTAATATATTATTCTTGTTATTATTATCACAACTATTATTATCGTTCAATTTAATAATTAGTTTATTAACTTTTATATTAAAAAAATAATGGCAAACTTAAAAATTAAGCATAAATAACCCATAAGTTTTATAACGACATAAATGGTCCTCACAAGAATATAACTATGCTAACTTTTAATTAACGGATAAAATATAAGATGTTACATTTAGTGTTTTAGAAAATTTCATATTATATAAAGATTTTATATTACTATTTATATTATAATAAAAAAGATGTGATTTTTAATTTCTTTAATAAAATCTATTTTTAAAAAGATAGTTTGATTAGAAAATCTAGATGAAAGAGTGATGGGTGCGGATAGTATATATAATTTGATAAAATTTTTTCGCACATATTAAGTTTTAATTGGTTATTACAAATACTAAACCACACACACAAAAGACAAGTGAAATTATCATATGGTAATATAGAGTTGGTAAGAACCGAGTATCAATCCGTTGACACACTAAGCCCACTCAACAACCCTCATAATTGACTATCAGTTTTATGTTTTAGAAAATGATAAGTTAAACAAAATAACAATAAATAAAGATAGAAAAAAAATAGATTGAGACTTTTGGTGATTCTTTCAGTGAAGTAAGGCTGTTATCCTAATTTAGATTACACTTATGTAATTATAATGAATTGGTGGTATGATTAAGATATTGATTAATGTAATTATGTTAATGTTTATAAAGGTGAGATGACGTGATTTCTCGTCTATCCACTCCGAAGTGACTAGGATCACATCAGGCTGAGTTTACTGCTTAGATCAAAACCTTAGTAATATAGGTAAATCTTTTATGACCTTTTTGACATACGATTTCTGAAAACATAACTTAATGTTAAAAATAGAGTTGATTAGGTTCCTTCCTAATATACCATTAATTTTAGAAAACCGTAACAATTACTGTAGATTTCTCAGACTAATAAAAGGAAACCCGTAAATGATCAGAAAGTTAAGGTGATATGATTTTTAATAACCATTTCTAGTTCATTAGCCATGGATTTATTATGAAGACCGATTTCGCAAATGAAAGTTGATCATACGTTTTTCAACCATGTATGACATTCACAATCACAAACCATAAAGTTATAACTTCTCGTTTAAATGTAGATGCTATCCATCAAAAGTTTTCCCAAGACCACCATAACATTAACATAATATATATCACACCATTAGTTCATCACAAATTACATAAGTTTTATTAAATTAAGATAATACATGAAGTTTAGCTCAGAATGAGCTTGAACATAACAACAAAGATAAAAGATAGTAATGAAATCATCGGTAAATTAGGACAATCAAACGGATCCACAATGGATTATGTTTACACAATCCCAAGCTTCTTCTAAGTGTGAATGAACCTTCAAAACCTTCTAAGGACCTCCAAAGGCTAGGTTCCCGAGAGGAAACACCAACACTTCACCTCCCATATGATCTTCTTCAAGTTGCAAATGAAGTCTTATTTATAGTCTTTCTGGACTGTTTAAGCATGCCCTCGTGCCTAAAAGGCATGACCCCATGCTATTACAATGTACATAAAAGCTTGTCGGCATGTACGCTCAGATCTTGTCGGGCACGGCCTCGTGTTCAATTGGGCACGACCGCATTTGTGGTGGGGCACGACCCCATGTCTCCTAGGGCACGCCCCCGTGCCACAAGTCGGGGAACGGTACTTTTTGTCGTGTCGGAACAACAAACACGAGGGTGTGTTGTTTTAAGCACGGGGTGTGTTTCAGGTTGGGCATGGGGGCATGCCTCCTGAAGCACGACCCCATGCTTAAATTCCAAAAGCTTGGTTTTCTTCATTTTCTTCTTATTTAAGCTCATTTTGTTCATCATGGTCTTTTCCAAGCCTGAAAACATAATATGAACGATTTGAGTATCAAATCATCATTTTCAGTAAGAGTTTCTGGAATAATTGATGTGCAATTGATGTGTTTTATATGTAAAATTTGAAGCACATCAAAGAGAGAAATGTATCAATTAATAATATTAATTTTTAATAAGGGAGATAAATTAGTTTGAGTATTTAAATTACTATAATAAATTTTTAGAAGAAATATTATATGCGGATGTCTAGAAAAAATAACTATGTCAAAAGAAATATAAGTGGCAAAAGAATTTTTTTTATTAATTACAATAGATATCTAATTATTTAAGTTGATCATAATTTAAAAGATGAGAAACAAAAATCTTAATTTTGTCACATTAACTAACATGACAACCTGAGTTACTTATATCATAATAGTTAAAAGATTGTTAAAAGTCTAGATACGTGAACTACATGAATGATTGGCAACAACTATTTGATCAACATACGAATATATAATGAAAACTAGCTTTAATAAACTCGTGTATTACACGGGTTGAATAAATAAAATATTAATATAATAAATTTATTAATTATAAAATGATATTTGAAAATATGATATAGCTTAATTACGTATAAGAAAATGACTAAAACAGTAATATCGACTTTTTAAAATTTTGTTTTTAAATTTTTTTTAAATAAACATGTTCTAAAAACAAACCGTATAAAATGCATTTTTTTAAAATTTCTTGTTACAACTCCCAAATTTTATTATTAATTTTTTTTAAATTGACTTTTTAAAACTATCAGTTTATTTAGAAATAACTTTAATAAATAGAGATCTTTCTTAGTTTATTAAATATTAAAAAGTATTAAAATAATATTATTAGTAATTAAGGTAATTAATTAATAGGAGAAAGAGTCGGAAAAATTTTATAAGGATGATTGTAATGCTGACACGTAACACTTTTATTTATCATTTTATTAAAGTAAGAAGATTTTGTGATTCTCATAATGCCACATTTCAGGTTCTTACATTCACTTCGCGAAGACCAAATAAATTCATCTATGAATCCAAAGCTTACAGTGAATCCACTAATATAAGGAACCTAATACTCAAGAAAAGAACAGATTCGAATATATATGTATTATGTAGGCATCTTTTCCTTAAAAATAGTCTTAAGATTAGACTATACATGTCCATAAAAACGTTAACTTTACATGTTGTGTGAATGTAATGTCCAATAATCAAGTGGTGTCATGTGCGAGTAAATCATATACTTAAAAACTTATCCATATGGTTAATATTTTTTTAACAACAATATTAATTACTCGTAAATGTCACCTAACCTTATAATGGTAAAGATCTAAACTCATGACATATATTTATAGATAACAATAATGTTATTAGGCTAAAAGGTAATAAACCTATGCGGTCAATATCTAACCTTTGTTGAGGAGAAAAAATGATAAAAATTACATGATTTAAAAAAAAATGTAAAACAACACAAGTATATACTTGCACGATTTGGATTTACCCTTGTAAATTAAGAATCAAATGTTTATTTTCAATTTATTTGAGATCTGGTTAATCGAATAAGCTAAAAATGCTAGATAACTAAAGTATATAAGTATAATAGAACTATACAACCTATAATATTTAAAAAAGTTATATTTATTATTGAATATATATCTATAACCATAGAATAGTATGAATAGTTACAATTTTTATTCAGTTTTAGATATACATATGTATATATGACATGACTCATTTAATGTGGAATACAAATTAATAGATTATGTCCTTTACATATAAGTATATAAGAACTTGAAAGTTGTAGTATCATTTCCCTTTACTAATTACACTAATTTGTATTCTATTTTGAAACTTCTGCATGCTTTCTGTCATAATACTAACCGTTCTTACGGCACATCTAAAAAACACCACACACTAATATTTTAATTTGTATCATTCTTTATTTTTGTTTAGTTATAAAATTATAATAAAACATATACATTAATATATTTATGCTTATATTCCAAAATTTCAAATTATGTATTACGTAGTCTTACGATTTCGATCGAGAAACAATAAGTCAACCGATACGCTCTCCAATTCACTTCTAGAAACATTGCAGATCGCATGATATTATAGCATAAATCTTTGTTGTCATCATCGTCTCGTCGTTTTCTTCTTGTTGTTGTTATTATTGTTTTGTCAACTTATTATTATGTTTATTATTATATTATTATTATTATTATTATTATTATTATTTGGTTTTGGAACATGTTATTTTCTCTGTTTTTATCTTCTTAGCGTAGCTCAAAACTAAAATGACTCCATAGGTGCAAGTAGTTTTGGTCAACATTGCTCTATATTGGAATAAATCTATCTCTACCAAAAGTTATTTCAAATGTGAATCTGATTCTTTCATTTACTTTCTAAAGAGAGAACGAATCCATTCTAGAGGTAATTGGCCTATAAAAAGTTATAGACCAACTCTAATCTACAACAACAAAAAACTAACAAGCACCCAAAATCATTCTCCCTCCCAAACAAACTCTAAACAAGCTATATAGAACAACATAAAAATGGCAACCATAGCGCCACGGTGCAACACGTGCCGAAGACCCTCGTTAAGCTACCCGGGTCACAACAGGAAGTGTGCCCGGTGTGCCTTTACAACCAAAAGATCAAGGGTCGTGTTCTCTTTCGAGTTGGACAATTTATCAATGCAGCAGTAAATCAATACCATAAGGAACTGCAAACGGTACCAGCGCTGCAGTCGCCACAATCGCCTCTCAACAGGATCGATCAACCACTACGCCAGAATCCTGGCAGGAAACGAGCGGTTCTATGTGGTGTCACCTATAGTTACCACAAAAAAAACTTGAAGCTAGCATCATAATGTCAAGAGCATGCAACAATTACTAATGAACAATTGTGTTTTCCGAGTGACTCCATTTGTATCCTTACAGGTACTTCTGCTCTCTACAGGCTACAACTAAAAGGTCCAACTCATGTTATTCTTAAAACAAACACAACTCTTATAAATAATAAACTGACAATACAGGTGACATACCTTATGTTAAACTTATGTAAATTAACATATGCTCGTGTAACGTTTGGTGTAGAAGAGGAGTCAGATCGCTCGAGAATTCCAACCAAACGTAACATACTAATGGCGTTGAAGTGGCTCATCCAAGGCTGCCAACCAGGGGACTCGTTGTTGTTCTACTATTCAGGGCATGCATGCCAAATTCCTGATGAAGATGGAGATGAAGATGATGGGATTGATGAAGCATTGTGCCCTTTTGACTATAGAGAGGCTGGAGTAATACTAGATGATGAAATCAATGCCATCATTGTAAAACCCTTGACACGTGGAGTAACACTTCACAGTGTCATCGACACTTGCTTCAGTGGGACGGTTCTAGATCTACCTTTTTTGTGCAAGTTCAACGAGTCAGTATCATTTATCATTAACCCTAAATATAATATGAGATGCAGGAAATAATGTTTAGTTTCTATGCAGAGAAGGACTCTATAAGTGGGAAGAACAACAGCTAACGAATAAAGGAACCCGTGGCGGTAAAGCAGTGTGTATTAGTGCATGTGCAGACAACCAAAATTCAGTAGATACATCAGTAAGCACTAATCAAACATGCAAGTTTTGCTAAAACACTAAGTAACTATGATTGTTTGTTTATGATAATTTGAATTTATGCTTCTGCAGGTTACACAGGCAGTGATATAGGTGCACTGACTTTTAGCTTCATCCATACTATTGAAAATGAAAGCAAACTAACATATGGAAGGTTACTTTCCTCTATGCGAAAAAAAGTTAATCATGCCCAACAAGTTGTAGGCCGATTTGTGCCATATGCATCTCCTATGTCACAGGTACTTCCCTATATAACACGTGTTATCTATGTATTTGTAGAGTGAATATAGTGTTATGTGACACACCATCAGACTTGAGGAGCAAAGGTCTTCCTTGGGAATCAGATGTCAAGGAAGATATCATCTATACGTTAGTACTAGGAACATGTTGTATATTCGATTAAGACACCGATATGATTATCATGCTACAAATCGATCATAAACCATCAAGTTCGCTAGTCACATGTCTCACGGTGGTGGACTCGAAAATTCTTTTTGTGAGGTCCTAGTTTTTTGTCTTCCGTACGTCTTCTATCAAAATGGAGATTTTTTATCGAGTTGGTTCACTGAATTTATCAATCTCATCACCAAAATATTTTGGTTTTTTTAGTGTAAACATGGAGTATTCGATTTAATTTGTTCCATTTGTATTTCTGAAGGTGTTTTCAATTTCAACTTGAGATTTTTCGAAAGAGAATTTGCTTTTAGCAACTGTAAAATTTTGTTTGGAAAAAAAGTATTATGCATACACATCCAACTAACTATTTACTATTATATGCTTGTATCTCATGCATTAATACCTACTAATCCAACCAATATACTTCTAATATTGATGTCACGCAATATTTACAAATTTTATCATACGAAAAAATATAGTTCAATCGATTTCTCATAACACATAATATATATATAATAATAATATATAAAGAGAAATAACAGTGTGGAGTCACTTGATTAATGCCAATTTCTTCACACTAATAAATGTTGATTGCTGCTACCCTTTTTCTATATATGTACTTAACATTTTGAAGTTTTGTCTTTGTAGGAGCCTCAACTATCCTCTTCAACAAGATTTGAGATTTACTCAGAGCCTGTTATCATCTAGAAAACACATTTTACTGGTCTTAGCTCCAATAAATGATATATGTATGAAAACACTACAAGAAAATTGGCATCTTGTGTATGGTGACACAAAAAGAGTGAAAATAGACTTTAAACCGTTTTATGAAATAAATTTTTGACAAAGAAAACTCAAAACTATACTTTTTACCAAAACTTTGAATAATTGTCATTTAAAAGCAAATACAGTGACACTTCTAGTGTGTCACTAAATGTCATTTTCTTTTGTGGTGGATTGTGGTAGTGACATCTTGAGGCATCAACATCTATGATAAGCTTTGTAATGCATTGTAATCGAAATTGTAAAATCTTATTATCAAGTAATAAATATGAAAATGAGTTATATGTAAATTCACATACTCTTATTATTTTGTACTATTTCATGTGCTTGTATAGAATTATTGATAAAAATAATATACAAAGATAATTAAGATCAGCCAAAAATGATCTGGGAAGAAGAATTTGTATAATATGTGTATTAAACTTCGTGTTTTCTGCATTATCCGAAAAAATTACGGTCTTACACTAGTAAAGGATGTGCTCGTATATTATGATAGGTGTGCAACTATTGATCTTTCACTTCATGTTAGCAGAAACTTTCTTGGTGCTCTTGTTCACCCTCACAAATTAAAAGCATCATGTTCATCTTTATGTATCTATCCTCATCTTGTTCTTGTTTTTCTTTTTTTTTATTAATAGCAAATGGAAACTAGCACAAATGTAAACTTTAGTTAAAAATAAATAAAAAGACATAAGTTTTCGTTGTAATTTTTTTATTTATAGAAGTCATGACTTTTACAAACAATGAACCTATCCAAGTTGACCCCTAAGAATGATTTGGTGTTTGTTACTGGTCAATTACGGTTTTGAAGTGTCTAAATACTTTCATATGCTTTTTGAATTTAGAACTGAACACCTCATGATAAGGTGAAATTGGCAACATTAGTGATATTGGAAAGCTTTAACCATTTTCCTAAATGCTTTATTTCTGGAAACCACTAGCACATACTCCCACTGCAGCTCTTCTTGTATGATTTTGATGAAAATATTATGGTTTTATGCTGTTAGATTAACAAGCTATGACTTGTGAGCCATAAAGTAAGAATTGAAAGCCTTTATATTTATTGTATTATATTATATATTTTGATTGAAAGCACCTGTGCTTCGCTTTGTAGGTTTTCACAATCCAAGTTTCATCGTTAGTTTTTTCTCTTAATATATATATAGAACTCAATGACAATTAACACTGTGCAATTTAACTTTTTTCCTTTATCTCCGTTTTTAATACTTTGTTGACCTGGTGTGACATTTTATTCATTAGGCCTAATGACAGCTCCATTGGCCAATCATCTTTCTTGAAAACAATAAAGTATTTTGGCACATTCCCTTTGCAAAAGGCTTGATGCTTTGTTTGTTGTTTCTCAAAAATGCTATGAATTATTAGCATGACAAGTAGATAAACTTTTTGTCAAACTTTTAGATAGTTTACTATGTTACTTATCTATCAAAATAATTTATCTTGTCTATCAAAATGATTGATCTTTATAGTATAAATACCCTTTCAATGTAAACGAGAAGACACACCTCTTGTATGCACTTTCATAAGTTATACATTTATCTTCTTTTTGCTCTTGCAATTCTCTTTAAGTTCTTAAGGTTATAACACTAATCTTGTGTTAATTATTGTGATATTATACACGTTATCAGCACGAGAGCTCTTTAACTCTAATCAAGAAGACAAATTGAGTACAAAGTCATCTACTAATCAAGGTAAGACATTCATTAAGTAATAATATATAATATCTTATATTGAGAAGATAACTAATATAAATAAACTAAGCATAAAGGAGATCTTATTATGGACATTTTGATAACCATTGGACTATTAACAAACTAACTTTTATTTATGCATCAAACTTTTTTATTATGCAACTAACATTTTATCTTATGTCAACTAACATTTACTTATGCATCTAATATTTACTTAACCTTTATTTATACAACTAACATTTCCTTTTATGTCAACTAACATTTCCTTTTATGTCAACTAACATTTTGATTATATTGCTAACATTTATTTGTACTAACATCTTATTCTTATCCTAATTTGTTGTTTTTATTCTATTTGGTTTTTATAAACTAAATTTATGTTTTTATAACATAATCTTATACTTATCTATTTTATAATTGTTGTTGATATATATATATATATATATACAACTAATAGCTAGACCATTAATAATGAGGACAAAACTCCCTGTGTCTATTTCGGGTCATGCAATTCTTCATGTTGGATCACTAATTCGTATGAGACCAAGTGCAAATCTTAAATACTTTTCGTTACAACTTGTTTCTGGAAATGAGCCAAACATTTCACACCTTATAATTTTTGGGTGTGCTGTGTATGTCCCTATTGCACCACCACAACGCACAAAAATGTGTAAGGCCTCATTCCCGGGCACCTCACAGTTGGTCATTCATCGCACATAAAACATTTCAAAACGTATATTTATTTTGTAACAGAATTTAAAACTTTCATTAATAACTAAAAACATGGCATTTCATTCATTTACAATATTCATTTTCATCTCAAAATACAATGACATGTCAAAATATGGATGCCAGTCTCAAAACACTCCTAGTAGCTTATGCATCCATGCCTACAACTCCTTAGCATGAACAAAATACCTGCCAACTATCATGCATACAAAAGTCAGCGATGCTGAGTGAGTTCTAGTTTTTATAATAAATACTTTATTTCCTTTAAAAACTATCTTTACATTCATTCGTGGTCATACAACATACGTACACTCAATCTATGTTCTTTATTCGTTTCGTTCTTTCATACTTTCATTGTTTCATTCTTTTATTTACTTTCGTATTCATATTATCGTTCATACTTCTTAATATCTTTTACTTTATTTTCTCTTACTTCCTTTTCGTACTTTACGTCCGTCAGTTGTCATACATCATACATTCATACTGATAATAAAAATTATTATTATCTTCATCATAATTTGTTCATTCATTCATTTCTTCGCTCATTACTCTTCATTACTCGAATCTTGTCTCATGCAATATCCCCAACTCATGCTCGAAAGCTGATGCTGTGCCGGGGCCTGTACACAACCCCCGACTCATGTCTGAAGACTGATACTGTGCTGGGGCTTGATAAACAAACCCCCGAATCATGTCCAAAGACTGACACAGTACCGGGGTACGCGACACGGATCTCATCATCCTATTTTGTCTCATGCAATACCTCCGACTCATGTCCGAAGCCTGATATTGTGCCGGGGCCTGATAAACAAACCCCCGACTCATGTCCGAAGACTGACACAGTACCGAGGTACGCGAGACGGATATCATTATCCGTCACTTTCATGTTCATCATTTGTTATCTCATGTGTTCATTTCGTACTCTATCATATTCGTTCGTTTCATACTTTATCGTTATCTTTCACTTCGTTACATAATACTTTACGTTCGTTGATTTATTTGTTCATACATTACACCACGTAAAGTCATACATAATGTATTATAAAACATAATACATACGTTTTGGAAACTCTTTGACGAAGAAAGATAACACATCACTCACACAGATACACATCATAATTTCATCATATCACCATGCACACATCAAGCATAAGTCATCATATCATAACAAGGCCTATCTTCCGATTTTACCCCTTAAAACTACTTAGAAAATCTTAAGTCCAAAATGGGTGCATGGGATATTTTAGGCGCATGAGCATAAAATTCTAAGTGTAAAACAATCTGGGCGCATGGGCATTGTTTGGACGTTTTTGCCCTGTTTGGGCATTTCGCCACTATGCAGGCGCATGGACACTTAGCTGTTTTAACACTTGGGCGCATTGGGCACTGCTTAGGCGCATGGCCCACTCTTTGGGCGCATGGCCAACACTTAGGCGCATGGCTAACATGCTGGGCGCATGGCCACTGTTCATGCACATCAGAACATTCTAAAATGCTTTCTATGCTACTAACATCACCCGATTATCATTTTAATAATACCCAAGCACATATCTAACACACTAAGGGCACCTAAGCATGCTAAACATCAACACTAACCCATAAACCAACTCTAAAACATACATACGCAGAACATCATCGAACAATAGGCTGAAACTCACGGTTTTACTTGAAAACATTTTCTTGGTATGCATAATAGCCCCAAACAAGTTGAAAATCAATAAAAGAGGGGTTCCAGAAACTCACCTTGAGCAGCCTTTGAGCAACACACTTCAAGTTCGAGACCCACCTTCAATTCAGCTCTTAAATCCTGAAAACAAACACTAAACACCAAGAACTTCAGTCAAGAACTCGAAACCCAGCTGAAACCGAGCTCATATAAGAGAAAACTCACCTTTGCAGCTGCTTCTTCCTCTTTCTCTCTCTAGAACCGAGGGCTTTCTCTCTCTTCTTTCTTCCTTTCAGCCGAATGGAGATGGTGAAGAAGGGATGGGCGGCCATGCCCCTTTAAACCTTAATATAATAAGGTTTTGTACTTTGTACACTTTATCCCCCTCCACTTGTGCTCATTATCTATTCTTTTTATTTACTTTTCTTTTCCTTTTGTTTAAATAAAAATTCAGGGTGTTACAAGTCTACCCCCTTAAAGAGGTTTCGTCTCCGAAACCTGTCGCTTCTCAAACAGTTATGGGTAATACTGTCTCACCTCTTTCTTGATCTTGCACTTAAACTTAGATCCCTTTAGGCTTCACTGCACCCGCACAAGTGAAACCATCATCCTCCTTAGCTCATTCTCTTCTCCCTTTCAGTAATGGCTACCAGTTGCTTCTTGTAGTTGAATACTTTGTCCATCTCAGTGTTCTCTAGTGGCATGATCATATTCTCATCGATAGAACACTTTCTTAGATGAGATGCATGGAACATCAGATGAATTCCACTTAACTCATTGGGTAGCTCCAGTCGATGTGTCACTTCTCCTACCTGAGCAACAACTGGGAATGACCCGCTATACTTTAGTATTAGCTTTACTCGATTTCCAAATCAAACAATCCGCTTTCCTGGTCGAAGCCTTCATCATAATCCATTGTCGTAGGTCGACACCAAACTCTAGTCGTGCATAGTTGATCAATCCATCTTCTTGCAACACTTGGGGTTTGAGTCGTAGATTACTGACCAATTCACTCGGAGATGCATCTCTATCCACCTACGTCTGTCTTGAACAGTCTAGCAGGAACAAGCGCTCTTTCTCAATTCTATCGCACAATCCTCTAGGGTATTAGGTAACCTGGTGGACTTACTAATAGCAATTCTTGCATCGAAGGGCTCATTGATCTTCCTACTCCTAACATGCAACATCATTGAAGATAGCAGCAACAAAAGTACTACTAGTGCCACAATTAAAGTATAGATGCGTAAATCTAAATTACCCAAAATGTACCTGACTTTACCTTGGAGTCTAATCTAGCCTCTTCCGGTCATAGCAAAGGCTCTAGCCTTCACCCTCTATCCTCCTTCCTCGTATCGGAGCTTCCTACCTCGACTTCTTGCAAACTCTGCTCATATGTCCAGTCTCGCCACAGTCATAGCATTTAGCCATTTGACAATCTCTTGCCCTATGGCCCTCCCTTCCATATTGGAAGCAAACGTTCAGTCCCCATTTGCACTCCCCTTCGTGACCTCTACCACACTTCTTGCATACATTGTCCTTCCTTTTTATCCTCTCTCGACCATCGACCCTCATCATCTTACCTTCAGCAACAATTCCGTCATCATTATCTCGCCTTCCATTCCTCTTTTTGGCATGGTTCCGTTCTTCCTCTTCGTCCGTTGTCACCATCACCTCTCGCTCGTCGTACAATCTCCCAGCTAAGTCAACCACCGATCTGAATGTACCTGGTCGGGTAGCGATTAAATGTCTGCGGATGTCTGTCGCAGTCCTTGAATGTACCTCTTGATCTTTCGTGACATAGGCGTCACCTGATTTGGCACTAGTCTTTCTATCTCGTTGAACTTAGTGGTGTACTGCTGGTGTGTCATCATTCCCGCCTCTAGCTGTAAGAACTCTCTCTCAATCTTGTCCAATTCCCGGTGAGGACAAAACTCTTCGATCATCAGCTTCTTCAGTTCACTCCACCTCATCCTTCTGATTGTCCTTGTACCCTCAGCCTGGACAATATTGTCCCACCAACACAGCGTTGAATCAACGAAAGAGTGAGTTGTGAACTTCACCTTCTGGTCCTTACGGCACTCACTGATCTCCAAGACTGCCTCCATCTCCCTCACCCAGCGGTGGGCGGCAGCAGCATTACCATTGCCATCGAAAGTCGGGGGCTTACACCTTTGGAATGCCCCATAACTGCACCCTCCGGTCGCTACCCCCACTACATCATCCTCTCCTCATCGGATAACACAGTCTCAGGCTCTGGTTGTTCCTTCTCCACTCTGCTTCCCTTGCCCGTTGATCCCTTTCTAGTCTCCTTCTCTTTCCTCTCCTCGCTTCTCACAGCCCCGATGACTTCAATCACCACAGACGGTATGACTGTCTGCATGACCTGGTGTACTTCATCAGCAATCGCCTCCCTAGCTGAGGCATTCAAGCTAGCATTCTCATTCTCTTCGCTCCGGCCATGAACCTCAGGGTTCTTATGGGTCGTCTCAGGAGCCTTAGCACTACTCCTAGTCACACGTGGACGGCCTCTGCCTCTAGGAGTCTTGGAAGATTTCTGTCCAACCATCCTCTAACACACTATAAGATTCAAACACCAACACGATCATTTAAGGTAATAACTCAGTTTATGTCAAGTATAGTAAGTCCCTAATTACATTGGCCAGTTGTGATTAGCCACTTACTTTACTCTTCATACCCCAAGCATTTCCTATCCTGACTAATCAGTATCTAAATCTACTAAGAGCACATAAATCAAATAGCATGCACACATAATACTGGTTAACCGTTAGCTTACGTAAAATGTTTACATAAAACCATTACTGCAGGCACATAGCTACTAGAACTGGCATCCTTTTCTTTTTTTCCTATTCTTAGTTTAAGATTAGGTTTTCAAAATAATTAACTCATTCACTTAAACTTTGGCTCTGATACCAACTTGTAAGGCCCCATTCCCGGGCACCTCACAGTTGGTCATTCATCGCACATAAAAATTTTTAAAATGTACATTTATTTCGCAATGGAATTTAAACTTTCATTAATAACTAAAAACATGGCATTTCATTCATTTACAACATTCGTTTTCATCTCAAAATACAATGACATGTCAAAATATGGATGCCAGCCTCAAAACGCTCCCAGTAGCTTATGCATCCATGCCTGCAACTCCTTAGCATGAACAAAATACCTGCCAACTATCATGCATACAAAAGTCAGCGATGCTGAGTAAGTTCTAGTTTTTATAATAAATACATTATTTCCTTTAAAAACTATCTTTACATTCATTCGTGGTCATACAACATACGTACACTCAATCTATGTTCTTTATTCGTTTCGTTCTTTCATACTTTCATTGTTTCATTCTTTTATTTACTTTCATATTCATATTATCGTTCATACTTCTCAATATCTTTTACTTTCTTTTCTCTTACTTCCTTTTCGTACTTTATGTCCGTCAGTTGTCATACATCATACATTCATATTGATAATAATAATTATTATTATCTTCATCATCATTTGTTCATTCATTCATTTCTTCACTCATTACTCTTCATTACTCGAATCTTGTCTCATGCAATATCCCCGACTCATGCTTGAAAGCTGATGCTGTGTCAGGGCCTGTACACAAACCCCCCGACTCATGTCCGAAGACTGACACATCATCGGGATACCTCGTCTCATGCAATACCCCCGACTCATGTCCGAAGACTGATATTGTGCCGGGGCCTGATAAACAAACCCCCGACTCATGTCCGAAGACTGACACAGTACTGGGGGACGCGACACGAATCTCATCATCCTATTTTGTCTCATGCAATACCCCCGACTCATGTCCGAAGACTGATACTATGCCGGGGCCTGATAAACAAACCCCCGACTCATGTCCGAAGACTGACATAGTACCGGGGTACGCGACACGGATCTCAACATCCGTCACTTTCATGTTCACCATTTGTTATCTCATGTGTTCATTTCGTACTCTATCGTATTCGTTCGTTTCATACTTTATCATTATCTTTCACTTCGTTACATAATACTTTACGTTCGTTGATTTATTTGTTCATACATTACACCACGTAAAGTCATACATAATGTATTATAAAACATAATACGTACGTTTTGGAAACTCTTTGACGAATAAAGATAACACATCACTCACACATATACACATCATAATTTCATCACATCACCATGCACACATCGAGCATAAGTCATCACATCATAACAAGACCTATCTCCGATTTTACCCCTTAAAACCACTTAGAAAATCCTAAGTCCAAAATGGGTGCATGGGACATTTTAGGCGCATGAGCATAATATTCTAAGTGTAAAACAATCTGGGCGCATGGGCACTGTTTGGACGTTTCTGCCCTGTTTGGGCATTTCGCCACTATGCAGGCACATGGACACTTATGTAACATCCGTAAATTTTCAAATTATAATCCGAACCCGAAGTCATTTTAAATTTTCATATGATATAAACTATAATATTTAAATTTTTTATTATTTATTTTATTGAATCAAATGCGCTAAATGTGCAATTTAAGCAATATTGAAAATTGGTTTATTCATTTTTTCATTTAAACAAAGAATAATAATTTATTTATTTGTATAAATAAATCTTTTTTATAAAAATATAAATCTTTATTTATCATTTTACAATAAATAACTAAATGAAAAAAACTTATTAAAACTTATAAAGTTATTAAATGAATTTTAATAAACTTATAAAGTTACAAGTCTTATAAAAGTTATAAAGACTTAATCACCATTAACACCATTCATAACCTCCTCCTAACCTCAAGTATAAAAGCAAGGCTTTGGCCTCACTTTTTATTTGCTCATTATCTAAAAATCTCACTATCTTATCTTTCTTTCATCCATTGGTTATGATCAATTTAAAAAATTTTATTTTACAAAATTTTTAAGAATTATTAATACTAAGGTAATTTTTATTGCTTTTATATTATATATTTTAATCATCCTAACATCTAATCGTTCTCATGACTTTATGTTCTTACTATTGTTCATTCTTCTACCAAATCTCTTTTTATTTTAATCATCATCATTTGATCATTAACATTTTAATAATCATTAACCTTATAAGAATCACTAACATTCCTAAATCAAGCTAACAACACACTAATATAAACAAAGAATCCCGTTTGCATATGGACGACTATGCCACCGCATTCGGTTATTACACAAGATTATTGTTCTAAATGATGGCTATGCCAAAGTCTTAGAATATTTTTATAACTCAAATGAAGACTAATATAATATACCATATATTGACATAATAAAATATTCTAACCCATTTCATGCTTTAATGATTTTAAAAGTGCACATAAGTGCCTTATTACAATTCTGGCAGAATAATCTTACTTTAACAGACCATAACTTGATAATAAAAAAAAATTGAGTAAAATCAGACTCCAATGTTAAGTTCTTTGAATTACCTTTTCAACTATAGTTTATACGTCTTCAAACTCAATCGGACGACTCAACAATAGCCTTTACAAGTTAAGTGCGCATTTCAGCACCTTCTGTCTTGTGCTGCTTGTTTGACCTATTAAAGATCTTTTCATAAAATTGTTTCTGAATGAAAGTGTCCGGGAGACTTTGAACTAATCAAGTATAAATTTTTATAATTTTATGAAACCATTTTCATTTTTAAAACCTGTTCAAACACATACCAAACATTCTGTCCAAAATCTAAAATTGATGTAATAATCATTTTCAATCTACCTTTCCTTTTTAGCGTTCTTTGAACATACTAATTTCTTGTAATGAATTCCAACCTCAAGTTATTGTTCTTTTTATCATTTAGGACATCACTATTGACTTTTGAAATTCAAGTTTTCTTATGTACTCTACAACCATCGCTATACTTGTAAGTTTTCCTATGTGACTATTTCTATACCCCTTTTTATATTTTTACACTTTGGGGTGAAACATGTACCTTATAATCGTTGAACTTGCAAAACATTTGAGTCTTGTAAACTTATGGCAATTCACTTATATGTTGTGGTTAGTTGATCTTTGTAGCTACCATGTATTGACGATTATATGTACAATCATTAACTATTGCTAGCCTAGCGACGTCATAGATCTATGGGCCTGACAAGTCTGCTTGGTTAATCCAAGTACACTTAGCTAATCGTATATACTTGTAAACATTTGAGACTTGTAAAAATCTATCAAGGTTTGATTATGCATTCTGTCTTACATCCCTAGTTACTTTGTTCTCTAACTTACAACATGAATTGCATCTTTTATATACTTATGTATTGAAAACTATGGAAATCTCACCAACTTTCAAAGTTAACCTTTATTTTAACATGTTTCAGGTTTGATACTTGAAGATCTCTTCGTGCTCATATAGGACTTGGACTTAGTTAATTAAAAATCGTATGTTGTTGTGTATATCTTGTTTGTGTTGTATCTATTTAATTGTCTTGTAATGTTCAATAAAAATGATATTTAATATTATTACAACTTATTTAGTTCCATGTGCTATGAACAATCATTTCACATTCGTCCGCCTCGATGATTCCGCCGTCGGTTGGGATGTGACAACTTAGCCGTTTTAACACTTGGGCGTATTGGGCACTGTTTAGGCGCATGGCCCACTCTTTGGGCGCATGGCCAACACTTAGGCGCATGGCCAACATGCTGGGCTCATGGGCCACTGTTCATGCGCATCAGAACATTCTGAAATGTTTTCTATGCTACTAACATCACCCGATTATCATTCTAATAATACCCAAGCACATATCTAACACACTAAGGGCACCTAAGCATGCTAAACATCAAGACTAACCCATAAACCAATTCTAAAACATACATACACAGAACATCACCGAACAATAGGCTGAAACTCATGGTTTTACTTGAAAACATTTTCTTGGTATGCATAATAGCTCTAAACAAGTTGAAAATCAGTAAAAGAGAGGTTCTAGAAACTCACCTTGAGCAGCCTTTGAGCAACACACTTCAAGTTCGAGACCCACCATTAATTCAGCTCTTAAATCCCGAAAACAAACTCTAAACACCAAGAACTTTGGTCAAGAACTCGAAACCCAGCTGAAACCGAGCTCATATAAGTGAAAACTCACCTTTGCAGCTGCTTCTTCCTCTTTCTCTCTCTAGAACCGAGGGCTTTCTCTCTCTTCTTTCTTCCTTTCAGCCGAATGGAGATGGTGAAGAAGGGATGGGCGGCCATGCCCCTTTAAACGTTAATATAATAAGGTTTTGTACTTTGTACACTTTATCCCCCTCTACTTCTGCTCATTATCTATTCTTTCTATTTATTTTTCTTTTCCTTTCGTTTAAATAAAAATTCGGGGTGTTACAAAATGGGTCCTTAAAAAAGGTTAGGAATATATGTTTGTTAGGATCGTGTACTGGATGAATACTAATAGATTTATGCGTGTACCGAATCAAATAGTGTGGAATCCTATTTGATTGGCGATCCAATCAGTGAGAACGCACGTAGAATCAATTAAAGATTGAATCTAAACGTTAAGAATGATTAGCAATCAATCTACTACGATCTATGAAATTGGAACAGGTTATTAGAGGTCTCTGGATGGCTAGTGTACGTCTGGGTATCTAAATATTCAAAGTGTCTCATTTTTCCACGATTTAAGTGGTATTTATAGGTTAGGGTTTCTCAATCGTGCGACTGGACCATTTGCATGGTTCAGTGGTGCGATTGAGTCATGTGGTTGATCCATTCGCATGACTAAGTGTTCAGTCGTGCGACTGAGTCAATCTCATGTTTCAATCATGCGACTGATCTAGTCTCCTGGTTCATTCGTATGACTAGTTCATTAGCATGAAGTTGTTCATGCGTATGGTCCATTAGCATGGGCCAATCGCATGAGAACTTCACATGATTAAGTTTGAATATGTTTCATAGTTATTAATTGATTTAGATATTATTCAACAACCACAACCTATATAGTTAAGTCAATAAGCGTTATTACATACCAACCAACGAAATATTCAACATTATATAAGCACAACCACATATTGTATTTCATTAAGTTCCCGTACAATTATATATGTGTAAGACAATACAAACATATTACATTAAGTTCAAAAACTAGGGACACATGTATCTACAAACTCCCCCTTGGACCTAGTTTCGTCTAATATCTTACATCCTTCATGAGTTCCTCAAACTTCTTGTACTTCTCTTCTCTAGTGACTCCGGCATTTATCTCAAAAGCAAAATAGAGTCTTATAACGTTCTGAAATTGTAGAGCTTGTACAATATCTTGAGATTCATAGAATAATGGCCACTTGTATAATGTATAGACATCATCTGCAGAAAAGTTTGTAAGCCACATTGGGTCAAACACCCTTATGGTTTCCATTACACCATTCTTATTCAAAACTATGACTGCCTCTCCTATCCTCCAATCATAGTACCACTATTTGAAGTGTGGAGTGAAGTCCTATGGCATTTCCCGTAGAGGGATCTTTGACATTGTGCGCGGAGGACTCCACTTCAGCACTATTATCGGTTTTCCAGTAATGGTATCAACCTCAGACCGTCTGATATATCTCATTGGTTATTGAGGTTTGAAGTTGACCCATCTGGTGTGGTACCCTCTTTTAAGAGCAGTCTCAAACCAGCCTGACATTTTCCGTGGGTCAGCATATAGCAATTTTAACTTTGCTAACTGGTTTAGCTCAAATCCAGGAAGAGTTTTTTAGGTCATGTGGGAACCTAAAGTACTCAATCCCTTTCTCACGTTTAACTGCATAAACGTTGAGATCTTTAAAACACGCCCATGCTATGATTTTGCCTGACACCTTTTGATGTTTCTTCACTTTGTATAGCTTGGTGTAGACAGTTGACGTTGAAGCACTGCGTTGGGCTCGTATTTCTTCAAAGCATGCAGCCCACTCAGCCTTTCTGATATTGACTTTAGCTTCCGAGGCTTGGGCTGTATCTTCTTTCTTATCAGAATCTTTTTCCATTCTATCCAGAGTCTCAAAAGTTTCACTGACAAGGTTGTCTCCCAGATTGGAAATGACATTACCCTCAATGTCAGTGTACTCTGGATAGTGTTGGTCCGTGACATCTTCGATCTCGATCTCATCAACATCGTTGAGCTCGTCGTCACTTACCACATGGATTGTTGGAGCATCTTTCACAATCTCATCTAGATTGAGTCGGAATATTTCAACAAGTTGCTCGTCTGTGAGATCATGAATTATCTCTCCTTCTTCAGGAGTGTAATTCACTGATCTCCTGACTATACCCTGTAGATCAAGAATCATCGTGAGCTGAGTCTTGATCTGTTGGAGGGGAGCAACATCATATTCATCTCTTTGAAAGTTTGGATCTGCTTGATTTAAAACATGTAACACATCAACCATTAGTCAACAATCAAAGCAGTAAACATCAACAATAAATATAAACATTAATTACATTAATTTGATACAAGATTCAAATACACATGATTTAAATAACATAAATAACTAAGCATTACTCTTGTCTTGTATCATATGCTCCTTTGCTGACGGGGCTGAAGTGGAGGCACCTTGGTCATGAGCTCTCTTGGTCCTCCTTTCACTTGTAGATGTGGCACCCGCAGTAGAAGGATCATCATCTCCATCATCATCATCATCAACATCATCACCAGCATCTGTATCCTCCCCTTGATCATCACCATCATCATTATCATCATCACTGTCATCATCATCACCATCATCTCTATCTCCCTCTCTGATCTTTAGTGGCTCCTCTTTAGATCCTTTGAGCCTTAGCATGATGGTCTTGTTGGTAGTCTCCAACTCCTCTATCCTTTTGGTTGAGTGAACATGTTGCTCCTAGAGTTAGGACATCTCTGAGCTCTATGCAGTAATCTGTTGTGCCTGCTGCTCTATCAGCTGTGCCTGCTGAGATATCTGCAGAGATTGTGCAGCAGTAAGTTCTACTAGCTGATGAATCTGGGTAGTCTTCTCGTCATCTGCAGCCAATAGCTTTAGCATCATACGGTTAAGTGCCAAGAGCTTTTCCTCTACCCCACTAGGAGGTAGAGAGGATCCAGATGGATAGGAGGGATAAGATGACGGTCTTGCATGGTGGCTAGTGGTGGCAGTGGTGAAGATTGGGGGTGGTATAGATGAAGGTGGTAGTGGAGTGGTGAAGATTGGGGGTGGTATAGATGAAGGTGGTAGTGGAGTGATGAAGATTGGGGGTGGTATAGATAAAGGTGGTGGTGGAGTGGTTGTGGTAGAGGTGTGTGAGGTGGTAGATAAGGTGGTGGATGGGATGGTGGTAGGGTGGTAGGTGGAGTGGTGGAAGTGGTGATAGTAGTGGTGGTGGTGATGAAGGTCATCCTCTTCCTCTTCTTCTTCAACCTGTGGGGTTGAGCCATCCTTTACTTCCTCGAGCCCCTCGAGGTGGATGCTCCCCCTAGAACACTGCTGGGCTGATCGAGAGCATAAGTAGAATCAGTGATAGCCTCCCCAGACTCGCCAGGGCGTCCTCCAACCTCCCGAATACCTCGGTCGGTGGCAACCACTCTACTCCCCACAGTCCGAGTCAAGGGCTCCTCATCTGTCTTATCCTCCTCATCAAGACGAAAATCCTGATGGAACCCTGCAGCCTCTGTTCCACCTTGGGTGGATTCTGGAGATGCTATATCAGCAGTGGAGGCCCACAGTTGAGTGGGCCCTGCATCTCCACCATCACCGCTGTCGTCGTCGTCAGAGTCATCTTCAGGGAGCTCTAGCTGCTCGACATCCGAATCACTGTATACGTAGCACCATTTACGCCTCCCCGGTGCCACGTAGTCCACCTAGGCCAGATGGCCGATGAGTCTCTTTACCGGGGGTTTGACCTACTTTCCCGGTAAACCTTCATACGACCCAGTGTCGTATCGTCCATAATCTCCAATGCCACTGCATCTTGGCTCTCCTTAGGCAATGTGGGCAGCTTCTTATAAAAAATCATCTGTAGAAACCTAGAATACATGCAGAAACCCTCTTTGCCCTTCGCCTCCAGATTCTCTATCAAGTAAGTGAATATCATACTAGAAAAGCTGAAAGGGTGGTTCAGAACCAATGCCACATAGGCATTTTGAATCTGGTCTGAAAGATCATCAAACCCACCCCTTCGCGATGCCAAGCACTTGAGGATGACATGTGCCAAGTACTTGTACCGGGGACACAAGTTGCTCTTGTTGAGCACACATGCGTTAATATCCCCAGCATACTTCATCCTCAAGAAGCACCCTCTCACCGTTAGTGGGTGAAGTCTGGTGGGGTGGTCCGCATCATCACCCAACCCAAGTAGTCGTCTGATATCCTAAGCAGTAACCTCTATCCATCCCAAAAATGGAGCTCCTGATGCTGTACTGCTCATGAGAGCGGTCAACCGATGCTCCCTCCCAGATGGCCTGCTGGATAGACCTATAGGGAGTGCATGGTGTAGATATCGCCTTGTGGATCCTGGATCGCTTGAGGAAAGCGATGATCCCTGCAAACTCGGTACCATTCCGACTCGTGGAATTTAGATGAGCACAGATGTTGTGCTTGGGGTTGATGGACCATCTGTCCGCCATCAATCTGTATAATCAATAAGGAAGGTCAGAATATGAGAATAAGCAAGATATTTGGGTCAGATGACAATTTGGCAGAGTAACGGTAGGATGTGCGATTTTAAGGCGATTGGGGTGATGAGTTGAATGCGATCGACTGTGGCCCTATTTATATTGAATCTGATTTCAATCGGCTGAGTGGTTCATTCGGGCGAATGGACCTCAGTCGTGCGATTGGCTCAGTCGATCACATTTAGTCGGCCGACTGGATTTCAGTCGGGTGACTGACTCATTCGCACAGTTCCATTCGGTCGAACGGCTCATTCTGATAAGCCATTCGGGTGAATGGTTCATACTCATGTGCCATTCGGCTTTTTAGTGCATGAGTATGGTCCATTCGTACGGTTGGTCCATACTCATGGTCCAGTCGTGCGATTGGATCATACTCATGATTTTGACTTTATGAGCATTTCTCACTTAAATCCTTTTTAACATTTGATTAAACTTTATGAGCATTTGATCATCTCAGACATTATCATTTTAACTTGAAAAACTTTTGACCACCTCAGACGTGATCCTTTTAAGCAATTTGTCACCTCAGACGTGACTGATTTTACCTTTGAAAACACGTGTAGTCACCTTAGACGTGACCCTTTTAGATGATTAAATCCCCTATTGAATTCCATGACGTAGTCCGATATCAAACAAAACTGAATTTGACTAAATTTAAACAAATTGAAAGACTTAAACTGAAATACAAAACTAAAACTTGTTTTTGACGTTTTGTGTGAGGTGTAAATCCTAAGATAGAAATCTAGTGGATTCAGTTCCGAAATAGGCAACTTCAATTAATTTTGACCATAACTAGACCAATTTAATTTGAAATCATACAGGCAAGTCAAATCATTTGGGACATGTTATCAACACCTTTTGATGCTCAATTCTTGTTTTTCATCTAGAGTCGTTAGCAAGTTTAGGAAATCATACTAGTACTATTAGATCCCCACATTGATTTGGACTTTCAAGAATTGTAGCCACGATGATTGTTAGTATACTGGTCCTCTTAAATCCATACACAGACTTTTGACACAGATTGGTGATAGTTTAAGGTTTGATTATTTCAACAAGCATTTATGGATCCCACACTTATATGGTAATCAACATTCCTCAGGAGATTTTTGAGCGGTCTCAGGGTAGTTTTCAAGAAGAAACTATTCTTAGAAATTTCAGAGAGAAGCCAAGCCTCAGGTCAGTGCCACCGCACAGCAAAGAGGCGGCAAACAACAATGAAGTCTAGAATATATAGGTTATGCTTATCCTCAGGTCAGTGCCACCGCACAACAGAGAGGCACATAACCTATCTTCTTGTTTGAGCAATTTTAATCTTTTTGCACAGTTCTCACCAACAACATAAGTTAATAGTTTGATTGCTTTTGCTCATATTTTGGTCTTACGCCACATTTATGGCGCTTATTCTGCTCGTCACCCCTTACTGTAATTTTGTTGATTGTGTTAACCAGGGATAAGATGTTAACCCACAGGTTCTTGAACAACTTAGTTTGTTCTTGAGATCACCAACAAGGTCTAATCATCTATTGTGTTGAATCTACCGATATATCATCTGTGGTCTAACAACCTCTAGGTCTACTTTCTTTGTGTTACCTAAGTAGTAGCTAGTTTTACTATCATTTTTCCTTTTATATTGCTCAGACTACATAGACTTATACTTTGAAACTTTGCATCTTATTTTATTTAATCTTTTAAAGTCCCAAGTGATTTGGGCCTGTGTACTATCATTTTCCAAAGTCATTGAATCGGTATCACAGATACGATGTACTTTTTATCAGCTAGCCTCTCTTCCTCCCTCGTTGTTTTTTTTGTTAATGTTACTAACTGACCTATTCTCTCCCTGAAATTCTAAAACCGTAACCGATTTACGCTTTTTAGGATTTTAGTAGGCGAACGAATAACATTAATTTAATTAAACAACTTAAAGTTAAACAAATAAATAAAGAAAATAAAAATTAAAAGGAAAAATGGATAATAAGCATCAGACTACACATGGTCATCATTGGGAATTACATCACTTTTTTTAATGTCGTTGACCTCTAACAGATATAAAAAACGTGGTTTGTCAAAAGCCTTTGTATAGAGGTCAGCGCGTTAAAAATTAGTACTTATTTTAATCACATCGATTAGGTTCTTTTCAAAGCAATCACGTATAAAGTGATATTTTATGCCGATGCGTTTGGTCTTAGGATGTTGGACCGGATTTTTTGTTACTGTAATTGCAGCAGAGTTATCAACAAAAACAGGAGTAGAAGAGAATTTCAAACCGTAGTCCCGCATTTGTTGTTAAATCTATATGATTTGTGAACAGTAACTTGCATCAGCAACGTATTCAGCTTCACAGGTTGACAAAGCAACCGAGGTCTGCTTCTTACACTGCCAGGTCACTAATCTCCTCCCAAAGAATTGACATCCCGCTGATGTAGACTTGTAGTTTATCTTGCAGCCACCGTAATCCGAGTCACTATACATTGTCAGCTCGAAGTCATCGTCATGAGGATACCATAACCCAAGTGTTGGAGTACCCTTCAGATAACGAAAGATCCTTTTGACCCCTATCAGATGGTTAACTTTTGGCTTTGCCTGATATCTTGAACATAAACTTGTTGCGTACATGATATCAGGTCTTGAGGCAGTGAGGTACATGAGAGATCCAATCATTCCTCGGTACATTGTGGCATCGACTAGATCACCATTCTCGTCGGGTGCTACATCATGGTTTGTAGCAAGTGGAGTCCCCGCTACGGAAGCATTCTCCATGTCAAACCGACTGATAATATCTCCTACATACTTGTTCTGATGTAGGAAAATCCTTTTGGTGTCTGATCCACCTGTAACCCGAGAAATAATTTCATCTATCCCATGGCACTCATCTCAAACTCAGCCTTCATTACTGCTTCAAACTCTTTACATAGATCTTCATTCTTTGAACCGAAGATAATGTCATCGACATAGATTTGGACAAGTAGTAAATCTCCATCCTTTTCTTTTATGAACAGTGTACAATCAATGACACCTCTACGAAAACTGTGTTTCACAAGGTGAGTCAAGCGTTTCTCATACCAGGCTCTAGGAGCTTGATGAAGCCCATATAGAGCCTTGTCGAGTTTGTAAACTCTGTCCCGATGATATGGATCCTCAAATCCCTCGGGTTGACTGACGTACACTGTCTCTCTGATTTCACCATGAAGGAATGCACTCTTCACATCAAGTTTATAAACTTTAATCTTCATAAACGATGCGTAGGCAAGAAGATACAGATTGTTTCCATTTTTGCCACGGGTGCAAACACTTCATTGTAGTCAATGCCCTCAAGTTGCCGGAATCCTTGAACAACAAGTCGAGCTTTGTTTCTGATGATCACGCCTTGATCATCTTTCTTGCATTTCAAGACCCATTTTGTGCCAATGACCTTAGCACCTTTAGGTCTATCCACCAGAGTCCATACACCTAACTTCTTAACTAAAGAAGTTCTTCTTGCATGGCACTCACCCATGCCTCATCATTCAGGGCTTCACTAACATACTTTGGCTCGAACTAAGACACAAAGCAACGATATGCACCATCATGAAGATAGCCCTTTTCCATCACCAAGGCATAATCAGCTGAATACAACTGATTTCTGGTCTAAACTCCTGATCTCACATCTCCAATGACATTATCCAAAGGATGATACACATTTAGTCGTGAACCAGGAGTGGTTGGAACAACTACCTCAGAGTCAAGATTATGAACATTCAGTTCAGTATCTGAGGCAGTAGGAGTCTGAGGTTCCGAAGACACAGAGGCATCAATGTCAGATGCTTATGGACTATCGGTAGCGGGAACCTGTTGCTCCTCGTTGTTCTGATCAGTCTTCATAGCTTCTTCATCAGAGGAAGAGTCACTATCTTCAAGTGCTCCCCCTGAGTTGTTAGATGAATCTCCTTGTAGTCCAGATGATGTAGATTCCTGAGCTGGTGTGTTTAGAACATCGTACATCATCTTAGTTGCTAACTCATCATCAGATGTGGAGAGTGGTATGTTGAAGGACTTGAAGAATCCATCATAGTCAAAAAAGAAGGCGGGTCCTTTTCCAGCAGGTGGTGTGGTGTATCTCTGAACATCAACATTAAACCACACTTCTACCTGACCCGTTGAATTGTTGTAGACCCTCTTGTTCAGTATGTTGTATCCTAGAAAGATACCTTCATCAGCCTTCTCGCTGAATTTTCCCTCCTGAGTCTTCTTCAGTAGGGTGCACGGAGCGCCAAATGGCTCGAGATACTCTAGATTAGGTTTACATCATTGTAGTAGCTCGGAACACGTCTTTCCATGACGTTTAACTACCAGGACCCGATTTAGCGTATAACACGCATTTGCAACTACTTCATTCCAGAATTGGATAGGCAGTTTTGAGTCTACTAGCATCGTTCGTGTTGTCTCTATCAAGCTGCGATTCTTCCTTTTAGCAACGTCGTTCATTTGAGGAGTGTAGGCAGAAGTGAACTAATGCACAATTCCCTTTTCCTTGTATTAAGCCTCCATCCATTGATTCTTGAACTCGGTTCCGTTTTCTGAGCGCACTTGCCGTACCTTCAACTTGTATAGGGACTCCAGAGTAGTTACTAATTCCTTGAATGACTCAAATGTCTCTGATTTGGATTTCAAAAACATCACCCAAGTGAATCTTGAGTAGTCATCAGTAACTACATAGCAGTACAAATCGCATGCGATGCTTCTTGTACTGACTGGACCAAACAAATCCATGTGAAGAAGTTCAAGAGGAAGTTCGATAGAGTGAACTTTCTTTTCCTTATGAGACTTCTTCGTCTGTGTAACACCCGGTTATCTTAAAAGACAAGATATAAAGAATAAAAAGAAAGAAAAGTAATAATGTCCAAGTGGAGGGACCAAAAGTGTCCAAAGGAAAAATATCTTTGAAAGTTGGTGTAAAGGTGGCATGGCTGCCCACCCTCTTTTCACATCACCATCTTCTTCGTTTTTTAGAGAGAGAGAGAGAGAGAGAGAGCAGAGAACTCTCGGTTTTCAGAACAAGAGAAGAAGTGGGTGAATTCAAGGTAAGAATTCGCGGTTTTATGTGTTTATGACGGGTTTTATCCCAGTTATGTGCTCTTGTGCTTATGTGCTTGTGTTGTGTTCGGGTGTGTGCGTATGGTGTTGATTTTAGGTGTTTTGGAACTCTTTGCAAGCGGGTTCAAAGGAAGAAACACCCAAGTTGCATCAGGTGAGTTCTAGACCCCGATTTTACTTGTTTTAAATGAATCTTTGGGGCTGAAAATGTATTAAAATGGTTTTATAAAGTTCATGTATGTTTACCCGTGTGCAGTGTGCATGAATGAATGTGATTCTTGTATGCTTATAGTTTATTCATGTTAGAATAGCCACATTAAGCTTAGAACAGACAGATTTGATGATTTGGGTTGAAAACATACTGGAAACATATAGTACAGAATGTCCATGCGCCTAAATAAGGTTCATGCGCCTGAAAATGCCATAGTAAGAACTGTGTGATCCATGCGCCCAAACAGTGTTCCATGCGCCTAAGATTACCTTAGAAATGATAAAGTATAGCCCATGCGCCTGAACAGTTGTCCATGCGCCTAGAAAATAATAGTCGGACGACTAAGTGTAGAGCCATGCGCCCAAGTGGCCCATGCGCCTAAGTGTTCATATGCACCAATAGTGCCCATGCGCCTGAATGAGTTCATGCGCCTAAAGTGAAAATGTTTAAGTGTTAGGTTGATGCGCCTAAATAGTGATGAAACGCCCAAATAGGGCTCATGCGCCCAAATAGTTCCCATGCGCCTAAATAGTTCCCATGCGCCTAAGACTTAGAAATTTTTACAAAATTTTCTGGGAGTCTGTGCTTTAGGGATTTGACCGAGGTTGACTAAGGGCTTATTAATGATGTTGCTTCATGCATGATATGATTGATTATGATTGTTCCTTATTATGGTTATTGCTATTATTATATTACCCATAGTATGTGACTTTACGTGGTATGTTATTATCGTAACGTAAAGTATTTCGTAATAATAAAGTGAAAGAACAATGAAGAAAGAAGAGGAACATTAATAAAATGTTAACAAGTCTTGCAAGCTTACAGGAGGGACACGACCGTGTTGTCGTTAGCTCAACTGTGCTGTGGGTTAGCTACCCTTTTATGCACACAGGGTCAATCAATTGAGATTGGCAGGACCTTTGTAGCATGTCCTGGGTGATTGAGTCGGCCTTGTACATAGTACACAGACCCTTTCGGGGGATACAGTTACCCTTTCGGGGGATATAGTTGACCCTTTCGAGGGATACAGTTGATCCTTTCGAGGGATATAGATGGCCCATCACCCGTTTTCCATCGCGCATATAGTTGGGGTATTGCTCACTGGTCCATACAGAAAGTGAAACATAAAGCTAAAGTTTACAGACAAGGCATACAGTACAGAGATCGAACATTATTTGTTCATATAGTTGATGCGTGCTCGTATATACAGTACAAAGTTTTATTTTACAGAAAAGAGTATTTTCTTATATAACATATAGAAAGTATTTTATTACTTTTAAAACTAGAGCTCACTCAGCAACGCTAACTTTTATACATTTTCAGTTGGCAGGTAATCATTGCTGAGGATGGCACGAGAGTGAAGCTACTCGGCAAGGGAAAGACTGACATCCATTCGTATTCTATGTTGCTGTTGTTTTGTAATGCATATAAACAATTCTTTTGTAATAAGTTAAATGATGATGTATTGCTCAACAACAGGGGTTTAAATGAAATGAATGGCTTTTGATAAACATATTCCGCTGCATAAGCTCGTTTATTTGTAATGATTAACGTTTTAATTGCTATGAATGACCAACTGTGAGGTTTCCGGGATCGGGGCCTTACAGTCTGTTTGCTCTTCTTGCACACAACACAGAAATTCAGAAGTTGGAAGTTTTTTAGGTTAACTCCTCTCACTAGATCATTCTTGATCAAGTGATTCATCTTCCGTGGATTAATGTGTCCCATTTTCCTATGTCAGGAGATGGATTCCTTCTTAGTAGCTTTTGACAAGAAGCACTAAACTTCATGATCCGTTGTGGAGGCCTTTGATAGATCCAAGGCATAAAGATCCTTATATCTTGAGGTAGACATTAATATTTGATCCTCCGGGATAACGTAGTCCTTTTTCAGGACATAGCACTTCTTGTTGTCAAACACTACCTTAAAGTCTTTATCACAAATTTAAGAAACAGAAAGCAAGTTATTCTGAAGTTGTTGAACGTACTTTACCTTGTCAAACTTCACTTTCTGATTACCTACTTCCCCTTGAGCTGTGATGTACCCACCTTTGTTTCCAGCAAACGAAACGTGACCTCCTTTTATCTGTTTGACGTTTGATAAGAGATCCTTGTTCCCTGTCATGTGCCTGGATGCTCCGTTGTCTATAATCCACGTGTTAGTTTCAGCACTATATTGAACACCCTGCACATTCAATTTGAAAACATTAGTTCAGGTTAGGGACCCAAGCCTTCACTGGCTTGGGTTTCCCAGAGGCATCACACATCATAAATGTAACCCATTGACCGTTCGAGGGTGAGGGAAGCTCAGATTTCTTCTTGTTCTCATTATCAGACAATGGGGTTGATTTCTCCTTCCATAAGCCAGCTTTGTGTAAGGCCTGTTTGTGATAAACAGACGACTGGCTAATGTGTTGAACTTTAGGTTCACTATCTTTTTAGGTGGTGTCACTGAGTTCCTCTTAAAAGAGCTAGGTTTTTGTTCAGGAGTTCAACTTTCCTCTTCGGTGTCTGATAGTAAGGACAATGAGACGCAATGTGTCCATACTCTCCACAACTGTAGCATGATCTGCTTTCGACTTACGATTTAACTGTTTTTATGGAGATGTATGTGACACCTGGGTGACCTTACTCTGTTTGGGTTTTGACTCTGTTTGTTTAGATGTTTTGTCTGGTTTAACAAAGTTAATTGCTTTAACATTTTTAACATCTTTTTCTTTTCTATTTTATGGACTTTGACATGATGCATGTGATTGGTTAACATTACTGGTCTTTTTAGGTTTAGATTTGACAGTTTTTGAACCAGACTTTATACTAACCTTTTCAAACTCTTTGTCCATATTAACGCAAGGCATTTTACCTTTTGTATTTGAAGTGGCCTCCTTTTGTTTAGTGCCAGATTCATTTGATGAACATGTGGAATTTGGATCACTTACAAGAGGAGTGGACACCACATGATCCTTGATTGGATTATCATTGATTGGTTTACATATTGTGTTCATCAAGATCTCATGTGGTGGTGAAACCACTTTATAAACCAATCCCTCCTCGTTGTTTCTCTCTCTCACTAAGTTTTGGACAATATGAGATGAACTTGTCCAACCGTGCAGTTTTTGCTTTAAGGAATTAACTTCTACTTCTAAAACTGTCTTTTGTTTCTTAGTGTCCTCTAGGGAGTTAAGATAGTACCTAATGTCATTAGCTTGGTTAAAGGCTATAACTTCTGTTTCCCTAAGCTCTTTGTTCAAAAGGTCTATCTTTTCTTTGTAACTATGCTCATTTTGTTTTAACACTCTATTAGCTTCAGTGCATAGTTCCAAGTCCTTTACTAAGTTATCATTATGATCTAATAACCTAGAAAATTTTGAATCAATGCATTCCCTAAATTTATTACAATCAGAACAAGCATGATTATTAAAAAGTTGGTCAGTAGTACTTACTTGAGCGGGTTCTGACGAATCAACCATCAATGCAGAATCTGATGTTTCTGGAGCTGGTGATTCTGATATTGTCGCGGTTTTCCCTTCTTCAGGTAGGTAGTTGACCACTAGTGCAGTTTTCTCTGAGTTTCACATTGCGAGTTCGACTGCAATATCTCCTTCACTAGCAGGGTCATCATCTATATCCTCCACACTAGCGATATTAGATTTTCCCGGTGAGACAAACCGAAAGCTCCAACCCTGTCCTTCATCATCATGAGCAGTCAAGGCTTTGGGATCCTTTCTTGATGAAGTAGGACTGCTAGTGGGTTTCTCCTGACGATTGAAGGAGGAGAAAGGATTCCCATTGCCAGTCTTCTTTGGCTTCACGCACTCCCTTTTCAAGTGCCCTTTATCTCCGCAGTTGAAGCAGGTTACCTTGGATTTATCAAAGCTGAAGGTAGTGTCCTTAGTTGCAATCAAATGTTGTCCGGTCTTTTTGACAAACTTCTTAGCTCTCCGGACAACACTTGCTAAGGCCCATATTATGTCCATCCGCTCCGCTCTGTCTCATCCACCTGCTCATAATCCTCATCTGCCAGATGACAGTTCCCAATCTTATCGGCAATTAGTCCATCATAGGAGTGGACTACCGCAGCTAAGAGATCCATGTGCTCTTTAGCTACCTCAACTATCACATTGCCGAAGTTCTCGGTCTTCAGCTTTGCTGCATTTGCTTCAGGTGCAATGTATTGGGTACCAGACGACCCTGATGTTTTTGACCCTGAAGTAGAGGTTGGTGAAGGACCAGACGAGCTTGATACAAAAGTTGTCTGAAGAGGTGCTCCAGATGATTTGGCTTGAGGAGTCGCGTTGTACAACGTTGGATTCTGATCATAAGAAGACTTTTGAGCTCTGTACTTCATCCTCAGTTCTTCTTCTCTCAGTTTCAGAATAAATTCGTTGATATCTAATTTCGTTAGCATACCATTCTATCTGAGATTGGAGACAAATGACACCTATTTCTCCGGCAGCCCATCTGCAAAGTTGGACACTTTGTCCTCCATTGACGTCGATAGTCCATGAGTGTGCATCTTAGTCATCAAGTGGTAAAACCTATTGATAACATCACCTAGGCTTTCTTTTCCCATCGAGGAGAAGTTATCAAACTCCTTCTTTAAAGCCTTAGCCTTTATGGCCTTCAATGATGCGTTTTCGTCATATCTTTTCTCCAATGCATCCCATAGTTTCTTTGCTTGTGTATATTCCGAGAATTGATGGAAAATATCCTTCGGAATTGACTGTGTAAGCAAAGCATAAACTTTCTTTTTGGCATTGTAATTGATCTTTTGTCCATCAGTCATGCCACCAAGTGTGAGTTTGACACCATCTACTCCTACAGGCATGTTGTACCCCGTCTCTATAGACTCCCACAGATTGGGATCTACTCCATTTAAGTAGATCTCGAAACATTGCTTCCATTGTGGGTATTCATCTAACGTGATTAGCTTTGGGGGCTTGTTATGATTCCCCACTTCATTCTCTAGTAGCAGTAAGTTTTGTATACGTGAGTCTCTCCCTGCTGTGAATGCTGAGTATTGGTCTTCCATTGCTATTAACTTTACCTTTAAACCAAACTATTGTATTAGTGTGAATGAAGGTGTGCGATTGGGCTATTTGGGCAATTGAACTATGCGGATGGTTCAATCGTGCAACTAAACTAATGCGGATGACCCAGTCGGCCGAATGAACTAATGCGGATGACTCAGTCGGCCGAATGAACTAATACGGATGACTCAGTCGGCCGAATGAACTGATCCTGTTGAACAATGCGAATAGACTTCTCAGTCGTACGGATGGGAGTACGAATGAATCCAATCGTGCGTATGGGGGATGCGTATGACCTCAGTCGTGCAATTGAGTCAATCGTGCGACTGAACCTGCTGGATTTCGAGAATTCGTAGGTTTAAGGTGTTTGAACGCAAAAACACGAATTTCTTGCTAACCCTAATTGTCGTATGCCGGAAAAAACTTAACTTTACGATCAGGAGACGTCTAAAACCCGATTTGACACAAAAGATTGCATTTTTTAGTGTAAAAGCACATATTTTATATCAAAACGATTGAATCACACGTAAATCTAGAGCCAAAGCTCTGATACCACTTGTTAGGATCGTGTACTGGACGAATACTAACAAATTTACGTGTGTACCGAATCAATAGTGCGAAATCCTATTTGATTGGTGATCCAATCAGTGAGAACGCACGTAGAATCAATTAAAGATTGAATCTAAACGTTAAGAACGATTACAATCAATCTACTGCGATCTATGAAGTTGGAACAGGTTATTAGAGATCTCTGGACGGCTAGGGTATGTCTGGGTATCTAAATATTCAAAGTGTCTCATTTTTTCACGATTTAAGTGGTATTTATAGGTTAGGGTTTCTCAATCATGCGACTGGACCATTTGCATTGTTCAGTCGTGCGATTGAGTCATGCGGTTGATCCATTCGCATGACTGAGTGTTCAGTCGTGTGACTGAGTCAATCTCATGTTTCAATCATGCGACTGATCCAGTCTCCTGGTTCATTCGTACGACTGGTTCATTAGCATGAAGTTGTTCATGCATATGGTCCATTATCATGGGCCAATCGCATGAGAACTTCACATGATTAAGTTTGAATATGTTTCATAGTCATTAATTGATTTAGATATTATTCAAACAACCACAACCTATATAGTTAAGTCAATAAGCGTTATTACATACCAACCAATGAAATATTCAACATTATATAAGCACAGCCACATATTGTATTTCATTAGGTACTCGTACAATTACATATGTGTAAGACAGTACAAACATATTACATTAAGTTCAGAAACTAGGGACACATGTATCTACAATATTGGATATGAATCGGCTTCCATCATAAGATATCTTGAACCTTTAACAGGTGATGTATTTACAACACGTTTTGCTGATTGTCACTTTAAGGAGTTGGTTTTCCCGGCATTAGGGGGAGAAAAGAAAAAACAAGAAAATGATCTCTCATGGTATGTTCCTTCATTATTGTATTCTAATCCAGTAACTAAACAACATGAGACAGAGGTTCAAATGATAATACAACTGCAAGAAATTGCAAATTAATTTCCTGATGTATTTACTGATACAAATAGAGTTACTAAATCTCATATACTAGTTGCTAATGCTCCAGCTCGAGTTGAGATTACAAATAAGCAAATAGATAACACAATGGCTCATCAATCTCAAAAACTTTTGAAACGAGGAAGACCAATTGGTTCCAAAGATAAAAATCCTCGAAAAAGAAAAACTCATGAAAAGGAAGTTGACCATAAAGTGAATGATCTTGATGCAACGCTAAACACCAAAACCTCTCATGAGGAGGATTTGGATGAAAGTAACAAAGAAATATCAATTAACTATGGTCACACACATACCTTATGGAATCAAGATGAAATGGAAAGTATTGATGAAATATTTTCATATTCCATAGCAAGTGACATCATGAGTTGAGATGATGATCCCAAACCATAGTCAGTTAGTGACTGTAAAAATAGACATGATTGGGATAAATAGAAAGGAGCTATGCAAGCTGAATTAGATTCACTTAACAAACGAAAGGACTTTGGACCTATTGTTATTACTCCGATGGACGTAAAGCCTGTAGGGTATAAATGGGTTTTTGTACGTAAACGAAATGAGAAAAATGAAGTTACAAGGTATAAAGCTAGACTTGTAGCTCAGGGTTTTTCACAAAGGCCAGGGATTGATTATAAGGAAATATACTCCCCTGTTATGGATGCAATAACCTTTAGATACTTAATCAGTTTAACAGCCTCTAAAAATTTAGAGATGCGTCTTATGGATGTTGTCACAGCTTACATGTATGGATCACTAGATAGTGACATCTATATGTGTAACACCCTGAAATTTTATTTATGTCACACCCCAACCTTGACGGTGGAATCGTCGAGATGTGAGGGTTAAGATTGTTCACAGCCACATAACGCTATATTTAAGTGTAAATATTAAAATTATAAGTTTCAAAAGTCATTACAAACATAAGTCACAAAACATGAAATAATCCCAAATAAAACAAAACGTAGCATAACATTTATTTATTTAACTAGGTCCAAGTCCTAGTTTTATTTCCAAGCTTCAAAAGTCCACTTTAAACTTGGGGATTTCCTGAAACATGATAAAAATAAAAGTCAACTAAAAATAGTTGGTGAGTTTCCAAGGTTTTCATACATAATATGAAAAAGAAAGTTACAAGTAGCAATTCATGTCATAGGTTATAAGCTAGTAAGGTTATAGAACACATATCGTTACGACCAAACCTCGACTTGATTACAAGTATAAAAGATTGGCTAAGTGTATTTGGTTCCCTAGTGCACAAGCATACGGCTCCTAGGAGTCGGCAATACGTCGACTTTAGCACCAAATAGGCTTGTCAGGCCCAAAGATCTAAGACGTCGCCAGGCTAGCAATAGTTAATGATTGTAAACAAACTATGTATCTCATATAAACACTTACAATAAACAAATAACCATGACAAAATAATAAGTTGAATTGCACGTGATTCACAAGTCTCAAATGTGTATAAGTGTATCATGTATACGCTATCATGTTTCACCCCAAGTTAGTGTAAAAAAAATATGAAAAAGGGGCAAGAAAACTCACTTGGTCAAGTAAATATATAACAGAGGATTAATAAGAAAATAGCAATCGTCGTTCCAACGTAAAGTCTTCACAATACACCTAATTATATAGATACTACAAGATTTAAACTTAAACATAATGGTTTAACTAATTAATGAGTACTAGGATTAAGTGGGGTTTGAGGTTTGTTAAATAATTATTTTTAACCAATGAAAATAATTTATATTTTCTAAAAATATATATTTATGTTTTATACTAACTATGTGAAAAAGAAATAATTATAACATTTTGAAAGTTTCATAAAATTTGAATAGATTTTTATAGCAAAAAGAATTAAGTACCATTAAACGATATTAAAAGAAACATTTTGAAACAATAATAATTTTTAGTTATTATTTGTAATCCATTTTATTATTCATGAAAAAAAATAATAATAATAATTACTTAGACTAAAAGAGAAATACAGAAAATATATGATGGCTTTTTGAAAATATTTAAAGTTTATAAAATAATTTTTATATGTATTAAAACGTTTTTATAATTTAATTAAGGGTTAAAACCCTTTAAAAAAATAACATGATGGTGCCCGGGTTCGAACCCGGGACCTCATGTGTGTGAATGGAGTAACTTAACCAGTGAACCAAGGCATCCAACCGCGTTAGTGTTCGCGTTTAAATTAATAAAAAGCATACCTAAACAAAACCCCCAAATCCTTAAGAACCCTAGAATTTGTTTACCCCAAATCGATCAAATTGAACATCAATTCGAAGTTATCAATCAAATTAAGTTTAGGGCTTTTGTTCCTCATGTGAAATCGAGTATATGTATGTATTTAACTTACTTGATTCGTTTGGTATTTGATGCTCGCGTTATGGACCTAGGTCGCGACTGTGGAGAACCGATTCGAAATGAAATCTTCGCTGAAACTCAAATTCCTTTTACAGTAAGCTTCTAGTGATCCCCACGATGAAAAGCCCTCTGATAATTTCAAGTTAACAAGCTCGGAAAGTGGCCTACGGTTGTTGCAGGTTGCGATGAAAAGGGGTAATCGAAAGTGATGCTTGTGTTGGTTCAGGTGAAATTGAGTGTTGAGTTCGATTAGGAATAGGTATATGGTCGTTCATGTTCGATTAATTAGATTATAATTGAGATTTAATGCCCGAACGGTTATGGGTTTAAGAAGCTACGGTTACTCACTCGATTGGGTATCATTCGACGTTTAAACCCCAATTATTAACTGCATTAAGGCTCGAGTTAAGTTCACGTACGATTCGAAACGGTTTTTTTTGGGTAAAATTGTGATTGCTAGGGCCGTTTTTGGCATCGCCGGAGTTCGGCCGGAGGCGCCGGCCCCTCTCGCCGGAAAAACGGGGAAAAACAGGGGCGGGTTTTTGGGTTATTTACACATTTGGTCCCTCAACTTTGAATTCTTATTATTCTATGCCCAAACTTAATATTTCAAGTTTCTAATTTGACAATTAGGCCCCCTTGAACTTAATTAAGTTTTAACTTGTTAACTTTGATAACTTATTATTATTAACATTATTATTGTTATTATTATTCTATTACAAATATTATTATTATTATTACTTATTAATATTGCTACTTTTATTAATATTAACATTATTATTATTTAATATTTACGATTAACTTTCATAAAAACCCAATGACAATAATAAATAAGCACAAACAAAACATGAGTTTCAAAATTGACCATAATAACCCTTGTAAGAGTAAACAAAGTTAACTTTTAGTTAACAAAAATACGAAATGTTACAATTTAAACGAAAGAAAAAGAAAAGTAAGTGGAAGGAATGGAAATTGTGCACAAATGGAGGGGGAAAAAGTGTACAAAGTACAAACCTTTTTACTTTAAGGATTTAAGGGGCATGGGTGCCCATTCTTTCTTCTTCATTCTTCTTCACGGCTGAAAAGAAAGAAGAAGAGAGAGAGTGAGCCTGGTTCTAGAGAGAGAAAGAGGAAGAAGAAGCTGAAAAAGGTAAGTCTTCTCTTGTTTGAGCTCGGTTTCAGCTGAGTATTGAGTTCTTGACTGAAGTTCTAGTTGTTTAGAGTTTGTTTTCGAGATTCAAAGAGCTGAATCGAAGTGGGTCTTGAACTGGAAGAGTGTTGTTCAAAAGCTGCTCAAGGTGAGTTTGTAGAACCCCTCTTTTACTGATTTTTAATTGATTTGGGGCTATTATGCATACTAAGTAAACATTTTGAAAGAAACCGTGGGTCTACAGCTTTATGTTCGAATTTTATATGTATGTATGTATGTTATAGTGATGATTATGGGTTAGTGATGATGTTTAGCATGCTTAGATGGCCTTAGTATGTTAGATCTATGTTGGGTATGCTTAGAATGATAATCGGGTGAAATTGGTAGCATAGAAAAGATTTTAGAATGTCTGATGAACATGAACAGTGGTTCATGCGCACAAACAGTTGTCCATGCGTCCAGCATGAGAGACCAGACGCCCAAGTGTTGGCCATGCGCCTAAACAGTGGCCCATACGTCTAAGTGTTGGCCATGCGCCTAAACAGTGGCCCATGCGTCTAAATGTTGGCCATGCGCCCAAGTGCTGGCCATGTGCCTAAACAGTGGCCCATGCGTCTAAGTATTGGCCATGCGCCCGTGTTTGCCATGCGCCTAAATAGTGCCCATGCGCCCAAGTGATGAAAAGGCTAATTGTGGACCATGCGCCTAAACAGCGCCCATGCGTCCCAGTGATTGAAAAGGCTAAGTATTGGCCATGCGCCTAAACAGTGCCCATGCGCCCAAGTGCTTGAAACGGCTAAGTGATTCGTGATGCGCCTGAACAGGGCAGAAACGCCCAAAGAGTGCCCATGCGCCCAGACTATTTTATACATAGAATTTTTATGCTCATGCGCCTGGAAGGTCCCATGCACCCTATTTGGACTTGAGGTTTTCTAAGTGGATTTTAAGGGGTAAAATAGGGAGATAGGCCTGGTTATGATGTGATGGCTTATGTTTGGTGTGTGTTATGCATGTATGATGTGCCTGTATTGGTGATGGTGTATGTTTATGATTATGTGTATGTTCCTTATTATGTATGTATATCTTCCCTTGGCTTTGTGTTGAACGTTAATAAATGTAATGAAAGTATTATGTAACGTAAAGTGGAAGATAATGAAAAGAGGAACGTAATGAATGAATGCATGCATGAATAAATGAATAAAGAGAGAAGTATAGAGAGGCTTGAAAGCAATATGTAAAGAGGTGCAGGCTCTTAATGCCATAAGCTCTACCACGTGAGGTTCAGCAAATCCTAAAGTGTGCACGCAAGGGTTCCAGTCTTTGTGACTAACCTTCAGAGGTGTTACCCATTTCTATGGGGGTGTTACCCATTTCTATGGGGGTGTTATCCATTTCTATGGGGGTGTTACCCATTTCTATGGGGGGTGTTATCCACTTTGGTGGGGGTGTTGTTACCCACTTTGGTGGGGGTGTTGTTACCCGAGTTATGCATAACTTCGGGGGTGTGACATAAAGCCAAGCATAGTTATGAGGTGAGCGACTCTGTGTTGCAACAAACTCGACAGAGGTCTTTGTCCATGAGACGAGATATGAGGTGAGCGACTCTGTGTTGTAACAGACTCAACAAAGGTCTTTGACCATGAGACGAGATAAGGGGTGAGCGACTCTGTGTTGCAACAGACTCGACAGAGGTCTTGTCCATGAGACGAGATAATGAGATGAGCGACTTTGTGTTGCAACAGACTCGGATGGAGTTCAATCTCTGTTATTGACTCATATGGGATATTTGTCGCGTATCCCAGTGTTGTGTAAATACGTTGAATGAACAAAGCTAATGAACGTAATGACGAAGATAATAATAATATTATCTGTATGTACGTATGATGCATGATCACGAACGGTTGTAAAGTATAGTATGTTTTGAAATAAAGTAAAGAACGGTTTTAACAAAGAAAAGTATGTTTTATTATAAAACTAGAACTCACTCAGTGTCGCTGACTTTTGTATGCATGATAGTTGGCAGGTATTATTTGATGCTGAGGAGTTGCAGGCATGGATGCATAAGCTACTGGGAGCATTTGAGGCTGGCATCCATATTTTGACATGTCTTGTATTTTGAGATGAAAACAAATGTTGTAAATGACATGTTTTAGTTATTAATGAAAGTTTTAAATTCCGCTGCAAATAAATGTATGTTTTATAATGTCTTAAGTGTGATGAACTACCAGCTTTAAGCGTCCTGGGAACGGGGCCTTACAATATGAAAATTCCTGAAGGTTTTAAATTCCCTGAAGCATTAAGCTCAAAGCCTAAGAAAATGTATTCCATCAAATTACAAAGATCTTTGTATGGACTCAAACAATCTGGAAGGATGTGGTATAATCGCTTGAGTGATTATTTGACAAGTAAAGGATACATAAGTAATCTTATTTGTCCATGTGTATCATTAAGAAAACAACATCAGGATATGTGATCATAGCAGTGTATGTTGATGATCTAAATATAACTGGGACGCAAAAGGAAATAAATGAAGCAATTGCTCTTTTAAAGAAAGAATTTGAAATGAAAGATCTTGGAAAAACCAAATATTGTCTTGGTTTGCAGATTAAGCATATGCATAATGGAATACTTGTGCATAAGTCAACTTATATTGAAAAACTCTTAAAGCGTTTCAATATGGACAAAGAAAATCCTTTAAGCACACCAATGGTTGTTAGATCACTCAATGTTGATAATGATCCATTCCGTCCTTGTGAAGATAATGAAGAGGTCCTTGATCCAGAGATACCATATCTCAGTGCAACTGGAGCTCTTATGTGTCTTACTAACTGTACGAGACCTGACATTTCTTTTGCAGTTACTTTGTTAGCAAGATTTAGTTCGGTTCCTACTAAAAGGCACTGGAACGGGATTAAACATATTTTTTGATATCTTCGAGGTACTATTGATTTAGGGTTGTTTTATCCTAATAATTCAAAAGAAGGGTTGGCTGGTATGCAGATGCAGGTTATTATCAGATCCCCATAAAGCAAAATCTCAAACAGGATACGTATTTACAAATGGAGGAATTGTGATTTCTTGGCGTTCTCAGAAACAAACACTCGTTGCGACATCCTCAAATTATGCTGAAGTCATTGCACTACATGAAGCTTTAAGAGAATGTGTATGGTTAAGATCTATGACACAACTTATATCAACTTCTTGTGGATTGGAGAAAGATGAAAATGCAACACCAATTTATGAAGATAATGCAGCTTGTGTCTCACAAATGAAAGAAGGGTATATCAAAAGTGACAGGACAAAACATATACTACCAAGATTCTTTTCATACACTCAAGATGTTATTAAAGATAAACAAGTTGAAATGAGATACGTTCAATCTAGTAACAATTCAGCTAATCTTTTCACAAAGGCACTTCCTAAAACAACTTTTAGGAAACATGTTTACGATATTGGCATGCGGCATGTATACGCAATGTGATGATCTACAGAAGACAATTTGAAGGGGAGTTATAAGCTGCACTCTTTTTTCCTTAGCTAAAGTTTTTTTTTCATTGGGGTATAGCAAGGTTTTTAACGAGGGAGTACTTAAACTCTTGAAGTTTGAAAAGTGTCATCTAAGGGGGAGTATTATGAATTATTACCATGGCAAGTGGATGAACTCTTTGTCAAACTTGTAGATAAGTTTACTATGCTACTTATCTACCGAAATAGTTTACCTTGTCTACCATAATAATTAATCTTTGTAGTATAAATACCCCCTCAATGTAGAGGAGAAGACATACCTCTTGTATACACTTTCATAAGTTATACATTTCTCTTCTTCTTGCTCTTGCAATTCTCTTTAAAGTTCTTAAGGTTATAACACTAATCTTGCGTTAATTATTGTGATATTATAACAATTCCCTCCTTGTTTTAGTTAGATGCCTTTTAATATTATCTTTCACTTCAACTTCCTACTTCTTCTGGTCTTATAATCATCCATTGAGTTTTCATGTAAAAAGGAAACGCGAAAAGATCACAAACATTAAACTTATGAAATGGGACTTCAAGATGCAGGAGATGATGTTTCCTTAAGATCAAAAACATTGAACTTTTGAAATGGGACTTCAAGATGCGTTGTGATGTAAATTAAAAAATCAAAATATACTTATTGAAAAAATTAAATAAAAGAAAACAATTACGTATACTACAAAAGTTTTTAAGACAACTATATTATCACAACAAAATTAATGAAAGCATAAGTGGTATTTGTGGTTGGGAATCATTTATTATTTAGATTTTAACAGGGGGTTTCATTTTATGAATGTAGGTTATAGTTTTATGATAATCGAAGACAACTTTCATTGGTGATTTGCATAGACCGGAGAAAGTTAATGAAGAAATTGCCACCGCAAATTATTATCTTGATTGTTATTAAGCTATTAACAACCGAAAAGGGAAGAGGGATTAATGCTCAATCGCAATGAATGAACGACATTGAAAGTAAACGACTGTTTTGTTTGGCAAGGTGTATATGCTTTAGCATTTGTATTATAAGAATTATATGTTTTACTTATTGTAAGGGCATATATAAAATAAATGATTATTTTTAAAAATTAAGAATGGCCTTTTATATGGTTGTCTTAATCCATACGTAAAATTATCATTCTATCATATTTTCATTTTTATTATAAAAGATCTAGATAAATATTAAAATTATTAAACTCACAATATGCTTTTTAGAAAAATATTAGTATTATAGTTATTATAAAAATGAAGATATATATAAGTTATATACTTAAATATCTAAATAAAATAATACTTTATTTAAATAGTATTTAGTTATAAAAATATAATTAGTCAATATAAATTTAAATGTTAATTTATATTATTATAAATAAAATAAAAATTAATTAAGTGAATTAAATAATATCACATTATTAAATAATGTATTAATAATATGTATTAAATAATACAATATTAGAAGAAGTTAATTAAATAAAAACAAATTGAAATTATTGCATAAAAATATGTACTTTATTTTAAAATTTTGTATAGTATGTTACACTTTGAATCAAATTACCATTTTATTTTTCTAATATGTATCATAATAATATAGATATGAAAAAATTAATTAATTATATATCATAAAAGTTTTAGATATCTAGATATATGTGAATTGCATAAATGATTGACCACAACTATTTGTTCAACATAGGAATATATAGTGGAAATCTTGTGGTTGACATAATGCCACATTTCAGGTTCTTATATTTAATTTGCGAAGACCAAATATAATTCATCTAATTTATGAATCTAAAGCTTACAGTGAACCCAGGAATCTAATACTGAAGAAAAGAAATGTAGGCATCTTTTCCTTAAAAATAGTCTTAAGATTAAACTATACATGCACACAAAGAACTTACCCATATACAAATATAATTCATCTAATTTATGAATTTAATGTGCGAGTAAATCATATACTTAAGAACTTACCCATGTGGTTAATATTTTTTTAAAATTTTTTAACAACAATATTAGTTACTCGTAAATGCCACCTAACCTTATAATAGTAAGGATCTAAACTCACCACATATTTATGGATAACTATAATGTCAATAGGCTAAAAGATCATAAACCTATGTGGCTATTTTACAGGGTCGGTTTCGAGAGTTTTCGATTTACTTTAGGCTCTGGGCGAGTAGAGAAAATAGGTTCTATAATATAGTGTCAATAATTAGTATCTTAAAAATCTATAATACGACAATAACTATTTTACCAATAAATAAAAGTATTGTAGCAAAATAATTTAATTCACTTACTTAACCGAATCCTAAGACTCTCCTAGTGTCTTTTACTTGAGTTTAAATTGAATCGACTAAACTAATTAAAATGTTAACGGATTCTAATTTTCAGTTGATCAAGATAATTAAATTGTTATTCGGTTTGTTAATTAATTTGTTAATAGTTATTTTTATATATAGCTATTAACGAGCCCCTGATTAGATTGGGCCCAAAACAGTCGCTGATCCTACGCACCCTCAAGGCCTCCCATACTATTTCGTTTTTGATTTAGCCATCTAACCTTTGCCGAGGAGGGAAAAGGATAAAAAATACATGATTAAAAAAACTGGAAAACAACACGAGTATGATACTTGCTTGATTTTGATTTAGACTTGTAAATTAGGAATCATGAGTTTATTTTCTATTCATTTGAGATCCAATTAAACGAATCAGCTAAAGATGTTAGATAACTAAAGTATATAAATATAATACAACTATACAACCATTAATGTTTAAAACTACTAGAAGGATGCTCGCGCAATGCGGCGGAGCGACATTTTACATTTGACACTAACATTTAATGTTTTGTTATTCTTGTGGTATTTTACGAAAGTTTATTATATTTATTAAGTTAAATTTTAAAACACCAAACAAATGAGTTCTGCATAACGATTTGTATATATACATTAACTTATTGTATCTCACAAAATACAGATCGTTTCAACAAAAAATTTACCCCAAACGTTTAAAAATAAACGCAGGTTAAGTTGTAGTCTCAAAACATTTATAAATATGATAGATTAAAAGATATAGCTGAAATCTTAAAACATATTAATTTTTTTTGTTTATGGGAAGATAATATAAAATTTTATACAAGTGTAAGATTATTATGCAACTAATTATAAAGGGTAATGTGTAAATAATATTATAAATATTATTTTATCCATTAATATAATTAATGTTCTTAATTTTATGATATCTTAAAATATATCTTTTATATATTTTATATATAGTATAGATTATAATGATTATTGAATTTATACCTGTAACCATAAAATAGTATGAATAGTTACAATTTACATTCAGTTTTAGATATACATATTTAACATCGTGTATTTTTGCGTTAATTGAAAGTTAGCATTGTTAATTCTTGTAAGGGTCATTGTTGCCATTTATGAAACTTATGGGCTAGTTATGCTTATCATTTTAATTGTTTAATCCTTTACTTTGAAAGTTACTAATGTTACTTATTACATAATAAGTAATAATCATAATAATAGTAATAATAAAAATAAAATGATAACAATAATAGTAATAACTAAGGATAATAGCAAAAATAATAATATTGTTATCGATAATTACAATTTGTAAGGGTTATTAAACTTTAAAATTATTTAAAACTTAAGTTAAGAAGGTTAAGGGGGTGATTTGTCAATTTAATAAACTGTAAATGGAAGTTTTAACATGAAATAATAGAATTTCAAAGTTGAAGGACCATTTAT